>JAXFYN010000068.1:0-477609 GCA_036172215.1 Camellia granthamiana | reverse complement strand
GCAGGTTAAAGCCGGACACGTGTCCAGTAAAACGGGCCCTTCTGAAATTGCTCAGCCAATAAGTTCCGTACCACCTCAAAGCCAGAACCACGACAACGGGCTAAATCAGACAAAATGAGGGATTCTCACGGTCAAACGATCAATGCTCCCACCGAACGAATGAACAATTGCAAGTGGACAGCAGGCGCCCGAGGCGTGCCGACAAGAAATATACGGAGTTGACAGAGCCGATTAGTATGGTGATGTCCAAAGTCCAACACCTACCGTTCTTCAAATGGCCGTTGAAGATGGTGGGGCCCCCCGACACGCGAAGACGAGATAGGCGGTGCAAGTATCACAAAGATCATGGCCACGAAACCGAGAGTTGTTACGCATTAAAGGATCACCTGGAAGAACTGGTGTAGGTGTAGGACGGTCGGCTGCAACAGTACGTAAGAAAAGGCAACCTAACCAAGGCACTAGCCCTGAGACAGGATTCACCTCCGCTTGGTGTGATCCACATGATCTACGGCCTGCCAACGCCCCCAACTGAGCACACAATTCGATCGCATCCGGTCCCCCAAAGGCAACTCACTCCAACCAAATGGTCCAAAGAAGTCCCGAGTATTGCCTTCGATGGTTCTAATCTTATTGGCATGATAGGCTCCCACATTGATGCGCTGGTCATCAAATTACGTGTAAACCGATTTACCGTTGAACGCATTCTCATAGACCCAGGGAGTACATCGGAGATTATGTACTATGAGACCTTCATCAAACTCGGCTTCAACGAATCAAACCTATCTCCGGCGCATTATCCACTATTCACCTTCAATACAAATCCAGAATACCCGCTAGGGAAGATCACGCTACTCGTTCGAGCAGGCTCCAGAACAGTCGCGGTGGAATTCTTGGTTGTAAAGCTTCCTTCGCCATATAATGTCATCATGGGGCGAACTTGGTTGCATGTTATGCGGGCCGTGCCAAGCACCTATCATCAGCTTGTATGCTTCGCAACAACCCATGGCATTGAGGAGATTCGTGGCTCCTAGCAATCGACACAAGTAAAGTTGTAAGAAAATCCTAAAACTGGCCCGACCTGTGGCCTTGATACTTGTGTATATTCCACTTCTGCAATGCAAAATCTCTCATCTCTTCGTCGCGTACTTCATTTCACAAACCCCATTTCAGCACCAAAAAAGACTCCGGATTCGGAGCCCCTTCGGTGCATGACACCTTAGGGCCGATTAAGAATCCGGATTCGGAGCCCCTTTGGTGCATGACACCTTAGGGCCGATTAAGCCTCCGGATTCGGAGCGCCCTTCGTGGATATCACGATTGGCCAAATAAAGACTCTGGATTTGGAGCCCCTTCAGTGCACGACACCTTGGGGCTGATTAAGACTCCGGATTCGGAGCCCCTTTTGGTGCATGACACCTTAGAGCCGATTAAGTCTCCGGATTCGGAGCGCCCTTCGTGGATATCACGATTGGCCAAATAAAGACTCCGGATTTGGAACCCCATCGGTGCACGACAGCTCAGGGCCGATTAAGCCTTCGGATTCGGAGCGCCCTTCGTGGATATCGCGATTGGCTAAATAAAGACTCCGGATTCGGAGCCCCTTTGGTGCATGACACCTTAGGGCCGATTAAGCCTCCGGATTCGGAGCGCCCATCGTAGATATCACGATTGGCCAAATAAAGACTCCGGATTCGGAGCCCCTTCGGTGCATGACACCTTAGGACCGATTAAGACTCCGGATTCGGAGCCCCTTTGGTGCATGACACCTTAGGGCTGATTAAGCCTTCGGATTCGGAGCGCCCTTCGTGGATATCACGATTGGCCAAATAAAGACTCCGGATTCGGAGCCCCTTCGGTGCACACTCCGCATTCGGAGCCCCTTTGGTGCATGACACCTTAGAGCCGATTAAGTCTCCGGATTCGGAGCGCCCTTCGTGGATATCATGATTGGCCAAATAAAGACTTTGGATTCAGAGCCCCTTCGGTGCACGACACCTTAGGGCCGATTAAGCTTCCGGATTCAGAGCGCCTTCGTGGATATCACGATTGGCCAAATAAAGATTTCGGATTCGGAGCCCCTTTGGTGCATGACACCTTAGGCGCATTAAGACTCCGGATTCGGAGCCCCTTTGGTGCATGACACCTTAAGGCCGATTAAGCCTCCGGATTCGGAGCGCCCATCGTGGATATCACGATTGGCCAAATAAAGACTCCGGATTCGGAGCCCCTTTGGTGCACGACACCTTAGGGCCGATTAAGACTCCGGATTCGAAGCCCCTTTGGTGCATTACACCTTAGGGCCGATTAAGCCTCCGGATTCGGAGCGCCCTTCGTTGATATCACGATTGGCCAAATAAAAACTCCGCATTCGGAGCCCCTTCGGTGCACGACACCTCAAGGCCGATTAAGCCTCCGGATTCGGAGCGCCCTTCGTGTATATGACGATTGGCCAAATAAAGATTTCGGATTCGGAGCCCCTTTGGTACATGACACCTTAGGGCCGATTAAGACTCTGGATTCGGAGCCCCTTTGGTGCATTACACCTTTGGGCCGATTAAGCCTCCAGATTCAGAGCGCCCTTCGTGGATATCACGATTGGCCAAATAAAGACTCCGGATTCGGAGCCCCTTCGGTGCATGACACCTTAGGGCCGATTAAGACTCCGGATTCGGAGCGTGGATATCACGATTGGCCTAGTAGACTCCAAATTCCGAGTCTCGACCCTTTTAAGCCGAATAAAATTCCAAATTTGGCTAACCAAGTAAAGTAGCAATGCTAAACGGTCGAGTAATATTCCACATTCGTGATATGTAGGCTGCGCCGGCACAACCACATGAATAAGACAAAAACATGCCAACAATCGAAATAAAATGCTTAAAGCATACAAAAAATTCAGAATGACGACACAAGTGTTTGAAACAAAACATTTTATTAGATTAAATAGTAGTTACATAGACGCAATCCGCGTTTGAGCATTACAATATCTATTTTTAACTTCGAAGGCGAAAAAGGGAAAGGAATCGCGTTGGTACGAGCGGCAGCACCGAATCAATGCCCGTTGCTCGGAAAGCCTCCGCGGCTTGAAATGCCTTGATCCAACAACGCCTAAGCCCACGATTTCCACATCGCCAGACTTCCTCCGACACCATGGACAATGTTAAGGCAAAGATCTAGGACAAGGAAGGCTAGACTCAACGGTCGTTGTTTCTCTTTTCGGGGTGATTTGCTTCGACGACTTGGAGGCTGATGTTCCTCCCGTGTTTTGAACGCCCTACTTCCTGCACGGGCGGTTTCTCTGCTGCGACCCATTGCAGCATCAAGCTCGGCCAAAGTTTGAGCTCCTGTTGAAAAAAGAACTCTGACACCCCCACTTATCTTAATAGATGGTGTTAAGAGAGATTTTTGAGCACGAGGAGTCCACCCTATTTATTTTTAGTGATGGCAGAGATCCCGAGGCAATTCCATTGACGCCAGACCCGAAGAGACGGATGTCGATCAACATTCACCACGGTTCATCAATGTAACTGGCCCAACATCTACAGCCATTCAACGTATTGGTTTTCGGCTTTTTGAGGTTATAACGGCCTAATTATATAAACGGCGATCATAGATGAATTCGGAGCGATTGGCTCATTCAATTAAGACTCCGGATTCGCAATCTCGCAGTTGCATAACCCTTTTGGGCCGATTCGGCCATTAACCCGGCGTAATGCTTGTAAAACTCATTTAATGAATTCATGACGAGCCGACAGAACTCATTTACATGATAAAGCATATAACTCGGGCCAATTAATGTTTATACACGCGATAAAAAGCGAAACACATGTACGCCGAATTAAAACTACAACGAAATATGTATAATATAAAGATTTTTATTCGATCAGAGAATCATTACATAGTTTCGAACGCGATCTGCGTCCGAACGTTACAATGAATATTCTCATACGGCATCACCCTCATCCTCACTCTGCTCGACTTCTAAAGCGAAAAACGGAAAATGTTTACGGTGGTAGAGTGGTAATGCCGAATCAATGCCCGACGCTCGGAGAGCTTCCACAGCTTGCGATGTCTTGATCCAACCGTGCCTAAATCCACGATTTTCACATCGGCAAACCTCTTCGGCAAGCTTCTCTTTGGTTTTCTCAATTCCAACCTTTTGGCCGTCATGAAAACCTTTTTCATAGGCCCTCCCCTTCGCAGACTCCATTGCGAACATACTCGCCGTATCGCGATCGGCGAGCGCAGTACTGATGAGCCGCTGTGTGACCCTTTCTTCCACAATTGGGTTGGCTTGTCCGGCGGGCTGCGCTTGGACCGCCTTGGCCTTCCTTAGCTCACGCTTAGCCGCCTCCGCGCGAGCCTCTGAACTTTGAATACGTTCATCCCTCTTGTCTATTTCTCGGTAGGCATCGCGCAGACTCGTGCCGATTTCGTAGGCGGTGAAGAGCCCCTTCACCGCCCCGTGAATGCCTTCACGAAACACTTCGAAGTCCTGTCGACCTACCATTGACTGCTGAACCTCAGGAGGAAAAATTTGTCGAGCAAACTTGACTGCTACATTTGGGTCTCGAATGATTGAGTCCGCCTCTGTCATGGGTCTATTCCCCACAAAGACCGCAAAGCTCAATGGGCATGGATTCGCGTCGGACCCCCTTCCAACTCGGGGTTGCGGAGATCTTCCCTGCGACTGCTTGTCCCGCCTGGGCGACCTGCTTCGACGTCGAAGAGACTGGCGTCTCTCCCGATCCCTCGAACTCCTAACTCCTGTGCGCGAAGCTTCACCACTTCGATTCATGTCTCCACCCAGCTCAGCTAGTGTCCTCGCTTCCCCTCTGCTGTTAAAGAAGAGTCTGTTCGACCTTTGCACTCGTTTAATCTTCCTCGAAGAGCTGGACTCAGTTGTTTACTAAGCTCATAAAAGTTGTACCTTCGTTCATTTATCCCCTACAGGGGCAGCACCCTCAAGGCAATCTCATTAATATTGAAAACCTCAACCGCTCGGCGCCGACAGAGTCGTCCCCCACTAAACCACTGTTGTTCGGCGTAGAATGTTCATGAGCCAAACCGGTGTTGTTTGGCATATAATGTTCATGAGCCAACTGGGGCAAGGGCAGATTCATTAATCTATTCGGCTTAAGTGTCCCAGCCGCCGCATGAATCGATTCACCAGAATTCATGTCTGTTCTATTCGGTGTAGAATGTTCATGAGCCAAACCAGTGTTGTTCGACATATAATGTTCATGAGCCAACTGGGGCAAGGGCAGATTCATTAATCTATTCGGCTTAAGTGTCCCAGCTGCCGCATGAATCGATTCACCAGAATTCATGTTTGTTCTATTTGGCGTAGAATGTTCATGAGCCATACCGGTGTTGTTCGGCATATAATGTTCATGAGCCAACTGGGGCAAGGGCAGATTCATTAATCTATTCGGCTTATGTGCCTCAGCCGCCCTACAAATCGACTCACCAAAATTCATGAGTCGATTCACTAGTTCAAGAACCACAAAATATTCGGCATATGAATGGTAAACCAATATTGCCAAGATTACAGTTACCCAATCGGCAGCCATGCAGTAGGATAATCTCAGAAAGCACTGCAGACAGTAATCATTTTATACAAAGTAGTGAAAAATTGCGTATAAGTAGTAGTGAAACGACAAGGAAATTTTCATTAATAAATTGAGCGCAGATAGTAACTAATTTATACATGAAAACTACCTTGAACTAACAAAAGTCCACAAAAAAATTAGAATGTCTCCCAGATCAATCCTCGGGGTCAGACTCAAGTGGCTCAACGTCCACTTGCTCATATGGAATTGGCAAGGCCAATGTAACCCCAGCGGCAGAAAGGGCCTTGAGCCACCCATGTTTGAATCCCCGATTCTCGAATTTGGGGACTTCATCTACGTATTCTTTGAAGGCGGCGCCTTTTCCTGCCTCAAATGCCGCAGAAGCCTCAGATTCGGCTTTTTCCTTGGCCGCCTTCAACTCTGCTAACTCAGCCTTCACCTTGGCAAGCGCCTCCTTGGCTAACTTAAGCGATTCTTTGCTCGCGTTCGCCCTATTCTCGGCGTCAGATCGGAGCCGATCGGTAGTCCGTGCCCTTTCCATTTCAGCTTCGGCTCGTGCACTCTCCATTGCGGCTCTCATCACCTCAAACTGGGCCTTGCTCTTTGACCGTCCACTTCTAATTGCAAACGGTCAATCCTCTCAAGGGCATCATGCTGGCGGCGGCCTAAGTCGGCGATCCTGCCGACCGTTTGCAAAACGAGTTGGGATCGTCAGATACCATAGGCAAGCAAAATCAAAACAAGTTAAGGTCACCTACCAAAAGGGCCGACTGCGTAGCTAGGGCTACGACCACCAAATCCGGCACGGCATGAAAGGATGCCTTGTCAGCCGGCAAGGAGACTGAAGCCGCCAGGCTCAGCGCTACCGCTGGATCGGTAAGGACGGATGCATCAGAGGAGATCGGTGTGTCTTTGATCTTTGGCTGAACAATGAAAGGAACAAACACGTCCGACTCTTCTAAGCGAGGCCGTTTGTCAGAAGGACTATCATCTGAACGGGCCTCTCCCTTGGCACGACGTTTTACGCCCCGCTCTGCTGGAATCAGCTGTTCTTCTATGATCTGTTGTTCAGCCTCCTCCGTTTCGGCTGCAACAACCTGAACCGTCTGTTCCCCAATAGTGCTTTTCAAAGATTCAACCGGAGCAGGTTCAGAATGGGCGGCCTCGGCCTTTTTTCGGGCGGCCATTCGTTCGGCATTTTTCTTTCGCGCCATTTGCGTGAGATTTTCCCCAGCCATGCCTTCAAAAAAAATCGCCGGGTAGGTCCCCCAAATTTGCAAAAATATCTTCGGAGGAAAACTCTGCATGACCCGAAGTGGACAGCGAGGTAGGCTGGTTGAGGCCGGCTGCCTCGAACGCTGAGTTTAGAGCCTTGTCGACCTCTTCGGCCTCGACCACCGGCTTCTCGTCTTCCTCTGAATCAGAAGCCTCGAGACCGACTTGCCTAAGGTTCCTGAAGCTGGGGAAGATAAGAGCCGTAAGGTGTTGATCGCCGGTTGGAATTGGAATGTTGTCCGCGGCCGAGAACGTAGTATAGGTAGGCTCGTACCGAAGGAGTATATGGGCGGCTCTCCCTTGCTTCTGTACGTTTGGGCGGCCGAAGTACTCGAGCACAGTCTTGATTTCCGCAAGGACTGCCTCGTCAGTCGAAGTCAGAACCTTCTTCAGTTGATTGCCTGCAAAAACAAAGGGTTAGACTTGGAGAAAAAGCCGAATAAAAGAAAAGTTCAATAAACTCCAGGAGTTATACGGCAACCTGGTTCACCCCTTCGTCTGGGAATAGAGTCTAGGCGATCTTCGCCTGCGCCGAATCCCCAGTTGCCTCGGACATTGACCATCACGTCGTTCACTTGCTTGCCAGAGCTGGCGAGCATGGTTACCAAATGATGGTTAGTGTCCTTGGCCCTGAGAAAATACCGCCCGAGCCGACCAGAAGATTTGGCTAAAGCATAGCAGTGCCGAATGGTCAAAATGCCAAGGCCGATCCTAAGGCGCCGGTTCAACTCTATGACCCCCATGATGATTTGAAAAAAATTCACATTGGGGCTGAGAAGGAATCAGACCCCAATGGCGGAGAACGGCCCTAAGGAATGGATGAAGGGGAAAACGGACTCCGCCCTCCGCAATGGAGAGAGGAGGAAAAACGATGGTATTTTGATCCTCCCTCTCTATATCGAGGGTATTGTTCGTCACAAGAGATAGCAGGACATCATCAGGGATAGAAAAATGTCGTCGGAACCCCGAAATACGACCCTCGGAAAGGAGGTCCTTCAAATGCTTAGCCATTCTAACAGAGAATCAAGAGTATGCCAAAACTAAAATAAGCACGGAAGATAGGATTACAAAGAGAGGAAGAAAACTTACGAGAGACAAAGGAGACAACGATGGACGGAGAAGAGTTGCAGAGAAACGCGACAGAGGAGCAATATCGGCTGGCAATCCAGGAGACTCAGATATTCGAAAAAAAGCATGCATTCGAAAGGACTGAAAGTTTCAAATCACATTAAATGCGAGAGGTGCACAAATGAGGTGGGAAAGTGTAATGATGACCGAAAGGCGTGCGCGCTCTGACACATTGGGATAAGTGAGGCCGCCTAGCTTATGTCTCTTAACTCTTCAAAATTTGAAACCAAACACACCAATTGACTGTCGTCAAATGAGGAGTTTGGGGGGGCAATTGTGGGAGCCGGTTTCTTAACGTAATCATTTGGCTTTATTTGGCACAATCAAGAGGCCGAATATAATGGAAAGGCTGAATAGCCACTCATCGATGGAGCCGAATAAATGAAAGGTTAATGAGTAAAAAGTGGGCCCTGGCCCCGAGGCCCAGAAAACAAGTATAAATACAGGAGCTACATACTTAGAAAGGTATGTGAGAATCATTCTGCTAAAGATTTAGAATACAAGTTATCTTGAGTGCATAAACTAATTTGCCCGTCAGAGTGCTAATTCCGGCACCCCCGATTGGAGTATTTGTCTTTTCAGGTGACTGGCTGAGGATCATTAGCGTCTCCCAGGATCTGAAGAGTATTTCCAAAACCACTTCCCCACAATAGAGTTTTAGTGAATGATAACTGGCTTAAGGCTTTTCCATTGGCTCATGTCAAGTTCTGTCCTTTTGGCCCGTTTGACCCCTCTCCTGCGGTTCTTAGTATCATTCCCAATGGTACTAGCTTCAAGAAACCTTTCAAATACTTTAACTTTTGGTCTAACCATAGTGATTTCCCCTCTACTGTCAGAGGGGTGTGGTGGAAGTTTGTCAGGGGTTCTCCAATGTTTAGAATTTGCTGTAAACTTCGAACTCTGAAACCTCTTTTGAAAAATCTGAATAAAAAAGACTTTAGTGGCGTCTCTGCGAGAGTTCAAGTTTCTAGAGAGGAGTTAGAGAATATCCAAACCAAGCTTGATAGGGACTCTATATGGTTTTGCAATCTTCTGAAAGAGATTTGTGTAAGAAATACATTGACTTGTGTCTAGATGAGGAGAGTTTGGCTAAGAAAAAATCTAGAATTCAATGGCTGAGTTTGGGTGATGGGAATAGTAGCTTTTTCTTCAGGACTGTTACGAATAATATCAATAGAGAGAGAATTAGTAGTGTTACTTTGGATAATGGGGTTCGGGTGACCAAACCACGTGATCTTCATGAAGCTTTTGTTTCTCACTTCTCCAATTTGTTTGGTTCCCCGAGTGAGGATAACTATGATGGGTTTGGTACAGTCAATAATTTAATCAATAGACGTCCTTCGAGTGCCCAGGTCACTACTTTGGGGCAAGATGTGACTGTTGAGGAGATTGAAAGTGCTTTTGGGTCCTTTAATCCAAACAAAGCTCCGGGTCCTGATGGGTACTCTGCGGGGTTTTTCCATAGCGCTTGGGATATTGTTGGTACTGATGTCATCCAAGCTATTAAATCTTTCTTTGAACTAGGGTGAGTTGCTTAAGGAGATCAATTGCACTACTATTGCCTTGGTACCTAATATCCCTAATCCTGGAAAGATGGGGGACTATAGGCCTATTTCTTACTGCAACACTATCTATAAGTGTATAGCCAAAATCATTGCTAATAGGATCAAGAAAGTGCTTCCTGATGTGATTGATCCTGTGCAATCTGCCTTTGTCCAAGATCGGAGAATTGCTGATAATATCTTCCTTTCCCAGGAACTTTTGAGAGGGTACCATAAAGTCTTCCTCTCCAAAATGTTTAATGAAGGTTGACCTCATGAAAGCTTATGATAATGTGAAATGGGATTTTTTGTTTGACGTGCTTAGAGCTATGGCTTTTCCAACTAGACTCATCAATTGGATAAAAGCATGGGTTACCTCGGCTTCTTTCTCTATCTGTATTAATGGTAGCTTGCATGGTTATTTTCAAGGGGCTAAGGGTCTGAGACAAGGGGATCCTATGTCCCCTTACCTTTTTGTCATTGTCATGGAAGTCCTGGCTAGAATCTTAAATGAGAAGTCTCTTGACCATCAATTCAAATTCCACTGGACATGTGGCAAAAATAAAATTGTTAATCTTTGTTTTGCGGATGGTCTTATGATTTTTTGTAAGGGGCATGTTCAATCTGTTGAGCTTATTAAGCAAGGTCTCATTGAATTCCAAGTTCTCTCTGGTCTAACTCCTAACCCTAACAAAAGCCATATCTTCTTTTTTGAATGTGATCATCACTTGAGGAGAAGTATTTTGGAGGCTACTCAATTCCAAGAGGGTAAGCTGCCGATTAGATATTTGGGTGTCCCTTTGATAACCACTAAGCTGAAAGCTGTTGACTGTACCAGCTTGATTACTAGAATCACCAATAGGATTAAGTCTTGGACTAACAAAGTTCTGTCCTTTGCAGGCAGGGCTCAATTGATCAGCCTTGTCCTCTTCTCTATGCAAGTTTATTGCTGCTCTCTCTTTATTATTCCCAAAAAGGTAATTAAGGAGGTTGAGACTTTGTGTTGATCTTTTTTGTGGTCTGGGCTTGAGCTTAAGAAGACTGGGGCTAAGGTTGCTTGGGATAGGGTGTGTGCCCCTAAAGGTGAAGGGGGTCTTGGGTTTAAATCTACGGAGATTTAGAACAAAGTTGTTGTGTCTAAACACATTTGGTTCCTTGTCTCGGGGGGTGAGCAATCCATGTGGTGTCAATGGGTTAAATCTTATCTCTTAAAAGGCCATAGTTTTTGGAGAATCAAAGTTTGTAGTGTTTTATGGTCTATGAATAGGTGGCAGCTTTTTAGTTTTGGTTGGTTCTGTTCATAGCCCCCATCTTTCATGGATGGGGCTTATTAATAGGACATTTCTTTTTATCCATCGCCTAAGTTATGTCTAGTTATATTTAGTTTTATCTTATGGGTTTAGTTTGTTGTAGGTGCTTTGTTTGTCTCTCTGTCTCGTTCTTGGTAGGCCCTGGGGTATTCCCCTTGTAATCATGTATTTTTTTCCGTTTTAATTTATGACTTGTTCACCTAAAAAAAAAAAGATAGACCCAAGTCACACGGGAATAACAATCAATAAAAGTGACAACCCAATGATATCGAGAAGTAGACACTATGGGGAGAAGGCCCCCACACATCAGTATGAACAAGCATAAAAAGAAAGGTACTTATTTTATTAACTGAAGGATAACAAGTACGTTTATGCTTAGCAAGTTCACAAGCATCACAAACAAAAGTGTTCCTAGAACAATCTCGAACTAAGGAAGGAAAAAGTCTTTCTAAAATACTGAGGGATGGATGACCTAAACGACGATGCCATTGATGAAGGAGGGGAAGAGGAGAACCAATAGTGCACTGAAGAGCGTAAGTGTTGGACAATGGTAATGGAGGATAAACAACATCCAGAAAGTACAATCCACCATGTGCTTTATCATTGCCAATCGTTTTCCCCGTAACCAGTTCCTGAAAGACACAATGAGTAGGAAAAAATGTCATTGAGTAGTTTAGGGAAGTAGCAAGTTGGCAGCAAAATTAGGAACATGAAGCACAAAGGAAAGAGAAAGTAAAATTGAGTAATGAACAAAACCCTTGCTGGAGACAGAAGATAAAGTGTCGTCGGCCACTCCAACCTTATCTCGCCCAGAACAAGGAGAATAAGTAGAGAAAAGACTAGAGGCACCTGTCATGGTTGGTAGCACCAGAATCAATAATCCAAGAAGGCGACAAGGATGTACTAAGAGCAGTAGCAGGAGTACCTGTGTGGGTAAAATTGGAGGAAGCAGGAGTCGAAGGAACTGTGGTAGATGGAGAATCAAGCTGAGCCATCAAACGCCTGAGAGTGTGTAACTCATCTTGGGAAAGAGTACAGGAAGTACTAGTGATCAATTCTTTGGTGTTGTAGAATGACTGGCTCTGGCCCCTTCTGTATTATTTTGGTAATGACAAACATAAAAACTTTATCGATTTTGGTGACCCCTTATGTATTATTTTGGTAATGACAAACATAAAAACTTTATTGATTTTGGTGAAGATACTTCTTTTGATGAGAAAGTTAGGTTTCCTTGTTCTTTTTTTCTTATGCCTTTTTTTTTTTTCATCGTTCTATATATATGATAATTCAGCACCAAGACACACTGCTTGTCATTGCCTTTTGATATTCTTTTACATTTCAATGCAAAACATTTGACTGAACTTTGCTTGTATACATTTTATATGATGACGAGTGTTATTTGCTTGTTCAGGTTAATGGAATATAAATATGAGATACTACTTGTTATATTTTTTATGGGAATAAGATAAATACTTTTGCCTTCAATTTTTACATTGATTCATTTTTTGAATTTCATTTCACGCTATCTGCTAATTGCTTCATGTCAATACGATATACAAGATAGGGATTCCGCTCAAAACTGAAGTTTTAAAAAATTTAATGCAAGGCTTGCTACTGCGGATGACAGCACAAAAGGTAAAGGTGTTCATGTTCAGGTAAAGGATGCTATGGAAGGTGAAGATGAAAGAATAAAAGATAAAGGTATTTATGTTGGTGTTGAGGATGATATGGAAACTTAGGAAGGCAATGATTATGATGGTCTGGATGATATTTGGAAGGAAATGACTGTTGCATTAGAATGTTCCAAGGTACTTTGTGTTTGACACTGGAAAAGTTCCAATGGAATAAATTCATTCAAATTCACTTCTGAAGAGTTAATGCTTTCTTCTTTCTACGTATTCTGCCATTTCTTTTCCTTCTAAGTTTGTTGCATGTTTGTGGTTCTAAGAATTTGTGACACAGCACATTTCAAAATTAGTGCTATAATTTTTACTGTTTAGTTAAATCTTATATTTTAATTAATTTTTTAATGGGCATAAGTATCTTTGCATGCTGTTCTTGAAACACATTTACTAGTAAGATAAGATGTTTCTTAAACAGGGTACTTAGAAGGAAAGCCGGAATAGTTTTTTTGTTCGTTTATAATATTTGTATTTTTTAAGGTTTAAGGTTTCTTTATGCAGATTAAATGGGTTCAAGGGTTGGTTTGTATGCTAATTTGCTGAACACCTTTAGAAAATGAAGTGGAATAGTTCACACGTTAAGGACAACTAATTCCCATTTCGGTTAAACAAGCGGCTTTAAATCATGCTTTGATTGATGGGATATTGTATCACTCATGCTTTAGCTTAGTTGGAATGATGTATTTGTTTAAGTAGTAATTGTTTGAGAAGATGATTAGCTTCAAAGAACATGAAATGCAGTATCAAGTAAAACTTGGTAATGAAACAAAAATAATTATTTGAAGGAGTTAGAGGTGGAGTCATGCTCTAGCATGTACTTAGGGAAGAAGGGCTTTCTTTGAGAACACAAACAATTAACAAAAAGGTCTTCTTGTGGGTCAAATTTAAAAAAGGAAATAGCCTTTTTGTGGATTGGATTGAATAAAAAATATGGAAATAAAGCAAAGTAGTATGAGAAGAAGAATCTAAAGGAGATGGACATGGATACTCAAGTTTTCATTAACATAAACAAGTTTTTGTTAACAATTCTAATGGCTAGTATGGAACCAAAGAAAACAATAGAAGTTGAACCCAATGAAGAAAACCAAAAGCTACCTTGTAGAAAATTCAAAGTTCAAAGGAGATAGAAAGTTCTTTAAAAAATCGATTCTAGTTAAATTTGTAACTGACTCAAATAATTCTCATTATCAATATGAACTGGAAACACTTGATCCGACTACTAGAAGGGTACAGGTTAGTAAGGTGTACTTGAAAAGACTTGACTGTATGACAAGTATATATGCACATTTTTATTTTTCTTGCCCCTTGATGAATATATAAGAGCAGTTACTCAATATAGTAATCAATGTCACGTGGAAAATGGTTCCATTTTTTGAAAGCCATTTCATTTACATGCAACACCATCTTTAGCTCTGTTGGACAACATTGTACCCTCTATATCTTATGATTTAAAGCTTCCTTTTTATGGGTATAACTCTCATATATGTTGTTCTATTGGCTCTATCCAGATGAAGAATGGGAAGGAGTTTCTTCTTACAGATACTGTTGGATTTATTCAAAAGTTGCCAACTACACTGGTAAGCTCTGTTACATCTTCAAGTTGCTTATGTGACAATCACTGCTGCTAATAATTTATATCACACGAACTCCTTGAATCTTTCCTTTCTTTTTTGTTTCAAACAGACTATTGAAGAAGAGGTTCCAGTAAATGTAAACTTACTTGAAGCTCAAGAAATCATGGCATTCTTCTTTGTTCTCCCCTAATCAGTGCTTCTTGCTGTAGGTTGCTGCCTTTAGGGCGACCTTGGAGGAAATTTCTGAGTCATCCCTTCTGGTGCACGTGGTGGATATTAGGTATAACTTAGTGAATTAGTGAAGAGGATTTATCTCTGCTTGACAAACACTATTTTTTCATAACATATTGTTATCAAGTTCAGCCATCCACTAGCAGAGCAACAGATTGATGCTGTGGACAAGGTTCTAAGTGAACTGGATGTGGCATCAATTCCAAAGTTGATGGTGTGGAACCAGGTGAGATGTTTGTTCATTTGGTTATGAAAGTAGTTTACTGCAACACTTGATGTCTCTCTCTCTCTCCCTCTCTCATGTATAAGCATAAATATGCCTTTTGACTAAATCAATGGATTGCAGAGTTCCCATGAGCTGTCTCTTGACCTTTTGTTTTCTTTTTCAATTTATTGAATCATATTGAGTGAATAATTGTGTGTACCTTTTATTCACTCATTGGTCCGTCTCTTTCTCTCTCACTCTAAAAAAAAAAAAAAAAAAGAGAGAGGAAAGAATCAAAGATAAACTGGCCAATTTTGTGAACTGCATCCTTCACATACTTGAAAGTGGAGATGCAAAATGAGTGTTTTATCTGCATATTCATGATTGTCAAACTAAAGATTTCTGTCCCTAAACCCTTTGTGTGTGTGTGTCTTTATTTCATTTATCAAATTTAAATTGAGTGATAGGTTGGCACTTGAAGCATTTATTGAGTGGCACAGTAGACTTAAACCGTTTTGTCCAGACTTGGGAAGGATGTTTTGCCTTTGTTACTCTGACTAGTTTTCTACAAAACTAATATTTTTTCAAGTCTGAGATGCTTATCTGGAATGTGAAGCTTGTTGTTGATGTTGATTTGTCGTTGACATGTGTTGTGTTGTATGGAAACTCTGTAAATCAGGAAATTGATGCAGGATTCATTCCAATGATTGGCAAAACTGTATTTGCAATGCACATATATTGCTTTTGGTATATGCTTTACTATAGCTCCGTTTTTGGGAGTGTGGTTATCTACATACTTTGTGGTCCTTTGCTATTAGGCTGCTATTATAGCCAGAACAATTATGGCTTTTGCTCAAGCAGAGTACAATTGCTAATTGCTTTAAACAATTGTACTCTGCTTTGGCAACAGCCACTATTGTTCATGCAATTGGGCTGCCCTATTGCAAACTTAGTGACACTTATTTTCATTTTTTTAGTTAGAATTCTCATGCCTATTAGTTAACGTGAACACACAACTACAAAAGATTATATAGAAATCAACGTTGGTTGCCTTTGCATCCATCCCTAACAGTGTTCTTGTAATCAGCTATCAGTTTATAGCCATGGACTTATAGCTCTGCTCAAACGTTGAATGGTAGCTTGGTAGGATGGATTCTTTGGATTTCTCCTTTGGTTCACATAGTTATAACATTTTTGCATTACTTTTATTGTCTTCCAAACATTTCATTATTTAGCTTGATGGTCAAAAGCACAATTTGGTATGTTATTGATGTTTAGAAAGAACTAACTATTGATTATATGTGATTTGATTAAAATTCATGTATATTGTGTAGGTTTCAATGTGGAGAAAGTGCAGTATAAGAATGTGGTATTCACAGTGTGGGATGTAGGCGGACAGGAGAAATTAAGGCCACTACGGAGGCGTTACTTCAATAACACCGATGGACTGGTAACAATAAGTTTTTCTAGTCAATATTGCTGATATCTTCTCTAGCTATCAATTTTTTTTACATTATTAAATCGCTGTCCCTTCTTGATGAACTGTCTACATGCTTTAGCCGGATTTATGCCTTTTTCTCAATGGCTAGGTGGCATAGCATTAACTTGTGCTTATCTTGTGTACTGTCTTAAAAAAATTTTAGCAACGGCAAATGACTTTTAGTGACGGCAAAAGGGGAGGTCACAAGAGAGGGCGTCGCAAAAACTTTTTAGTGAAGGTATCATGCCGTCGCTCTTTTTTTTTTTGTGACGGCATTTTAGTGTCGCCTATAATATGTAAAAAAGTGAGACCTTTTGTGACGACACTGTTTTACAATCGCTAAAAGTCTTATTTGAGACCGCAAGTAATGTTGGTGCGAATTGTGTTTTTTTTGCGATAGTGTGGTGCCATCGCAAAAAAAAAAAATATATATATATAAATAAAATTAAAATTAAAATTACCTTTTTTTTATGAAGGTGTGGTGCTGTTGCAAAAACAAATTTTTTTTTTTTGACGGTGTGGTGCCATCGCCAAAAAAAAAAAAAAAAAACTGCAATATAATTAATAAAAATATTTAAATTACCTATATTAAATGAAAAACAATTGAAAAATAAACCAATAAATTGCATAATAATATAAAAATTCCTATATAGAAATAATAATTTCTCCATAATAAAAATATTTTTGCATCCATAATTACACATCAACAAAATTATCCCACTACACAATGTTCCATAATACATATATAATGTTTAAATACATAAAGTTGTTCATAATTCAAAATAACATAAACCAAAATTAAAAGTTTTCCTCGTCATTCTCTGTAGGTAACAAAAACAAAAGTTAGTCGCATTTTTCACAGACATGCATTCCACAAGAAGCAAACTCGTACTTGGGAAATATCTAAAAATAAAAAATAAAAGTAATTAGAGACAATATAATTATGTGTTAATATGTTAATTACAAAAAAATACAAAAATTTAACTACTATACAATTATAAAGATAATTAAGTAAATAATTTTGCCTAAACAGAAATCCAACTCTAACTCCCAAACTAAGAAAGCGATTCAAGTCTCGTTTTCTCCCACAAGTCTCTCGTGCCTAGACGGTTGTGTGTGCCAAGTTTCGTGTTAATCCGACGCCGTTTGGTGATTTTGGAGCGTCAACACCTCGAATTCTAAGTTTCTTAAGGAACTAGTTTATCTAGCGAGAAATTCAGCTCTAACTCCCAAACCAGGAACTTGATTGGAGTCCCGTCTTCTCCCACAAGTCTCTTGTGCCTAGGCGGTCGTGTGTGCTAAGTTTCGTGCTACTCCGACGGCGTTTGGTGATTTTGGGGCGTCAACACCTCGAATTCTAAGTTTCTTAAGAAACTAATTTGTCTAGAGTGAAATCCGGCTCTAACTCCCAAACCGAAAATCCGATTCAAGTCCGGTTTCCTCCCACAAGTCTCTTGTGCCTAGGCGGTCATGTGTCCCAAGTTTCGTGCTACTCCGACGCTGTTTGGTGATTTTGGGGCATTAACACCTCGAATTCTAAGTTTCTTAAAAAATTAATTTGTCTAAAGTGAAATCGGGCTCTAACTCTCAAACCGGGAATCTGATTCGAGTCCCGTCTTCTCCCAAAAGTCTCTCATGCCTAGGCGGTCGTGTGTGCCAAGTTTCGTGCTACTCCGACGCTGTTTGGTGATTTTGGAGCATTAACACCTCAAATTCTAAGTTTCTTAAGAAATTAATTTGTCTAGAGTGAAATCCGGATCTAACTCCCAAATTGAGAATCCAATTCAAGTTCCGTCTTCTCCCACAAGTCTCTTGTGCCTAGCCAGTCGTGTGTGCCAAATTTCATCCTACTCCGATGCCGTTTGATGATTTTGACAGTCTCTCATGCCTAGGCGGTCGTGTGTGCCAAGTTTCGTGCTACTTCGATGCTGTTTGGTGATTTTGGGGCGTTAACACCTCGAATTCTAAGTTTCTTAAGAAACTAATTTGTCTAAAGTGAAATCCGGCTTTAATTCCCAAACTGGGAATCCGATTCGAGTCCCGTCTTCTCCCACACTCGTGCTTAGGTAGTCGTGTGTGCCAAGTTTCGTGCTACTCCGACGTCATTTTGTGATTTTGGGGCGTGAACACCATGAATTCTAAGTTTCTTAAGAAACTAATTTGTTTAGAGTGAAATCCTGCTTTAACTCCCAAACCGGGAATCCGATTCGAGTCCCGTTTTCTCCCACAAGTCTCTCATGCCTAAGCAGTCACGTGTGCCAAGTTTCGTGCTACTCCGACACCGTTTGGTGATTTTGGGGCATTAACATCTCGAATTCTAAGTTTCTTAAGAAACTAATTTGTCTAGAGTGAAATTCGGCTCTAACTCCCAAATCGGGAATCCAATTCGAGTCCCGTCTTCTCTCACAAGTCTCTCGTGCCTAGGCGGTCGTGTGTGCCAAGCTTCGTGCTACTCCGATGTCGTTTGGTGATTTTGGGGCGTTAACATCTCGAATTCTATGTTTCTTAAGAAACTAGTTTGTCTAGAGTGAAATTTGGCTCTAACTCCCAAACCGGGAATCCGATCTGAGTCCCGTCTTCTCTCACAAGTCTCTCGTGCCTAGGCGGTCGTGTGTGCCAAGTTTCGTGCTACTCTGACGCCATTTGGTGATTTTGGGACATCAACAACTCGAATTCTAAGTTTCTTAAGAAACTAGTTTGTCTAGAGTGAAATCCGACTCTAACTCTCAAACCGGGAACCCGGTTCGAGTCCCATCTTCTCCCAAAAGTCTCTCATTCCTGGTCCTTCGTGTGTGCCAAGTTTCATGCTACTCCGACGCCGTTTGGTGATTTTGGGGCGTTAACATCTTCAATTCTAAGTTTCTTAAGAAACAATTTTGTCTAGAGTGAAATCTGACTCTAACTCCTAAACTCGAAACTTGATTCGAGTCCCGTTTTCTCCCACAAGTCTCTCGTGCCTCGGCGGTCGTATGTGCCAAGTTTTGTGCTACTCCGTCGCCGTTTGATGATTTTTGGGTGTTAACACCTCGAATCTAAGTTTCTAAGAAACTAGTTTGTCCAGAGTGAAATCCGGCTCTAACTCCCAAACCGGGAACCCGATTTGAGTTCCGTCTTCTCCCACAAGTCTCTCGTTCCTAGGCAGTCGTGTGTGCTAAGTTTCATGCTACTCCGACGTTGTTTGGTAATTTTGGGGCGTTAACACTTCGGATTCTAAGTTTCTTACGAAACTGGAGTGAAATTCGACTTTAACTCCCAAACCAGGAATCCGATTCAAGTCCCGTCTTCTCACATAGGTCTCTTGTGCCTAGACGGTCGTGTGTGCCAAGTTTCGTGCTAACAATGGAAAATCCTTTTTCTTTCTTTCTAATTATGGAATTAGCATCTATAATTTTGGGCTGTGTACAGTTAATGTATGGTTGTATGGCTATTCGTAGCTTAGAATGCAAAGATACATTTTATACCTGATCTTCTGGTTGTAGTGTGTATGGAGTCTCATCTCCTACAGATTTCCTAAATACCTGGTGGCCACTCTTTGCATCAGGAGCCTATAACAGTCCATACATAATATGTTAATCATATTAGAATTTTATTTTATATATATATATGTATATAAATATGTTATGTGAAAATTTAACTATCAAACAATTTAATTTATATCGAGC
The DNA here is from genome assembly GCA_036172215.1 of Camellia granthamiana. Classification (NCBI taxonomy): domain Eukaryota; kingdom Viridiplantae; phylum Streptophyta; class Magnoliopsida; order Ericales; family Theaceae; genus Camellia; species Camellia granthamiana. The sequence continues at coordinate 457,951 of JAXFYN010000068.1, read as the reverse complement.
CTATCTGTTGGGATCCACACTCCCCTCTTGTGACACAAAGGCCATCATCTCAGCTCTCATCTGCTGTAAATGTGTTGAAAACTCTGCTCGCATCTCCTCTATCAACTTATCATTTAGCTCCGCATGAACCTGCTGGGTGATCTGAACAATAGTTGATAGCTAGGGTGTTGACCGTGATGGCCCAGCACCATCTTTGTACACCACGCTCCGAGGCACAGTTCTCCCGTAAGTGCAACAATATCCATGTCCGTCATGAACTATCAACTTATGGAAAATGGCATTCCTAGCCTTTAAAGTTCGGCAATCCTCAGGTCGCATGAAGAGTTGTCAATTAAACTCATCCTGTATTAAATAAGATATACAAGTATATGTCAAATTAAGATGGTTGACACAAAAAATAAAAAATAAAATTTAAATTTAATGTTAGGTGTTTGGAAACTACCAAGGTCTGGATAACCTCAGGGTCATCTGCTCTACTTGTCATCCGCTAAACATTCATCTTATTAGTAGAGTTCCCTTTGCTGGTCATCTAGATTTTTTTAGAAATATGAAAATTAGAATCCAAATAATTTTCAAATATATAAAAAAATAAAAACGATAAAATATAAACCTCATGCCGGATCTGAGCGAAAGTAGTATGTCCTGTGGTATGAGGTATGCCGTGAGCTCACCGATTTTTAGCGTTCCTAATTACAATTTTCTGTAACAGATTTGTATGCCCCAACCTTTCACATGTCATCAATATTGTCTGCTTTGGGTTATGCCAGCACATATTTGTTCTTCCCAGTGGGTCACCCATCCCAAAATTACTCCAGCCTAAGCACACTTAACTAGGGAGTTCTAATAGGGATTTCACCACCTGGGAAAAGGCCTCGATGCTATATAAGGGTCTAGGTTTTTACTTTTATAGCTTAGGAACTCTCCCTCTATTCTCGATGTGGGACACCGGGACCTTACAATCTACCCCCTTAAGGCTACACGTCCCCGTGCAGTAGCTTGCCAACTCATAAGCCCGCCCACATGCACCAAGAGACACCAGGGGCCCACACTCGGTACTCTGGAGAGTTGGCTCTGATGCCATTTGTAACACCCCGACCCTTCACATGTTATTGATATTGTCCGTTTTGGGCCACACCCGCACGGATTTGTTCTTCCCAGTGGGTCACCCATCCCAGAACTACTCCAACCCAAGCACGCTTAATTGGGGAGTTCTAATAGGGATTTCGCCACTCGGGAAAAGGCCTCGATGCTATGTAAGGGTCTAGGTTTTTACTTTTATAGTCCAGGAACTCCCTCTCCATTCCCGATGTGGGACACCAGGACCTTACAAGATTCAACAAATGGCAGTTCATAAATATGATTTGTATGTTTACATATAATACATATAACTTATTTGTATACCTCAGCATCAGAAGCATGCCAATACTCCATAATTTCTTCCCACTAGCTTGGCACAATGTGCAAAGAAAAATCATCCTTCAGATTAGGATCAAAACTTCTAGGCTTGAAATACTTGGTCTTAATCTTATTATTGTGATCCTTCCATACACTATTGCAAGTTTTCATGCAGATTGGCTTATACTCCTCTGGACATACATTCAAATTGTCATATAAAACACAATTTTAAAGTTTAAATAATAATAACACAATTTTGAAATTTGAATTTTTGGACAAAAATATACTTTTACCTTTACATCCTTCCAGAGAGCATAAATAATATCGTCAGGCACAGTGATCCAGTCAAGAAAAGTAAGAGAAACAATGTTACCATTGCGTACAATAATGCCAACTTGAGTAGTTAACTTCGACTCATTATCATTTTCGTCAAATTGTATGTCCAACTTTGTATCAGTGCCCCACTCTTTAATGCCTTGGCACATCCTCTATCATGCCTAGTCGAGATTGATAAAGAACTAACATGACCTGCGAGATACAATAAAAATAAACAATATACAATGATAATAAACAAAGGCAAATTTAAAAAATGTTAGTACAAATCGAATTCTTATACCTGAGGTGGGCTGTGAAGAAGTCGAAGGGCCTGAAAAATACAATGAGATTAAACAAGTTATATATAATGAGAATAAATAAATGTATATTTAAATAGTTTTCATACAAATCAAAGCAAATTTATATGCCTGCAGTTGGCTGTGAAGATGATGATTCTAGTTGGCTGTGAAGATGATGACTCTAGTCAGGATTATAGCTGTTGCGGTGCCACTGATGGTGGATGCACCGATGGTAGGCATGGAGGTTGAGTAGATAATAGTTGTGGTGCCATTGATGGTGGTCGATGCGGTGGCTGGTTAGATGGTGGTGGCACTAATGGCCTATCCGATGGTGGTCAATGTGATGCCTCCTCTGATGGTGGTGCTACTGATGTCCTCTTATGTACCACATCAGACATCATGCGTAGGGGATGATCAAGCTTCCTCTTCCTTTCCATAATAATCTGCAAGCAATATAACATTAATTGACATTAGAAACATAGAGAATGGTTTTGAATCAACTACAATATGACATTAATTGAACTAATACAATTACAAAGACAAAGTAAATAAAGAAACTGATGATTAACTACAACCTTGGCCTTAATTCAATTACTGATGTTGATTAAATAACAGTCTATTTCAACATCAACTATTTCTCTTTCTGTGGCTTCCCTCACCCAACAAACTTCTTCATCACGGAGCATTATATTTTCTTCCAATTGTTGGCTCATATATGGCTCGATTTCTGGATCAGTTGAATTCATATCAAATAAACCTCTTTAAGACATCTTCACCACCACTTTCTAGTCTAGTTCTAACGGGTCTATAACATACCAAACTTGCTCTACTTGGGATGCCAAGATGAAAGGTTCATTGGTAATTTGATCATCTCGGTACAACAAATGATTAAAGTTGACCAATTTGAAATTGAATAATCTTCTTTCTTCCTGTGAATGTTGTCAATTTAATCACACTTAAACAACACATGTTTCTTCTCATTGGAATATCGAATCTCAACAATATCTGTCAATTGCCCATAATAGTACGCAGACCCCATATGAGGATTCTGTTCTTTCCAACTAGTATAACTTATGGTATCTGCCCTTCAAAGCTACACCACAATTTTGTGTGGCTCGACGGTCATCCATGGCCTTCACTCGATACTGAAACCCATTCATTATATACCCGTTAAACCTCCTTGCCAGGTTATGAGGACCATTTGCCAATAGAATAATCTCTTTAGAAAATGTGACATCACTAGTCTTTCACAAAGTTTGGGCCTATTTAAAACAAAAATGTAAAATTTAAAATGTACTTCGACTTAGGTAACTAGAATCTATAGATTTAAATGCATACATGTTCCTTGAACCAAATATGAAAAGTTTCAAAATGTTCACGCCGAAGCTGATGATCGTCGACACGAGGCATTTTGAGCTTAAATACTTCAAGGTGTTTACTATGTAGATTGAAAATTTGTCAATACAAAAAATTTGGTTCAAAATTCAATATTGAGTGAGTGACATAACCTACTTTATGAATGGTTGAACCACACTTGTATTGAATAAGACATACCAATAAGCTTGTACCCAATAAGTATTATCAAGATAAAAGCTTGTGTTTTTATCAACGGCATGACCCAGATTATCATCACCACTATAGTTCCTCACAGGTCAACTAGATTTGGTTTCCACATCATTGAGATATTGTGCACAAAAATTCATGCATTCTTCCATAAGATATCTTTTAGCAATTGAACCTTCTGGATGAGCTCTATTATGCACATATTGCTTCAAAGTAAGAAGATACCTCTCAATTAGATACATCCATCGAAACTGAATCGCTCCAGCCAATAATGCTTCGTCAGCTAGATGTACACGCAAGTGCTCCATTGTATCAAAAAAAGTCGAAGGAAATATTTTCTCTAGATGACAAAGTGTTACAGCGATACGATCTTGAATACATTGCAAATCTGTCACACGATTCACTTTGGAACACAATTGTCTAAAGAAATTGCTCAATTCAATCAAGGGTTCAATTATACTCTTCGGTAACAATCTTCGAATAGCCAATGGAATAAGTTGTTGCATTAGAATATGACTATCGTGGCTCTTAAGACCCCCAATACTTCTATCATGTGAGCGCACACGACGCTATATATTGGACGAATACCCATTGGGAACCCTAACTTCCTTCAACACTTTCAAGAACAAATCTTTCTCATCTTTGGTCATCTTGAATTGTGCTGGTGGTAAATAAGCTTTATTCGACCCTTTTAACTGCAAATGTAGGGGTTTTTTAATATTCATATCTTGTAAATCGTGCCGAGCACTAACACCATCCTTCGATTTTCCTGCAACCCCTAATATTGTCCACAACACATTGTCACAAACATTCTTCTCTATATGCATCACATCGAGGTTGTGTCTTATTAGATTGTGCTCCCAATATGACAATTCATAAAAGATACTCTTTTTCTTCCAGCTATGGGTGCGATGTCCAGCTTTCTCCTTCTCTACTTGTCTCCTATGTCTCTCCTTAATGTCAGCTCTCTTGTATTGGGTTAAAATACCCTCAAATTCTAATTGTAGCAGCATCTTAGTTCTAGACAATAATTTTAGTTTGAGTCTGACTTCCTGACTACCATCAAATGATACTTTATCCTTTCGAAATTTATGGCCACTAGGTAAAAATCTGTGATGACCCAAGTATGATTGTTTCCTACTATGCTTCAACCAACATGATGTAGTTTCCTTATTGCAACAAGGACATGCATATTCGCCTTTAGTGCTCCATCCTGACAAGTTTGCATATGCTGGAAAATCACTAATTGTTCACAGTAAAGCTGCATGCATTTGAAACATTTGATTTGTTGATGCATCAAATGTGTTTCAACTCCTCAATCAACGGTTGCATATACACATCAATTTTGTCACCAGGTCCTTTCAATAAGCACATATAAAATTAGAAATGGTTGCTTCATGCACATCCATGGCTGCAAGTTGTATGGAATGAGTGCAACAAGTTAAGTGCTATGAACTATGTTCATCGTCCTGAATGGGTTAAAACCATTAGATGCTAAGCCAAGCCTAACACTTCGGCAATCATTACTAAAGTCAATATTCCGACGGTCAAAATCTTTCCATGCAAAGGAGTTAGCAGGATGCCTAAAGACACCGTCATCAGCTCATTACTCTGCATGCCATCTCATTAACTTGGCCGTCTTGGATGACATAAACAACCTCTGCAACCTTGGATTTAAAGGAAAATACCTCATTTGTTTTGCAACTATTCGTTTGCCACCTTTGTTAGGACCATTTGAACCACCATCACCATTTGATTTCCATCTAGAACTGTTGCATATGACACATTTATCAAGATTGGCGTCCTCGTTTCGAAACAACATGCAACTGTTGGGACATGCATCCCACGTCTCATACGTGAAGTCCAAATCTGTTGTGACCTTTTGAGCTTTATAATATGAGTCCGGGAGTTTTACACCCAACGGGAACGCCTCATCCAATAACATAAGCAACATGTCAACAAACTTGTCTGTCTATTGATTAAGCACCTTCAGATGTAGAATTCGAAGAATGAATGACAAAGATGTGAACTTCTGACAACCCGGATACAATTCACTTTGTGCATCTTGAAGAAGTTTGAAATATTTTTCAGTCTCTGCATTTGGATCGAGCTTGGGTTCAGATGCATGGGGATCAGGCCCTTGTGGTTCATTACCCTCAACACTTGTACCGACATGTGGATTTCCCATAGCCCCTTATATCATTCCAACCATATCATCCCCAATGTCTAAATTAGCCAATATTTCTTTCTCTTGATTACCATGTAGAGATACGTAAGATTCCCCATGATTAATCTAATGTTTGTACTTTTTTAAAAAACATTCAAAAGCAGATGCTCTCGTACACCCTCTCGTACAATATGGTATCGATTCTCACATTTCCTACACGGACAACTAATCATCGAACCTTCAGCTCTATTGGTGTAGGCAAACACAAGGAATTGATCAATCCCATTAATGTATTCCCTCGACATTCTATTTGGAAAATTAATCCAACTCTTATCCATCATCTGTACTTCCCTCAAATATCGCTTCTGCACACATCCACAAAAATATCTCATCAAAGTAACTTTAAATATAAAACCTACGTATTCATGCATCATGATACCTATAGGTAGGTGGTTTTATCTCATTTAGTTATTTACTGATTTGATGGGAGAACCAATAACCTGATAACAGACATGCGCTAGAGAAGCAACATACCAATAACTCTATTTCAAGGACCTAAACAAGTTATGTACCTCATCCAGTATATAAAGTGGAGCAGGTTTGAAGCACAAGTCTATCCATAAATGTGTCTATTTAATAAATTTAATTTCATTATTGTCATTCTTTTTCAGTTCCACAAGTTTGAACAAAAGTAATTTGAACAAGTGTTCTCACCAAAAAGGTGATTTAATTGTCATTGAAAGATGGTAGGGCACAAGTATTATATTTTCAAATGCACACTTTACTTCTTTTGTAATCTTCTCAACAATATATATAAATATATTTAAATTTCAGTCATTTTCCACATTTATATGTGTTCCCCACTATTAATTTGCTTCAGGCAAACTTACAGGGAGATATACATCTCACATGCAAAACAAATATGCCCTAGAGAAAAACATAATTGCAACAAATATAAGGGTCATAATGATATAGGATTATGAGGGAGGCAGATAGAGAAAGAATGGTAAAATTTGTCATATATATATATATATTTTTTTGGGAATCAATTGCACATAAGTCAATGAGAGATAAATAATCAACCTTTCAAACCCATAAAAGAATTGGTTTATATCAAGGGTGGAAGTAATTATTATTTATTTATTTATTGAACTAGGTTATAGATGCATTATATGTCCTCATTGACCCACCGAATCTCACTATAAAATAACACTTTTATACAAATATTGAAATATTACCTTTCAAATAATAAAAAAAAATATTATAATGTTTTTATTATAATATTTCATTTAGTTTTCATTTATATTATAAAAATAACATATCTAGTGTAATGTACTCATTAGTTGACAAAAGCCTTAAACTTATTTATATTTGCTATGAAGATTTTTTTTTTTTTTTTTAAATTTTTGGGCGGGTACCATGAAGATTGTAAAGAATTGACTTTGTAACCCCATGAATGATTAGGAAATAAATGATTACTTGATTATATATAGTAAGAAAAACAACTTTAATAGCATTTCAATAGAGCTATTCTGCATTCCCATCTAAAATTTAAATAAAAATAAAACTATTACGCATCATTTTGAACATCTAATAATTCGTTGGTCATTTATAAATCAAAATTTGTATGTTATCAACAAATATTTGAATTATAAATTTTAATCAATAAAAATCTCTATATATTTATGTAAGTTTCACTTTCATTGAATAAAAGAAGATTCTTTAATTCAATAATTCAATACTTTCATTGAATAAAAGAGGACCTGGTTCGTTGTCTAAAAATTGGGGAACTCTCGAATTGAATCATGATTTGAGGGTTTTTGAACCAGAGCCCTCGAACCCCTCTGCCATTCTCCGAAGGGAGAGGGCTGTTGTTGTGAATTTGGAACATATTAAAGCGATTATAATTGCAAATGAAGGTTTGGTACCAAACCCTAAAGACCCTTTTATGGGTTCATTTGTGTGTGTGTGTGTGTGTGAGGGAGAGAGAGAGAGAGCATATTGACTGAGCTCGTGCAAGAGAAAGACAGAGATGCCACGCCGCTGCTAGCCATCGATGAGAGAGATATTGTAATATGCCGTCGCTGCACCACCGCTAGCCGTCGTCGAGAGCGATTGAGACTGCTAGCCGTCTTCGCTCGTCGAGAGAGAGATCGTCGGTGAACACTCGCTGTCGTCGCTCATCAAGAAACTACCGTCAAAGTTTTAGGGATTTTAGGGGTTTTGAGAGAAAATGATCTTAGCGATTTTGGGGATTTTGAGGGAAAATGAACTTGCTTCAAAGTTTTAGGGATTTTGGGGGAAACGATCGAGCGCCAATGGGCTAAAGGTGAGGGAGATCAAAAAATTTCATTACTTTTTGTGACGGTATAGATAAACCGTCACAGATGATAAATTCAATTGGTAAAATGACGCCGTTTTAATAAGGATTTTTTTTGCGACGGATAATTGCCATCACAAATTGTCCACTATTTGTGACAGTAAATTTCTTCCGTCTCAAAAAATTTCTTTTTGCGACGGTACACAAGGCGCCGCGAATACTTCCATACTGAAGATAGCTTTTCTTGTATGCTTATTAGTGACGGGGTAACTACCGTCGTAGAAGATATTTATTTACGACAGTTTCAAATGCCGTTGCGAAAGATCATTTTTTGCGATGGGATACACGCCATCGCAAAAAGTTCCGTGTTTTATAAGGGCTTTTCTTGTAGTGCACATTAATTTGCTGTTTAGTCTCATTATTTCTTCATTTTGGTTGAATGCTGAGAATAAATCAATTTGTTATCACACTTTTATTCCCTTGAGATCATGAAGGTTGAAGGACCATACTAGTTCTTAAGAGATGATTTTAGGCCATCTTTGCTTCTTTGAGCCTTTTATTTGTTTATTTTTCTTTCTTTTATTATTACTTCATTAACCATTAGAAACCAATTTGAGCCTTTATGTTAGCTTTTCTTTGTTTAACCCCACACCCCATATCTTCTTTTTAATATTTTAGATATGTTGGTATTATTTGAGTGTGACGGGCAAATTTGTTTGGAAAAAATTAAAAAAAAGTTGGAAAATAGAAGAAGAAATAAATTGTGTTCAATGAAAAAAAAAAATCTCTTTAATTTTTTAGATATGCTGGAAATATTTGAGTTTCAATAGAGCAAATTTGTTTGGCAAAAAAAAAGACGAAATAATTTGTGTTCATTTAAAAAAAAAAAAAAGAGCAAGACATTTGGAATAATGCTCTACTTGATCTTGGAAGTGGTATAGTTTACAAGTGGACATGATGGATAGGGGTGATAGTGAGGTAATTTTAATTCTCAGTATTTGATATTTCATTCGTGAGGCTATTTATTCTTTCATGTTAGCATTTTTCAAAAAAAAATTAGTATGCGAGATATTTTGCCTTTGATTTACATTTACATTATTCTACTCGCATATATTGAGAGTAATTTTTACACCATATTTTGAGTGAATTATTTGTTGAGTGCAATAACTAGTGAGATTTGAGTCGAAGCTTGTTTCGGAAAGAGATTTGGGTTATATTTCACTTTAGGGCCAAGGTTGTGTTTGTGTTGGCTAAACTTTTTCACACACTCCAAATTCTGTGTGTCATGAGATATCATTACTTACTGCTAGTGTCTTCAACTTTGATTGATTATCTTGTTAAGGTTGTGAAATTCATGACTTGTTCTTTAACTTTAGCATGAGAATGAAAGAAATCATCTTAGTAAAGAAATTTTTGGATGTTTGTGGGTAACATCTTTAGAAACCCTCATGAGACTTGGCCACAAATGAAGTGATAAAATCCAATATGATGAAGATTCAATAATTTTAATCATTAGATTTGTGGTTTTTCAAAATTATGTAACACTATTGGGTACAATTTACAACATCATAAGCTGATAGTTATTGTAATTACATTTTTAATTAAATATTTTGCATTCATTCAAATTGACCTCAAAAAACTGGGGTTTATCAGGTAAATGCAATTTTGTTGATTAACAAATGATAGTAATGTATCTATTTATTATTTGAAATCAATTTTGTTGTATGACAGACATCACCAGCATGGTAGATGGCACACAAGGATTGGAAGAGTTGCAGGGAATAAGGATCTTTATTTGGGAACTTTCAGTAAGTATTTCTCTACTCAACATTTTTTTTTTCAATTCTTAACACATTTTTAGTAAAAATTTTTTTCTAGATATATAGTACATATGTATTTTTACAGAAATTAAAATGAAAATTTTCTCATTGTTATCTATGAAATCACATATATATAGAAGAGGGAGCGGTAAATCAGTAGAAACAAATCAAAATAATTTCAACTTCTATAGAAATGCTAATTTGTATGTATCCAGTGAAAATTAAGACATGCATCATAACTACTACTTGACATGAAGTGAAGCAATTTGTTCAAAGCTTTGGATCTTTGCCTTGTGCATCCAGTTCCTTCTAAGGTGTGAATGGTTTCTTGTGTTAGTCCTCAAGTTGTTTGCTAGAATGTTTGGCTGTATCATTTTGTTAAAGTGGGTTTGGATGGTCCAGATATAGTTCTCTGATTGTGATATTTGGGTTCGCTTTTTGTTCATTTTGTTTTGTCTTTTTTCTTTCATTTGCTTTATTTTGTGTAGAAAATGTCTCCATATGAAATTAACTGAGAGTTTCTTTGTATTTGGATTAAGATGACAAGTAGCTAGCTTGTTATATTTTCTTTCTTCCATAAGGTTGTTCTTTCTTTTCTTTTCCTTTCCCCTCATTCGAAGTTTGAGAATGTGTTCACAATGGAGCTTAGTGCTTTTGCTTCTGCTTTTGTTTCACCCCTGCAGATTCTCATTGTTGTTGTTCGTTGATTGTAAGTGTGCCATAGGTGAAGGAGGTGTTTATCCCCTCTTTCACAATATTGATTGTGATATCTAACTCTGTATTTTGTTTCAATAAATTTGATTGTTGTCTGTGTAAATATTAAATCAAAATTGAAATTTTGTGGAATGATTCTGCCAACTTATGCAAGGAACTGCACATTGATGCCTTACCAAAAAGGCCTCTTTCATTGCTCTTTTCTACAACAGGTTTTGGCTGAAGCAAGTTACAACACTTGCATGTCAAAGAAACTAGGAGTTCCGACAATTCCCATTCTATACAACTGACTGATGCCAACGATGAAGGTGGTCATGCCAAAAAGAATGCACAAATTCAAACTGCTATGCATGACCTGAAGTTCCTTGACAGATTAGTGATGAGAGAGAGAGATTCCTACTTGTATTTATATGAATATACAGGGGTTGGGTTGTTTGTAACTAAAATATGACATGAATGTTAATCTTCTCATCTAATCTTCGAAGGCAGTTCTTTAAACACTTTGTAACCTCAACGTTTGGTATTGTATATTGTACATGATAAACTAGTTTTTTGTTTTTGAAAACTTGTTTGGCAAAGATGCATTTTGTGTTTTAACATTGTTTTCTTTTCTCATTTTGTCAATCGCAACTGCGTAAATTTATTTTTATTGCTGGAATTTTGCCCAACAACATACAGAACTGCGTAAATTTATTTTTATTGCTGGAATTTTGCCCAACAACATACAGAAAGACAAAAAGAATGATGTTATGAGCACACCGACACAACATTTTGCATTATTTCCAAGCTCTTTTTTCGTTTCTTTGATGCTTCATATTTATATTCTTCATAATTATATTGCGGAGTTTGGAGGTATCATATATTTGTTCATCATTCACTTGCAATGAGGTTTTTAGGGAAATTTTACTATACAAGGGGTGTAGTATATAATTATATTCAATGTGTTTGGTTTCAGTTTTCTGAATTCATTTTTTTTGAAAAATGAGTTTTTTTTTTTGAATATTTTTAAAATTTTAAGTATTTTGTTTACTTTTTTAGATGCACCTTACTTAGATGTATCTAAAAAGTAAAATATTTGTAAAAAAAATATTTAAAAAAATTAATAAAAACACAAAAATATAAAAAAATGTACTGAATTTTTGTATTTTTTGGTATTTAGTGAATTTTTTAAAGATTTTTTCACAAAAATTATATTTTTAAGTGTATTTATGTTAAGTGTGTCTGAAAATTAAAAAAATTACTTAAAATATTAAAAAAATTTAATAAAAACAAAAAAATACGAAAAAAAAAATAGAATTTTTTGAAAAATGTTTTCAAAAAATTTGAAACAAACATGGTGATTATTTATTTATTTTTTATGATCAATTTTTTTTTATTCGGATATGATATTATTTTAGTTATGACTTATGAGATCTTTAATTATACCTCATTTGGTGTTTGACTATGATTTTTTTTTTATTTTTATAACTATGTCCAGAAGATATAAAATTATGTCATTTTTTTATTTAGTTATAGAAAAATAATATGCAAGCCTACTTTATTGACTTATTTTCAAGATCTAATAATATGGTTAGTTAATGATTGAAAATACATGAGAGAAAGTATTACTTTAAATATATTAATTAATTATCACATTATTAAATTTTATATAGACCTTTGAGAATGTATGCCATAGCCTTTGCCGAGGTGTTCTTGATTACTAAAATCATAATGACTTGGCTAATGGAGATAAATTTTTGAAGTACAAGTAAAAGCAAGATTTGAAAAAAAAAAAAAAAAAAATTGTAGCTAGAGCCGTTTGACAGGGAAGAAAGAGAAAGGGATAATTTTACAATACACATTCCTTTATCATATACACATTAGTTACTTAATTTTTTTCTTTAATTATGATAAAATTTCTTCTTTAGTTATGACATTATTTTGAGATATTTAATTATACCTCATGTAGTGTTTAGTTATACATCTTATAACTAAAGAATAAAATGACATAATCTCATAACTACACACCCTTTCAAGGGAGAAAGAGAAAAAGACATAATAGTAAAAATAGAATACTCATTTCAAACTATTTTTAGAATTTTTTAAACATTAATTTAAAATTTAAGCAATTTAAATCATACAATAAAAAGTCAATTTTTTTCATTATTTTCAACAAATTGTACTTTACAACTAATTTGATGACCGTTTAGTTTAGTTTAAATTGTTCAAATTATAAAGTTATTTTTGGTTCATCAAATTAGGCTTTCATAATTATTGATTTGTAAAATTGTTTGCACTATATATTATTTTACATGTTGATCCAGATGTCATGTAGAAAAATAATATAAATATATATGCATGTATATATTTTTATTTTTAGAAAGCAAGGTAGTTACTTAAGGATTGCACGTTGTTTAGAAGAGAGGTGTCATGTAAGGAAAATTATTCAACGCTTCCGGAGCACTACGTATCCATACTCCAAACTAATCACTAATTAGTTAGTCCCATGTTGTTCCTAGATCCCCAACATAAGTCGTGGGTCCTTGTGTCTCTCTACCAATCAAAATCTTATAGAGCACCACGTGTCAATATTCCGGGAGTACTGAATAATCACCCGTCATGCAAGGCCATTTGCTATAAAAGTGGAGGAGTTACCAAATCATGCTTAGCCACATGCTTTCAAATAATATAGTACCTTGGAATATTTGGTTCATTGTCATCTTATGGCAAATTTGAAAGGATAAAAATCGCAAAGTGCTTGATGATGTTGATGTGAAGAGCAGTGAGAGCATGAACCAAATAACTTGATACGTTTGCAAAATTCATGAGTCCTTTAACTCTTTCTTATCTCGTAGACAAAGTAACATCATACTTACTCAATGGAATCACCTTGTCCAATGAAAATTCAAACTAAATGCAGATGGATGCTGGCCCGGACACCCTGAGTTATCAAAAAAAAAAAAAAAGAGTCCCTCAGACACAGCTGGATATAAAAGTTATTCAGAAATGAGAAAGGAATGTGGATCTTTGGCTATTCAGGGAAGATTAAGAAAGCAACCAGCTTGGAGATAGAGGTTTGAGCTATATATCGTGGCCTCACAATCATCCTTAAGAAAAGCTGAACTGACAGAAATTAAAGTGGACTGCACTGAAACAATTGAGCTAATTCAAAGTGAAGGCCAACAAAACTGCACATTCATAGTACTCACTGAAGACTCCAAGTTCTTACTTGGCTGAACAAGATGTTCTCTCAAGCATCTGTACTGTGAAATTAACAAATATGCAGATGCCTTAACAAACATTGGCGTGGAGCAAATTGAAGACTTTGTCGTAATGAAAGACCCTCCTAAAGCAATTAGGCCACTTCTTGTAGTAAAGATATGGTGAGAACTGTGTATGAGAATATATAGCCTCTCTTGCTTTTGATTTTTATGTAAAACTCCGTTTTCTTTAAATTCCAAAGTACTAAAAAAAAAAAAAAAGTCAGCAAAAATGTCAATTATGGAACTACGCATTATTGTGTTCTATGTGAATAACTCTCGATGTTAATGTCTACAAATGCTTGAAGAAGAATCCAAAGGAGGGGACTTTGAACAACAACATATCAAATACCTTAGTTCTATCATCGGTAGGGGCAGTCTCTCAAGTTAGCTGTAACTTTATCTTTGCAACGTTGGTTTGTAAATCTGTAAATTTTGAAGATTTCAACAGAAATTTTCTCGGTTTACTTTTTTATAATGATTTCTTATTTCAAAAAAAGGAAACATTGTGTTTGGGTTAACTTAAAAAAGTCAAAAAATCACTACAAAACCAAAAAAGTTTATACTAGGGAAATTCTATTTCCAAGTACTTATTTATCTCAGTGCACATTATTTCTCAATGCACACACTTATTAATTTGATTATTAATTATCCTTTTCATTCCACATACTTTATGTTCCAATTATACCCTAATTCATATCCTTGTACACACACCATCTAAACCCTCATTCCACATACTTTTACCCATTCAATTGAAAACCCTCCTCCACATATGCATGAAAATGACCCATTGAAGAAACAATGAAGACCCATTAACATCTCCAAGACCCTATATTTGACAATTCCATTGAAAACCCTCCAATTGAAATATTTTTATGTATTATCTATTTGCAATTCATTTTGTTTGTGTTCCATTGGAAAACTTGCATATTTTTCTATGATTTTTTTTTTATTTTTCATTCGGCACTAATTTACCCCAAAAAAAAAAAAAAAATCCCTTAACCCACTGTTAACTTCCAAAATATTAGATATTTTCAAAACTTGGTTTGTTGTCTTGACTGATATCTCCACCGGGCTTGTCGCTTTTCTCCAGAACCTTTCCGTTTGCAATCTTCGGTTCGTTCACTTTTGCAGCTTGTTCGACAGGTACACAATGTGGTTAACTATAATCCAATGTATTTTTGAATATCGGTGGGAGTAAAAGGACATCCCATCAGAAGAGACAAATATGCTTCTAATCAAGGCAAATTGACCTAGTAAACTGAAAACAATGAAAGAAATGACAAATAGTGGAGAAATTAAGATTTAATTTTTGTTTATTCAAAAGATCTATATTGAGATTTTTTTATTTATTTTAAAAGTATGTGTATAAAGAATATTTTGATATAATATTATGGATGTGTTTTGATATCCATTATGGTCATTTTATTTTAAAGTATAATTGTCATTAAAATAATATTTCATTAAGGGTTAGTTTGGCATAAATTAAATAATACAAAAAGTCAAAAAGTCACTATCCTATTTAAGTCACATCATCTTATTTAAATCATATCACTTCTCTAACACATCACATCAAACCCAACCCAAACTCAACTCATATAAGCCAATAAATCAAAAAATACATTTTTTTAAAATTTTCTAAACCAATCCTAAATGTGTGTATTGAGGTAAATAAGTGTGTAGAATTAGAATTACCCTATATACCATTCACCATTTTTCCATTTTTCGGCGAAAAACTGGGCTGATTTGTCAGAGGACAAAAAGACACTTTTGCCCTTATTTGTCTCTGCAGCTCACGTGTGAAGGAAAAGAAAAAATAAAAAAAAGAAAAGAAGAGTAGTGCAGCAATGGTCAACAGGAATCCGGATCCTCGGTAGCGTTACCCTGTAGCACTCCCCTGTCGCCCCCAAAACGACGTCGTTTTGGGGGCGGATTTTCAAAAAAAAAAAAATGCAGAAGAGGGAGGGAGGGAGGAAGGAGAAGGAGAGGGAGAGGGAGGGAGGAGGGAGGAGGGAGGAGGGAGGAGGAGGCTGCGAGCTCGTCGTCCTCGTCCCTCGCCGTCGTCGCCCCCATCGCTGCCGCCGTCGCAGTCGTGCTCGTAGCCATGGCAGGCCATCGCAGCCGTGGTCGCAGCCATGGCAGGTCGTCGCAGCAGCTCCACCTCTCCGCCTCCTCCTCCTCCTCCAATATTTATGGCCCTCTCCAGTTCAGTCCGGCCGGCCCTGCCCTTCCCTCCCTCCTCCATCCCTCTCCCTCTCCCTCTCCCTCTCCTTCCTCCCTCTTCTGCGTTTTTTTTTTTTTTTGGAAAATCCGCCCCCAAAACGATGTCATTTTGGGGGTGACAGGGGAGTGCTACAGGGTAACGCTACCGAGGATCCGGATTCTGGTCAACAGTGCACTGGGTAGTTCACTGACATGCACGGCGGAAAGCCTGTCAAATGTCAGTGCACATAAGGGTCTTTTAGTAATTTTACTAGTTTATATAATATTTTAATACATATTTTTTTATAAAAAGTCAAAAAATTATCTCAAACATACATATTTTTTTCCTTTATTTTTTTAATTAAAAAGTCAAAAAGTACACTTATGTAGTTCATTCCAAACAATCCCTAAATTTTACACAGTTGCTTGGTTACATTTGATGGTTGGTTGAAAATTATTGTTAAGTCCCTGCCACACTAACAAAAATTGTATTTAATTGTATCATATGAACAAAAAACAAAAAAATTAAAATTAAATACAAAAAATTAATAGTTTAAAAATTAAATAGACAAAATAAAAATTATCTTGTGTGGCTTCAATTTTTGAACTCAAATTTTTTAAAAATTGAGTTTTTCATTTTTCTTATTTTTTTAAAAATTTTATAGAATTTTTTAATATTTTAAGTTAATTTTTTTAGTTTTTAGATGTAATTAACCTAGATATACATAAAAACTAAAATATTTATAAAAAGATATTTAAAAAACTAATAAATATTAAAGAATACAAAAATATACTATTTTTATATTTATTTGATATTTTTCGTATTTAGTGATTATTTTAAAAAAAATTACAAATATTATATTTTTTAAATATATTCATATTAAGTGTATTTAAAAATTAAAAAATTATGTAAAATATTAAAAAAATTAATAAAAATTTAAAAATACAAAAAAATATAAAAAAAATCTCAATTTGAAAAAACTCAGTTTATGAGATAGTAATAGTGAAATCAACGTTTAAAAAAAATTATAAAAGAATGGTAAATTACAAATACATTCTTAAAATATGCTTAAAATATAAATTGTTTCTTATGGTTGAAAAAATTACAAATATTCATTTATTAGAATTTTTTATTTAACAGAATTAATTAAAAAAATAAAATTCATAATTACTCTTCTATACAATAATAAAATTACTTAAATTTTAATTAAAAACATATTTTTAATATCATTAAAATATATTTTTAATATTATTAAAAATTGTTAATTGACTTCATAATTTATTAATAAAAGAAACGATTTGTTATTTAGCCTTGGTTTGGCAAATCATTTTGGCTATATAATCACAAAAGATAAAAAAAAAAAAAGAAGTTATAAAATCACAAAAAGACAAAAAAGTTATAAAATTATTAAATTGACTTATCTACAAAATAAAAAGTCAAAAAAGTATCATTTCTAAGTAGAGGACAATTGTGTCATTCCAAAGCTAAAATATCAAAAAAATTTAATAAGAATACTAGACGACTAAAAAAATTTCCGATTAAAAAATTCAAACAAAAGTAAAAAGTCAACCAAAAAAAGTCGAAACCAAACGACTCCAATGAATAAAATGTAATTTTTAAAACTAGTATTGATATTTTAATCAAATTATATTTATAATTTACCCAAGAATTATGTTTTCACCCCCTCTCACTCTCCCTCCTTTCTCTTCCTCTTTCTTTTTCTACCCTGCCAAACGTAGCAATAACGAGAGCTTCTACCATCAAACGACTCTAGCAAATTCATGAATTGATGATCAGATCGGTCAAGGACTCACTTGCAATCTTTTCGTGTCTCGCTGCCTCAAAAACAACCCTTCTGCGTGAAGAAGATGCAAGAAATCTCCACTGCTGCTTTGATTTCGGGAAGAAGATTATTAGCTCATAATTACCGAAAAGGTATCACTCTTCTTCCCTCCCTCAATTTCAACTTCAGCTTCAATTTCAATTTCAAATTCAACTCATTGTTGTCAGCTGATAACAATGCACTTCTGTTTCATACCCAAATTTCAACCAACCCTAACCCTAACCCTAACCCTAACCCTAACCCTAATCCTCCCGATCTGAGGCAACTACAGAAATTACTGTCACAGAAATCCAAATTGGGTTTTGATAAGCTCGATGATGCTCTTTCTTTATTCCATCGGATGGTGCAAATGCAACCCCTGCCTCCGGTTGTCCACTTCAATCAGCTCTTAAGTGGTATTGCCAAAATGAAGCATTATTCCTCCGTTATTTCACTGTTTAAAGAAATACGCTTGTTGGGTATTACGGTTGATTTCTATACCGTGAATATCGTTATTAATTGCCTTTGCCACTTGAATAGTGTAGATTATGGGTTTTCTTTCTTAGGTAGCTTCTTCAAACTTGGTTTTGTACCATCTGTGTGTACTTTCACCATTCTAATGAATGGATTCATTTTACAAGACAAGACTGCCAAGGCCATGGAATTGTTTAATAAATTGGTAAGAGAGGGAGAAATCAAACCTGATGGAGTTATGTACGGTACTATTATAAATGGGCTTTCCAAGACGGGAAATACTACAACTGCCATCGGGATTCTTAGGAGTATGCGAAAATGGAACTATAAGCCTAATGTTGTGATGTATAATACAATTATTGATGGCCTTTGTAAGGACAAAAATGTAGATGATGCTTTGAGCCTCTTAGTGGAAATGACCCAGCAGGATATTACACCAGACTTGATCACTTACAACACTTTGATTCATGGATTATGTAATTTAGGCCGGTGGGAGGAAGCAACAAGAATGTTGCGAGACATGCCAGACAAGAATGTTTTTCCAGATGTTCTTACATTTAATACATTGATAAATGCATTCTGCAAGGAAGGGATGACAAAAGAAGCAGAGAATGTTCTTGAATTCATGGTCCAAAGAGGTGTTGGTCCCGATGTAGTCACATACAATACACTCATGGATGGCTATTGCTTGCTAGGTCGCATGGACAAAGCAATAGAAGTCTTTCATTCCATGGTGGATAAGGGCATTGAACCAAACATTCTTTCCTATAACATCTTGATCAATGGATATTGCAAAAATATGAAAATTGAAGAGGCCATGAATGTTTTCCGTGAAATGCCTCGTAAAGGATTGGAACCCACAATTGATACTTACAATACTATGTTGCAGGGATTGTTTGGGGTTGGTAGGTGTTCTACTGCTCAAGGACTTCTTAATGACATGCAAGTTAATGGTCAGACTCCAAATTATTATACTTATTGTGTCCTGCTGGATGGATTATCCAAGAATGGCCGTATTGATGAAGCATTGTTGTTATTTCAAGTGCTGGAATGCAGTGGCATAAATCCTGGTATTACTATGTACAACATATTAATTGATAGATTGTGCAAAGATGGGAAGCTTGAGATGGCAAGGAATCTATTTGGTAAGCTTGATTCTAAAGGTTTGGAACCTAATGTTCGCACTTTTACTATGATGATAGGTGGATTTTGTGAACAGGGGCTATTGGGTGAGGCAAATGATTTACTTGTGACGATGGAAGGGACGGGTTGTATGCCTGATCATGCAACTTACAATGTTATTGTCCGTGGATTCCTTAAAGCAAATGACTACACTGAAGCAAATATACTTGCGGAAAAAATGATTGGGAGGGGCTTTTCAGCAGATGCATCTACTTTGGGTATAGTAGTGGATCTACTCTCAGCTAAAGGTCAAGATCCTACTCTCTTTCATATGATTAAAAAATTGGTTCCCCAGGATAACACTAAAGGAATTTGTTAAGCTATCAACACGGATGCTATCTTTGGTGCTCATATGTCTACTTAGAATTTGCTAGGTAAGTATTTAGTTTATTGTTTCTATCATTTTCAATTTTACACTATAATCGTCTTTAGCATACATTGCCTTTGATGAAGTGAAGGTTCAATTTACAATTTTTGTCTTTTAAATTGGAATATGATTCTTGTTGATTTGTTTTGGTAATAGAAAAAAGGAATCGAAGATCATTTAAGGACGAGGAATTGATGGGTTCTACTTTGAAACAGTTGATGCTTGGTTGATTGCTTGCACATGATGCTATTTACAATGTTATTGTCCACTGCCTAGGACAAATCTGAGGTAGAAGATGCTATATAATCATTCTTATGCGCAATGAATTGGGGCTTGAGATCATTTTGGCAGGATTCAAAAAGTGAATTTTGGTACTTCTCTTGATTCATCTGCAAACATGGAAGAAAGTCTAAGAAGTAATAGATTCTCAACAAAGTTTGAATTCATCTACCGCCAGACCTCAGTTTTACAAAGGTTGAAGGTTACATGGAAATCATTGTGTTAATGGTTACAGAGACAAGTAAGTACTATTAGAAGGTGATAGTATTTAGTATTTAGCAACACAATTTTGTGCATAATGTGCTTCTTACCTTTGCCATACTTCTGTTTAATTGTTTCTGAAACAGAATATAAAGGCAACTGATGCCATATACCATATTGGAAATGCAAGTTGTACTGCCATTTGTAGATTGCAATGTTTTTTTTTTTGTTTTTTTTTTCGATGTCCAGGCCACATTTGTAGATTGCAATATTATAAATTTGAAAATGCTCTTTCTGTTTGTTCCTTTCTCTTTTTTTGTATGTCCTTTTATTTTGCCCTTAATTGATTCAAATCTCATGACAGACAAGAATGTTTTTCCAGATGTTTTTACATTTAATACATTGATAAATGCATTCTGCAACGAAGGGATGGCAAAAGAAGCAGAGAATGTTCTTGAATTCATGGTCCAAAGAGGTGTTGGTCCCATTGTAGTCACATACAATACACTCATGGATGGTTATTGCTTGCTAGGTCACATGGACAGAGCAATCAAAGTCTTTCATTCCATGGTGGATAAGGGCATTGAGCCGAACATTCTTTGCTATAACATTTTGATCAATGGATATTGCAAAAATGCTGGAAATTTGTGTTAATGTATATAATAAGATAGTGGCATGTATATAATATGATAGTGGTAGATAGTGGCCTCATGGCCAACAAGCTAGTTGTATGCTTGGCCTCATGGCCTCATGTTTTGTATGCTTGGCCTCATGGCCTCATGGCCTCATGTTTTGCTTAAATAATTAGGTTAGTATAATAATTAGTATGCTTTTCTCTTTTGGCTTGTAAGTTTGTAATATCTCCTATATAAGGAGTGTCATTTGGTCTTGTAAGATAAGAAGTTTTGAATATAACAAGCAATATATTCCTTCTTCCTCATATTTTCTGAGTTCTTCTTCCTCATATTTTCTAAGTTGGTATCAGAGCAACAAAAAACAAAGCAGCCCTAAAACCGTCATAGCCATGTCGGTTGAAATTTCTGCTTTAATTAGCGATGCTGCGGCCAACAAGGCTGTAAATTACCAGCGCAGGTTTGATGATAAGCCACGGGTCTGGTGTGATTTTTGCAACAAGCCTCGCCATACACGCGAAACATGTTGGAAGATCCATGGCAAACCTGTCAACTGGAAAAGCAGCAAACAAGGAGAGAAGAATCGTGGCTTTCCTATTGCTAATGAAGCCGATTCAGGTCCCTTCAACAAAGAGCAGATTGATCAACTCTTAAAGCTGATAAAATCCAACTCCTCATCCGGTACTCCTAGTGATTTTTTGGCACAAACAGGTAGAAATTCTAAAGCCTTCTCTTGCCTAAACTTCTCTCCGTGGATCATAGATTCCGGTGCCTCCGATCACATGACTAGTTTTTCCCATTTATTTAGTACCTATTTCCCTTGTTCTGGTCATGACAAAATCAGAATAGCCGATGGTAGTTTTTCACCTATTGCAGGAAAAGGATTTATTAAACTAACTGAGAAAATTAATCTCAATGCTGTTCTTCACGTCCCCAACTTAGCCTGTAACCTTTTGTCTGTCAGTAAACTATCTAAGGATTCTAATTGTCGTGTTACATTTTTTGAATCCCATTGTGAATTTAAGGACCAGAACTCGGGGATGATGATTGGGCGTGCTAGGATGCTTGAAGGTCTTTACTACTTTGATGAAGTACCTGTTAGTAATAAAAAAGCTCAGAGCTTTAATAGTACTAGTTCAATCCCTGTTCGAGAAAAAATAATGCTATGGCACTATAGGCTAGGACATCCTAGTTTTCTTTATCTGAAACATTTATTTCCAGAATTATTTAAAGGGATTGATTGTTCTTTTTTTCATTGTGAAAGTTGCATTTTTGCAAAATCTCATCGCTCTACTTATTTGCCAAAACCTTACCAGGCTTCCAAACCTTTTTATTTGATTCATAGTGATGTTTGGGGCCCTTCTAAAATCACTACTCTTTCTGGTAAAAGATGGTTTGTTACATTTATTGATGACCATACCCGCTTATGTTGGATTTATTTGATGAATAAAAAATCTGACGTGAAAAATTTATTCACAAATTTTTACAATATGATTGAAAACCAATTTCAAACCAAAATTGGTATTTTACATTCTGATAATGGAACAGAATATTTCAATGAGCAGTTGGGTGAGTTTTTGACAAAAAAGGGAATTTTTCATCAATCTACATGTCGGGATACCCCTCAACAAAATGGCATTGCAGAACGAAAAAATAAACATTTACTTGAAGTAGCACGTGCTATAATGTTTTACATGCATGTTCCTAAATATTTATGGGGTGAAGCAATTTTAACAGCCTCTTATTTGATAAACAGGATGCCTACAAAGGTGTTAACATACAAAACACCTTTTGATTGTCTCAAAACTTTTTATCCTGACACGAGGTTGTTTTCTGAGTTACCGGCCAAAGTTTTTGGATGTACTGCCTATGTTCATGTTCCCAGTCAATTTCGTTCAAAACTTGACCCTCGTGCTATAAAATGTGTTTTTTTGGGTTATTCCTCAAACAAAAAGGGGTATAAGTGTTTCGATCCTCAAACCAAGAAATTTCATATGAGTATGGATGTGTCATTTATGGAAACAAAATCCTATTTCCCCAACACTTCTCTTCAGGGGGAGACAAGTGGAGTAGAAGACAATTTTTGGGATATTTCTATCCCGCTCCCCAATGTCATTTATCCTACACAACAACCACATCTGTCTGATAATGATCACTTAGGAGAACCAAGTTCTATGGTGCCTAGTCAAGAAGATTCTTGTTTAGGGGGAGAAGTACTACAAAATGATCTAAATTCTGAGCTTCAGGTTTATACTAGGAAGCGATTTCATCTGAGGAATAATGACTCGAATGTCCATCCTAATGACCCGAATGTCCACCCGAGTTCTGACATCGAAATTTTAGGTAATCCTATTCCTTCTATTTCCGACCTTGATGTTCCTATAGCAATTAGGAAAGGTGTCCGAAATTGCATTAAACATCCTATTGCAAATTACCTCTCCTATCAAAGACTGTCTAAAAACCATAGAGCTTTCACATCTAGGATTTCACACTTGTTTGTTCCAAGGAATATACAGGAAGCATTGGATGATCCGAATTGGAAATTAGCAGTCATGGAGGAGATGAATGCTTTAAGGAGAAGTGGTACTTGGGAGATAGTTGATCTACCCAAAGACAAGAAAACAGTTGGTTGTAAATGGGTGTTTACGATAAAATGTAACGCAGATGGAAGCGTTGAGAGATACAAGGCGAGACTGGTGGCTAAAGGCTTCACTCAAACTTATGGGATCGACTATCAGGAGACGTTTGCTCCTGTTGCTAAAATAAATTCCATCAGAGTACTGTTATCTCTTGCAGTAAATTCAGATTGGCCTCTACATCAACTTGACGTTCAAAATGCATTTCTCAATGGTGATCTTGAAGAGGAGGTGTTCATGAGCCTACCGCCGGGATTTGAGCAGAGACTTGGTAGCGACAGAGTATGCAGATTGAACAAGTCATTATACGGACTCAAACAATCACCAAGAGCGTGGTTTGAACGCTTTGGGAAGGCAGTTATCAGTTGTGGCTTCTCGCAGAGTCAAGCAGATCACACAATATTTTATAAACATTCAAAAGACAGTAAAATTGCAATTTTGATTGTTTATGTTGATGACATCATTTTAACTGGTAATGATGAAGCAGAGTTAGCAGCCCTCAAAGAGAAACTCGCAAAAGAATTTCACATTAAGGATCTGGGAGCCCTCAAGTATTTCCTCGGAATGGAATTTGCAAGATCCAAGGAAGGTATATTCGTTAATCAGAGAAAATATGTTCTTGATCTCCTTGGAGAAACAGGTATGCGTGGTTGTAAGATGGTGGAGACTCCGATCGAGCCTAACTTGAAGTTACAAGCTGCTAAGGCTGAAGAAGTCAAAGAGAGGGAACAATATCAGCGACTTGTAGGGAAATTGATTTACTTGTCTCATACGCGGCCTGATATTGCCTTTGCAGTCAGCATGGTAAGTCAGTTCATGCACTCACCAGGGGCAGAGCACTTTGAGGCCGTTTATAAGATCTTAAGATATTTGAAAGCCTCTCCAGGGAGAGGCTTACTGTTCAAGAAACATGGACATCTTCAAGTTGACGTATACACAGATGCAGACTGGGCAGGAAGTGTTACAGACAGGAGATCAACATCCGGATACTGCTCCTTTGTAGGTGGGACCTAGTTACATGGCGGAGTAAAAAACAGAATGTGGTAGCTAGAAGTAGTGCAGAAGCAGAGTTCAGAGCTGTTGCCCATGGAATCTGTGAAGTAATGTGGATTAAAAGAATTCTTGAAGAATTAAAGCTTTCTCACCCGACACCTATGAAGGTCTATTGTGACAACAAAGCAGCTATATCTATAGCTCATAATCCAGTTCTACATGATCGCACAAAACATATAGAAGTGGATAAACATTTCATCAAGGAGAAAATCAATGCTGGCATAATCTGTATGACCTACCTTCCAACAGGTGAACAATTAGCTGATGTGCTAACGAAGGGACTACACAAGAAGCAATTTGATAAGCTGACTAGCAAGCTGGCTATGGAAGATATCTTCAAACCAGCTTGAGGGGGAGTGCTGGAAATTTGTGTTAATGTATATAATAAGATAGTGGCATGTATATAATATGATAGTGGTAGATAGTGGCCTCATGGCCAACAAGCTAGTTGTATGCTTGGCCTCATGGCCTCATGTTTTGTATGCTTGGCCTCATGGCCTCATGTTTTGTATGCTTGGCCTCATGGCCTCATGTTTTGCTTAAATAATTAGGTTAGTATAATAATTAGTATGCTTTTCTCTTTTGGCTTGTAAGTTTGTAATATCTCCTATATAAGGAGTGTCATTTGGTCTTGTAAGATAAGAAGTTTTGAATATAACAAGCAATATATTCCTTCTTCCTCATATTTTCTGAGTTCTTCTTCCTCATATTTTCTAAGTAAAAATATGAAAATTGAAGAGGCCATGAATGTATTCCATGAAATGCCTCGTAAAGGATTGAACCCCACAATTGATATTTACAATACTATGTTGCAGGGATTGTTTGAGGTTGGTAGGTGTTCTATTTCTCAAGGACTTTTGAATGAGATGCAATCAAATGGTCAGGCTCCAGATTATTATACTTATTGTGTCCTACTGGATGGATTATCCAAGAATGGATGTATTGATAAAGCATTGCTGTTATTTCAAGAGCTGGAATGCAGTGGCATAAATCCTGGTATTGCTATGCACAATATATTAATTGATAGATTGTGCAAAGATGGGAAGCTTGAGATGGCAAAGAATCTATTTGGTAAGCTTGATTCTAAAGGTTTGCGGCCTGATGTTCGCACTTTTACTATGATGATAGGTGGATTTTGTGAACAGGGGCTATTGGGTGAGGCAAATGATTTACTTGTGACGATGGAAGGGACGGGTTGTATGCCTAATCATGCAACTTACAATGTTATTGTCCGTGGATTCCTTAAAGCAAATGACTACACTGAAGCAAATATACTTGCGGAGAAAATGATTGGTAGGGGCTTTTCAGCAAATACATCTACTTTGGCTACAATAGTGTATCTACTCTCAGCTGAAGGTCAAGATCCTACACTCTTTGATATGATTAAAAAGTTGGTGCCCCAGGATATACTTGAAATCCGTAACACCAAAGAAATTTGTTAAGCTGTCAATATGGATGCTATGTTTGGTGGGCATATGTTGGATAATTGTTGGTTCCCTACAATTTGGCCTTTGAAGCATCAGATGAAAATATATCTCTTGGGAATTTGGTAGGTTAGTTTTTACTAGATTGTTTTTGTCATTTACTACTTGACACTATAATGACGTGAAGCAATTGGTTCAATGCTTTGGATCTTCGTCTTGTACATCCAGTTCCTCCTAAGGTGTGAGTGGTTTATTGTGTTAGTCCTGAAGCTGTTTGCTATAATGGCTGGTTGTATCATTTTGGTAAAATGGCTTTGGATGGTCCAGATATAGCGCTCTGATTGTGATATTTGGATTTGCTTTTTATTCAATTTGTTGTGCCATTTTTCCTTTTGTTTTTCTATTTGCTTTATTTTGTCGTAGAAAATGTCCCCATAAGAGATTACCCGAAAGTTTTATTTAGATTACATTTATCTTTCTTTCATAAGGTTGTCCCTTTTTTTATTCTCATTCGAAGTTTGAGAATATCTTCACAATGGAGCTTAGTGCTTCAACTTGTGTTTTTGTTTCACCCCTGCAGTTTTGCTGCTTCTTGTTGTTGGTTTATTGGAAGTGCCATAGATGAAGGAGGTGTTTATCTCCTCTTTGGTGATATTGATTGTGATTTCTGGCACTATTTTGTTTCAATAAATTTGATTGCTGCCTGTGTAAATATTAAATCAAAATTGAAATTCTGCTAACTTATGCAAGGAACTGCACATTGATTCCTTGGTAAAAAGACATCTTTCATAGCTCTTTTCGACAACAAGTTTTGGTTGAAGCAAGTTACAACACTAATATGTCAAAGAGACTAGGAGTTCAACAACCATTGATGAAGAAGGCCATGCCCGAAAGAATGCACAAATTCAAACTGCAACACAAGACATTGAAAGTTCCTTGACTGATCAGTGATGAGAGAGCAAGAGAGAGAGAGATTCCTAATTGTATCTATATGAATATATAGGGGTTGGGTTATTTGTAACTACAATATGACATGAATGTTCATGTTCCTATCTAGTCGTCAAAGGCAGTAAGTTGTATAAAACTTTGAAACCCCAGCAAGATGTTACACTGAACTTGATCACTTACAACACTTTGATTCATGGATTATGTAATTTAGGCAGGTGGGAGGAAGCAATAAGAATGTTGAGAGACATGACAAGCAAAAATGTTTTTCCAGATGTTCTTACCTTTAATACATTGATAAATGCACTTTGCAAGGATGGGATGGCAAAAGAAGCAGAGGCTATTCTTGAAGTCATGGTTCAAAGAGGTGTTGGTCCCAATGCAGTCACATATCGTACACTAATGGATGGTTGTTGTTTGCTAGGGCACATGGACAGAGCAATAGAAGTCTTTCATTCCATGGTGGATAAGGGCATTGAGCCGAACATTATTTGCTTTAACATTTTGATCAATGGACATTGCAAGAATATGAATATTGAAGAGGCCATGAATGTTTTTCGTGAAATGCCTCGTAATGGATTGAAACCCATAATTGAAACTTACAATACTAGGTTGCAGGGATTGTTTGGGGTTGGTAGGTGTTCTGTTGCTCAATGACTTCTGAATGAGATGCAAGCTTGGGGTCAGCATCCAGATTTTTATACTTACTGGATATGGCTGGATGGCTTGTGCAAGAATAGGCGTATTGATGAAGCATTGTTGTTGTTTGAGGAGCTAGAATGCTGTGGCATAAATCCTGATATTACTATGCACAATATATTAATTCATAGATTTTGCAAAGATGGGAAGCTTGAGATGGCAAAGAATCTATTTGGTAAACTTTCTGCTAAAGGGTTATGGCCTGATATTGTGACTTATAATATGATGGTGGGTGGATTTTGCGAGCAAGGGACTATTGGGTGAAGCAAAAGAGTTGCTCGTGACCCCAGGATATACTTGAAATCTGTAACACCAAAGAAATATGTTAAGCTATCAAGCTGTTGGATAATTATATCTCTTTGGATAATTGTTAGTACTCTACAATTTGACCTTTGAAGCATCATCATAAAATTTTCTCTTTGGAATTTGGTAGGTAAGTTTTTACTTCATTGTTTTTATCATTTACTACTTGACATGAAGTGAAGCAATTTGTTCAAAGCTTTGGATCTTTGTCTTGTGCATCCAGTTCCTCCTAAGGTGTGAATGGTTTCTTGTGTTAGTCCTCAAGCTGTTTGCTATAATGTCTGGTTGTATCATTTTGTTAAAGTGGGTTTGGATGGTAAGGATATAGTTCTCTGATTGTGATATTTGGCTTCGCTTTTTGTTCATTTTGTTGTCTTTTTTCTTTCATTTACTTTATTTTGTGGTAGAAAATGTCTCCATATGAAATTACCCGAGAGTTTCTTTGTATTTAGATTAAGATGACAAGTAGCTAGTGTGTTATATTTTCTTTCTTCCATAAGGTTGTTCTTTCCTCTTTTTTTTTTTTTTTTTTTTTTTTTGGGTCCTTCCCCCTCATTAGAAGTTTGAGAATGTGTTCACAATGGAGCTTAGTGCTTTTGTTTCACCTTGCAGATTCTCATTGTTGTTGTTCGTTGATTGCAAGTGTGCCATAGATGACGGAGGTGTTTATCTTCTCTTTCACAATATTGATTGTGATTTCTAACTCTGTATTTTGTTTCAATTGCTGTCTGTGTAAATATTAAATCAAAATTGAAATTTTGTGGAATGATTCTGCTGATTTACGCAAGGAGCTGCACATTGATGCCTTGCTAAAAAGGCCTCTTTCATTGCTCTTTTCTACAACAGGTTTTGGCTGAAGCAAGTTTCAACACTTGCATGTCAAAGAAACTAGGAGTTCCAACAATTCCCATTCTATACAACTGACTGATACCAATGATGAAGAAGGTCATGCCAGAAAGAATGCACAAATTCAAACTGCTACACATGACCTGAAGTTCCTTGACAAATCAGTGATGAGAGAGAGAGAGAGAGAGAGAGAGAGAGAGAGAGAGAGATTCCTACTTCTATTTATATGAATATACGGGGTTGGGTTGTTTGTACAATATGACATGAATTTTAATCTTATTATCCAATCTTCGAAGGCAGTTCTCTAAAAACTTTGAAACCTCAACGTTTGGTATTGTATATTGTATATGATAAACTAGTTTTTTGTTTTTGAAAACTTGTTTGGCAAAGATGCATTTTGCGTTTCAACATTGTTTTCTTTTCTCATTTCTCAATGCAACTGCTTAAATTTATTTTTGTTGCTGGAATTTCGCCCAATAACATACAGAAGGACAAAAAGAACGATGTTATGAGCACACCAACACAACATTTTGCATTATTTCCAAGTTCTGTTTTGTTTCTTTGATGCTTCATAATTATATTCTTCATAATTATATTGCGGAGTTTGGGAGGTATCATATATTTGTTCATTATTCACTTGCAACGAGGTTTTTAGGGAAATTTTACTATATAAGGGATGTAGCATATAGTTATGTTATTTTTTTTAATTATGATTAATTTTTTTATTCAATTATGACATTATTTTAATTATGACTCACGAGATTTTAGTTATACCTTATGTGGTGTTTGACTATGAATATATATATTTTTTAGCTATGTCCTGAAAATATAAAATTATGTCATTTTCTTCTTTAGTTATAGGAAAATGATATACAAGCTCACTTTGTTGAGTCATTTTTTAGACCCAATGATATGATTAGTTGATGATTAAGAATATATAAGAGTGAGTATTACCTTAGATATCTTAATTAATTGTCACATTATTGGACTTCAAAATTGGATTTAATTTTTGGACTTGTATAGCAATATTCTTAGTTATAGGGTGCATGTGATATGTACCCTTTGAGGACGTACGCCATAGCCTTCCTGAGGTTTTTTTGATTACTAAAATCATAATGATTTTGCTAATGGAGATAAATTTTTGTGGTACAAGTAAAAGCAAGATTTTAGAAAAAAAACAAAAAACAAAAATGTAGCTAGAGCTGTTTTACAACGAAGAGAGAGGAAGGGATAATTTTACAATACACATTCTCTTATCATATGTACATTTAGTTACGTCATTTTTTTTTAATTATGACAAATTTTCTTTTTTAATTATGACATTATTTTGCGATATTTGGTTATACCTTATGTAATATTTAGTTATGACTTCTTCTCTTTTTTTTTTTTTTTTTTAAATTATGATTCAAAAAGTATAGAATTATGTCATTTTATTCTTTAATTAGAAGATGTATATGGTACACACCCTTTCCCGAGAGAAAGAGAAAAAGACATAATAGTGAAAATAGAATACTCATTTCAAACTATTTTTAGAATTTTTTAAACATTAATTTAAAATTTAAACAATTTAAATCATACAATAAAAAGTCAATTTTTTTTTTCATTATTTTGAACAAATTGTACTTTACAACTAATTTAATGACTATTTAGTTGCATAGTTTAAATTGTTCAAATTATAAAATTATTTTTTGGTTCATCAAATTAGGCTTTCATAATTATTGATTTGTAAAATTGTTTGCACCATATATTATTTTACATGTTGAGCTAGATGTCATGTAGAAAAATAATATATATATATTTTCTATGTATATTTTCATTTTTAGAAAGCAAGGTAGTTACTTGTTTAGAAGAGAGGTGTCATGCAAGGCCATTTGCTGTAAAAGGGGAGGAGTTACGAAATCATGCTTAGCCGCATGTTTTCAAATAACATAGTACCTTGGAATATTTGGTTCATTGTCATCTTATGGCAAATTTGAAGGATAAAAATGGCAAAGTGTTCGATGATGTTGATGTGAAGAGCAGTGAGAGCATGAATCAAATAACTTGATACGTTTTTGAAATTCATGGATCCTTTAACTCTCTCTTATCTCCTAGACAAAATAACGTCATACTAACTCAACGGAATCACCTTTTTGCAGGAAAATTCAAACTAAATGCGGATGGATGTGCAAAGAGTCCCTTGGACAGAGCTGGATATAAAGAGCTGTTCAGGGATGAGAAAGGAATGTGGATCTTTGGCTATTCAGGGAAGATTAAGAAAGCAACCATCTTGGAGGTAGAGGTTTGAGCCATGTATCGTGGCCTCACAATCATCCTCGAGAAAAGCTGGACTGACATGGAAATTAAAGTGGACTGCACTGAGGCAATTAAGCTAATTCAAAGTGAAGGCCAACAAAACTGCACATTCAAAGTACTCACCGAAGACTCTTGAGTTCTTACTTGGCTGAACAAGATGTTCTCTCAAGCATGTGTACTGTGAAATTAACAAATATGTAGATGCCTTAGCAAACATTGGCGTGGAGCAAATTGAAGACTTCGTCGTAATGGAACCCTCTTGAAGCAATTAGGCCACTTCTTGTAGTAGAGATATGGTGGGAACTAAGTATGAGAAGATATATAGTCTTGCTTTTGATTTTTATGTAAACCTCCGTTTTCTTTAAATTCCGAAGTACTAAAAAAAATAAAAAAATAAAAAGGTTAGCAGAAGTGTTGGAACTACCCATTATTGTGTTCTATGTGAATAAGTCTCGCTGTTTTTTTTTTTTTTTTTTTTTTTTTCGACGCAGCGAAGAAGGAAAATTTATTGATAATGATCATGCGAAGATACAATGACAACCATCAATAAAGAAAGAGGGGAGGCAGAGAGACAACTCCGAAGTTGGTAAGACACCAACACAAAAAGCAAAGCAAACTAGAAGACAAAGGAACAGCAACTAGAGAGGGACTACAGCAGCAAGCAAATAGCTTCAGCCATATTAATCAGCCTCGAACCTCAGCCCAGGGCCTGAGCAGGTGGCAACAGAAAATTCATCCCAAAACCTCAGCAGCAGCAGAGGAGACTCAGGAGCAGCATGAGCCTAACCAGCAGCAGAGGAGCCTCAGCAGCAGCCCACAATCAGTCTACTCCCCAAGCTGCCTCTGATTTGTCTGAAGTTGAACAAGTAGTCGTGAATTGTGAAATGAAAATCCTTGAATTTGTGATTTAGCCAAAGTGCAACTCTAGTCTTAATAAGTCTCGCTGTTGATGTCTACAAATGCTCGAAGAAGAATCCGAGGGGGGGGGGGGGGGGGGGGACTTTGAACAACAACATATCAAATACCTTAGTTCTATCACCGTTAGGAGCAGTTTCTCTCAATTTGGCAGTAGCTTTATCTTTGCAACATTGGTTTGTAATTCTGTAAATTTTGAAGATTTCAACAGAAATTTTCCTTGTTTACTTTTTTATAACGATTTCTTATTCCAAAGAAGAAGACATTGAATTTTACCTAGTTGCTTGGTTACATTTGATTGTTGGTTGGAAATTATTGTTAAGTTCCTGTCACAGTAACAAAAATTGTATTTAATTGTATCATATGAACAAAAAAACAAAAAAAAATTTAAAATTGTTTAAAAATTAAATAGACGAAATAAAAAATTACCTTGTTTGGTTTCAATTTTTGAACTCAAATTTTTTAGAAATTGAGTTTTTTATTTTTATTTTTTCTTTTTTGATATTTAGTAAATTTTTTAATACTTTAAGTAAATTTTTTTAATTTTTAAATGTAATTGACCTAGGTATACCTAAAAACTAAAATATTTATAAAAAGATATTTTAAAAAACTAATAAATACTAAAGAATACAAAAATATACTATTTTTTATATTTATTTGATATTTTTAATATTTAGTAATTTTTGTAAAAAAATTACAAATATTATATTTTTAAATATATTTATATTAAGTGTATTAAAAATTAAAAAAATTGTCTAAAATATTAAAAAAATTAATAAAAAAAGAGATAATTACCTAAAAGTCCTATCTATATATTTGGTGGTAGCTTAGGTCCTATCAAAAAGTTTTTCAACCAATAAGTCTCATTTGGAGATAAAAAGACGTTTTGCCCTTTAATCCCCAAATTGAGAATGTTCTCAATTTCAAAACTGAGAATGTTCTTAATTTATAATTATCAAAACAAAGAAATTTTTCAATTTTTTTCTAGTATGAACTGAAAATATTATCAAAACTAAGAAATTTATAATTATCAATTTTGAGAAATTTCTTAATTTTTTTCATGATTAAAATTGAGAATATTATAAACTGAGAAGGTTCTCAATTTCAAAAAACCCTAGATCTCTCTCTTTCTCTCTAATGGTAGTGGCGTGGCATCTGTGAACTCAGTGAAAACCGCCGTCCTCCAAACATATACAGTATCTCACTCTACTCTCTCTCTCTCTCTCTCTCTATATATATATATCTAACTATCTATAAAGCCCCATCCATCACTACTGCCAACATCAACAATGGAAAGACCCTTTCGATTCATTCAAGTCGAAGAAAATGGTCGGTTCATCATCATCGAAGCCATTACCGTCCGATCAAATGACCAAAGCTCACTCGGATCTGACTCCATGGAGCTCCAAGACCCCCGAGAAGCCAGCGAACCCTCTGGGTCGAGTTCGGAATCGCCAGAAGTCGGATAGAGATAATGGATTTCGTTGAAGACTCAGGAGTAGTATGTGCTGGTGTTCATGACTTGATAATTGGATCTATTCACAAACTTCATCTGTGTCAACAACACTCTAATGAAATTGTTGTTCATCGGAAGCTCGTTGGTAATCGTGTGGCACCGAGTCAAGAAGGGTAATTCAATGTATTAAAGATTAATGGGACTTATAGGAGTAAAAAAACTTATTTAGGATTTAATGGAGTATAAGTACACAAAATAAGACTTGTGTGTAAACGCCCCATTAAAAAAAATCTCTATGTAAAAAAACTCAGTTTATGAGATAGTAATCTCGAAATTAAATCCCTACTCAAATTGCTGGATCATTTTCTCATTCTCTTATTAAGTCCTTTCTCCAATTCCTCCAACCAAACGCGTAAAAAAAAAATGTGTTCCTACATGCACACATTGTGTTTGTTCTGTAATGTAGATAGAAGGTGAAGAAAAGATAAAAGTTCATCCACTGCAGTATTGCAGCCTCTTCCCTGGGTTTAATTAGGCTATGTTTGGATCTCAAGTTTTTAGAGGAATTTGTGGGTGGGGGTTTGGGAGGGGTGGAAGAATTTGAAAATAAGTGGAAAAAAAGAAGAAGAAGAAGAAAAAGAAACTAGGTGTTGTTAACAATGTCGGCAGACAAGTTTCACAATTCCCTTCCATTTTCTATTTGCACAACAAGGGGTTGAGTTCCATGGTGATTGTGAAGACAAAGTAGAAGACTGAAGTTCAAACACAGCCTGTAGAGGAAGGGTTGGATATTATTAGTGTTGGAGGATTTATAATTGAGAGGACTTCGTTATGGTAACTTGTGTATTTCCTAGTCTCTGTTGAGTATGAGGATTTGGTAGTTTTCGATTTTTCATTGGGCTTAGTGGAGGGGGGAACTTGGGGTTTAAATCCAGTGCTAAAAGTTTAATGTATCTTTTCTTTTTGTCGTGATTAACGGTACACTTATTTCCATTCAATGTTGCAGTAACAATTTAATTTCCTCAACAAACGATATTGTAACATTTAACTAAGAAGTCTATGATATAATAGGTTAAAATGTACTTACACTTCAATAAAGTTATGATTCT
This sequence comes from Camellia granthamiana, assembly GCA_036172215.1. Classification (NCBI taxonomy): domain Eukaryota; kingdom Viridiplantae; phylum Streptophyta; class Magnoliopsida; order Ericales; family Theaceae; genus Camellia; species Camellia granthamiana. The sequence continues at coordinate 423,278 of JAXFYN010000068.1, read as the reverse complement.
GTTGTTTGGTGTGTTTTCTGATGTAGATAACCCCCTTGATGAGACGGGTACTGTCATATTACACGCTTATAGCTCTACGGCTAAATTTTCCTCCTCAAATTACCGAAAACCTTTACCAATCTTAGATATTTGTTGTCATAGATGCAATCAAAAAAAAAAAAGATTTGAATCAATTAAGTGCAAAATAACAGGACAACATATAAAAAAGAGAGAGGAACAAACAGAAAGAGCATTTTCAATTTTATAATATTGCAATCTACAAATGGCAGTACAACTTGAACTACCCAATTGAACTTTTGAATCCCGCCAAATAACCTCAAGCCCTAATTCATTGCGCAGAAGCATGATTATATAGCATCTTCTACCTCAGTTTCATTTTTGGCAGTGGAGAAAAACATTATAAACAGCATCATTTGCAAGAAATCAACCAAGAATCAACTGTTTCAAAGTAGAACCCATCAATTCCTGGTCCTAAAATGATCTTCCATTTTTCCTTCCTATTACTGAAACAAATCTCCAAGAATCATATTTCAATTTAAAAGATTAAAATTGTAAATTGAACCTTCACTTCATCATAAGCAATGTATGCTGATCGGTGCTTAATTATTACACATTTAACTCGCTAATATATACTTTATTAGTGTACTTATTTATATTATTTTATAGTTTTGTGTGATTTTGTGTGTTTGTATATACTTTGAGTGTTTGTACATAAATTATTATCAATAATACATTTTAATATTATATATAATAATAATAATTATCAATTGTGGAAGTGGTAGACAAAGCTACCACCCCTTTCACTCTTTCATTTCCTTTTTCTTTATTTTATTTGTTTGCAAAGATGATGAATTGATTTTTCGGTGCAAATGGAATTCAAACCTTCTATCCGTTTACCATATACCCGACATCATCATCACCCATCATCACATAACATCACCATTACTTAGTCATCATCTCTCTTCTTTTTCTTTTATCTATTTTTATTTGTTTGTTTTGCAGGTTCTGAAGTTGCCTATAAATTGAAGGCAAGCCTCAGCACACGGGAGATAGCAAGAGAACTGAGAAGAAAAATTAGTGAGAGAGTGTGGAGTGTTTCGTTTGTGGAGTGATAGTTCCACAATTATGTGGAACTAACTTCGTTATCTTAGAATTAAGATGAAACTCTAATCAAGTGATTGCGGTAGTTTATATTCAGTTTTGTAGAATTTTAATTGATTTGGGTACTGTTGTATAACTTAGATTTTTATGCAAATATTGTTTTATCAAATTATGTGTTCATTGGCCATGAATACATGTTATACAAAAGATTTTCATGCTTGTGTATTGTTAGACGAGTCATACCTAGTAAGACGGGTCGTGTATTAATCTTAGTTTAGCGGAGACGATATGTACTAAGTGTTGGAAAAATGATTTTAATTCTGATGTTTCGAAAACTTACTGCTAATTATTTCGTGAACAAGATTATATAATTAGTGAGTCAAAACCATTTATAGGTGAATGGAAATTGACTTCTAATTGAGATTTATGATCTATAGACATGTTTGTGGAAATTCTCAAAATGATGTTGCATAATTTTCTACACAGGATAATTATCAACATTTTTGGAGAAGATATATTAGGTCCTAGATAAGTTGGGTTTGGGTCAAGCCCATTACTTATTCACATGGGCCCTAGTTGTTTGAATTAATATTCAAACTTCAAGTCAAGCCCATTACTTATTTACATGGGCCCAAGGTATTTGAATTGATATTAGTTAGTTGCTGGAAAGTTTGAATTTTACATTCAAATTACAACGGACATCAACGGACTGATTTTTCAAAATTGAACAGACATGTCTTTCCCATGAAGCAGTGTTTCCATTGCCTATATTAGGCAGTCCTCCGTTCTGTTTATTTCCAAGAAAAATTAACAATCTTTGATATCTTCCTTTTCCTTTTTTTTTTTTCATCTTGCATATTCTATTTTTTAGAGTTTAAGTTTGAGAGAGTATATAGCATATATTTTGGTTCGCTGCACAAACAAATACGCAGTGCTGCATTTGTTTGGGGTGATTGTTGTATCCTGGAGGCAGGACGTCCGCTATTCTCGAGCACCTAGGAGAGGACGAATTTCTGTCTTAAAGACACAGTGTCAAACACTGGCCTCAATCACAAAATTGTTCTAAGGATTGAATTTGCAGAAAGTTGTAAGTTTCTGTTTTTTTTTTTTAAATTATTATCTGTATTATAATTCTGCTAAAATAATATTCTGTTTATTCTTTACAATCTGTTCTGGTTTATTATTTTGTAAATTGATTATTTTCGGAGAAAGAGTGGTCAACAATTTTAAGACAGAAATTATTCTTCCTATGTTGGTTACTGTATTACTTCTGTAATCCAGTATAGGTTTTCTTCAGTTGCTGATTGTGTGTTTTTATTCCAGACAGAATAAGCATGATATTATTTTGATAGGTTGTTTTTTTTTTTCTCTATTTCCTAAGTGCATTACTGAAGCCGTTTGTTCACATGCACTGGTTTGTGTTTTTGAATAAAATTCTGGTTTGACATACATTTTGATTTGAATAAAATTCTTTTGAATAATAAAATATTCATATTTTGCATTGCTTCTTTGAAATATAATATTTTATTCTTTAGTTCATGAATGCTCTAGTAGTTTAATCACATGCCATGTGTGTTGAATAATTTGGAGTACATGAGCAGTATGTTTGGTCTCTGGTTTATTGGTTCGTTGCATTATTAGAATACAATTTTTTCCTATTTTGGGTTTAAAGAATTTAATAGTGTTGCTGTATGTGGTTATTCAAGTATATGGATCCATGAAGCATGATTGTATTTGCCCATAGCATATACTGTGTTCTACAGGAAGATTTTTTGTATACTGTTTTATTTGTTTTTCCTACATACAGCACATTGTGTTTTATGATCAACGGGTTGCCCTTTATCATTTGAATTCTGTATTTTTAATGTTCTGGTTTAAAATTAGATTGTAATGTTTTACACAGTTTGACTCTTTGATTAATTGTTTTGTTCAGTCATGGACTGTTGGTCAATTTAATTTGATTAATTTGATAAGTTAATTCATTTGATCAATTTAATTGATTCACTTAAACAGTTTGTTTGTTTGATTTAGTTTATACTATTTATTTTGTTTGTTTTCCAATAAAGATATATTCTAGATCTCCTTATGTTTATTTAGTTGTTTATTTTCCTATAGAATATTTTGTTCTAGATTTTTGTTTAGATTATTTATTCTTTGGAAAATAATTTCTGTTTAATTTAATTTATTTTATTAATCAGAAAGTTATGGCAACTGAGGATACTGTTACTACTACTAATCCCATTGTGCCTCCACCGGTGGTTACTATTCCGGTTGTTACTCCAACTCTGACTCATGGCCCGGGTCATGGACATGTTCCAGTGAACCATGGGGAAAAACCTGAAAAATTCAGTGGTACCGATTTTAAAAGGTGGCAACAAAAAATGTTATTTTATTTGACCACCCTGAATTTGGCAAGGTTTTTACGAGAAGATGCGCCAACTCTGAAAGAAGATGAGAGTGATGCGCAAGTTGTCGCTGCAGTAGATGCATGGAAACATGCAGACTTTCTCTGCAGGAACTATATCCTCAATGGATTGGACAACACACTTTATAATGTGTATAGTCCGATCAAGACAGCAAAAACGTTGTGGGATTCTTTGGATCGCAAATATAAGACGGAAGACGCAGGAACAAAGAAATTTGTTGTTGGCCGCTTCCTGGATTTTAAGATGGTGGATTCCAAGACAGTGATCAGTCAAGTCCAAGATCTACAACTTATCTTGCATGAAATTCATGCAGAAGGTATGTCTCTGAGTGAGTCTTTTCAGGTAGCAGCTATGATTGAAAAATTACCGCTGTCTTGGAAGGATTTCAAGAACTATTTAAAGCACAAACGCAAAGAGATGTCACTGGAGGACTTGATTGTTCGGTTGAGGATTGAAGAAGACAACCGTGGGTCTGAAAAGAAAAGTGGGCGTAATCTGATGGAGGCGAAGGCTAATGTGGTGGAATAGAAGCCTAAGCACAACAATAAGAAGAGGAAGTATCTTGCTGAGAGTTCAAAACGTAGCTCTGGTTCAAAGACTAGTGAGATTCAAAACTTCACAGGCAAATGCTATGTGTGTAACAAGCAACGACATCGTGCCAAAGATTGTTACAAGCGTCGGACTCAACGAACCTTGAAAAAGAAACCTGCTCAAGCCAACATAACAGAGGAGGAAAATCTTTGTGCAATGATTTCGGGATTACATGTGTCCGGAATGGTGTCTGAAGTGAATTTGGTAAGCAACCCCAAAACATGGTGGGTGGACACAGGTGCTACACGTCACATTTGCTCTAAGAAAAAGATGTTCTCCACATATCAGGTGGTGGATAATGAGGAACAACTTTATATGGGCAATTCTTCTACCTCCAAGGTTGAAGGCAAGGGACAAGTAGTACTCAAGATGACATCAGGCAAAGAGCTTACTTTGAAAGAAGTGTTGCATGTACCAGAAATTCAAAAGAACCTGGTATCTGGATCATTGCTGAGCAAGAACGGGTTTCGCCTTGTGTTTGAATCTGACAAATTTGTACTCACTAAAAATGGGGTGTATGTGGGGAAAGGGTACTTGAGCGATGGGCTCTTTAAACTAAATGTAATGACAGTGGTTCCTATTTCTAATAAGAATAACACATCTTCTGCTTACTTTGTTGAGTCTTTATATATGTGGCATGGTAGATTAGGACATGTTAATTATGGTACCTTGCGTAGATTAATTAACTTAGAATATCTACCTAAATTTCATATTGATGCAAATCATAAGTGTGAAGTATGTGTTGAATCAAAATTGACTAAGGCATCTTTTAAGTCAATTGAAAGAAATACTGAACCTTTGGATCTAATCCATAGTGATTTATGTGATTTGAAATTTGTTCAAACACGAGGAGGAAAAAAATATTTCATAACCTTTATTGATGATAGCACTCGGTACTGTTATGTATACTTGTTGCGAAGCAAAGATGAAGCCTTAGAAAAATTCATAGAATTTAAGGCTGAGGTTGAGAATCAACTTGGCAAGAAAATAAAGGCTATAAGGAGTGACAGAGGTGGTGAATATGAAGCACCATTTGGTGACTTATGTTCACAATTAGGAATAATACATCAAACCACTGCACCTTATACACCTCAGCAAAATGGAGTTGCTGAGCGAAAAAATCGCACTTTGAAAGAAATGATGAATGCCATGTTAATAAGTTCAGGATTACCTCAGAACTTGTGGGGGGAAGCTATTCTTTCCGCTAATTATATTCTCAATAAAATTCCTCATAAGAAGTCTCATAAAACACCCTATGAACTGTGGAAAGGTCGAAAGCCTTCCTACAAATACTTGAAAGTGTGGGGGTGTTTGGCTAAAGTGGCAGTACCAGAACCAAAAAGGGTTAAAATTGGACCCAAGACTGTTGATTGTATTTTCATAGGATATGCAAACAACAGTAGTGCCTATCAGTTTTTGGTACATAGAAGTGAGAACACAGAGATTCATGTCAATACAATTATCGAGTCTAGGAATGCATCATTCTTTGAAAATGTGTTTCCTTGTAAATTGACACAAGAGCCTAAAAGGACATATGATGCTGCTTTTGACAATGATCAAAGGCAAGTTGAGGAAAACCCAGAGGAAAAAGTCGAGGAGGAACCCAGACGAAGTAAAAGAGCTAGGACAGAAAAATCTTTCGATCCTGATTTCTTAACATACTTACTGGAAGAGGAGCCTCGAACTTTCAAAGAAGCAATGTCTACTCCTGAAGCTCCTTCCTGGAAAGAAGCTATTAATAGTGAAATTGAATCCATCCTGCAAAATCATACATGGGAATTAGTAGATCTTCCACCAGGCTGTAAGCCTCTTGGTTACAAGTGGATTTTTAAAAGGAAGATGAAGCCGGATGGTTCAATTGATAAATACAAGGCGAGACTTGTAGTTAAAGGTTACAGGCAAACTGACGGAGTAGATTATTTTGATACTTACTCACCTGTAACAAGAATAACGTCTATTCGAATGTTAATAGCTATTGCAGCTTTGTATAATCTTGAGATCCATCAAATGGATGTTAAGACTGCATTCTTGAATGGCGATTTGAATGAGGAAATTTACATGGAACAACTAGAAGGGTTCGTGGTTCCAGGGCAAGGGAAAAAAGTGTGCAAACTTGTGAAGTCTCTTTACGGTCTAAAACAAGCACCCAAACAATGGCATGAAAAATTTGACAATGTAATGATGTCAAATGGATTTAAAATAAATGAATGTGATAAATGTGTTTATGTGAGAAACACAGAAAAGGGATATGTCATTGTTTGCCTATATGTAGATGATATGCTCATCCTTGGTAGTAATAAAGAAATGATCAAAGCTACCAAGAAAATGTTGAACTCTAAGTTTGACATGAAAGATATGGGAATAGCAGATGTTATACTTGGAATAAAAATTACAAAGACATCTGAAGGATATACCTTGTCTCAAGGACATTATGTTGATAAAATACTTGAGAAATTTAACAAGCATGACGATCGTCTCGCTAAGACCCCTATAGATGCTAATCTTCATTTGATGAAGAATATGGGTGAAGGTGTATCACAAGTAGAATACTCCCGGATCATCGGAAGCTTAATGTACCTCATGAACTGCACTCGTCCAGATTTAGCATATGCAGTTAGCAGATTAAGTAGGTATACAAGCAATCCAGGAACAGACCACTGGACAGCAATAGTTAGGGTACTTAGATATCTAAAGTATACTCGAAACTATGGGCTGAACTATATGAGATATCCAGCAGTATTAGAAGGTTATAGTGACGCTAATTGGATCTCAGACACTAAAGACTCTAAGTCTACCAGTGGTTATGTCTTTACCTTGGGAGGTGCAGCAGTCTCATGGAAGTCATCCAAACAGACATGCATTGCAAGGTCCACAATGGAGTCCGAATTTATTGCTTTAGATAAAGCAGGTGAAGAAGGAGAGTGGCTTCGTCAATTTCTAGAGGATATCCCAATGTGGCCAAAACCTGTGCCAGCCATTTGCATTCATTGCGATAGTCAAGCAGCAATGGCAAGAGCACAAAATAATATGTATAACGGTAAGTCTCGTCATATTCGACGTAGACATAATACTGTTAGGCAACTGCTCTCAAATGGAGTTATCTCCATTGAGTACATAAGGTCAAAAGATAATATCGCGGATCCGTTAACCAAAGGTTTGACTAGAGAGCAAGTTTTAAGATCATCGAGGGGAATGGGATTAAAGCCTTTTAACTAAAGAGTCGCCTTAATGGCAACCCAACCTAGCTGACTGGAAATCCCAAAATCTAGGTTCAAAGGGACAACCGAATTATGTGTGACTCATTAGTATCACTAAGGAAAAAATTTCCTACCCTTTCCTATGATGACATAGTGATGTCTGCAGCGCTAATCAGGTTAAGCTTTGCTTTTAATGATATTCATATCTTGGTAATCCAAGTGGGGTATAGCAAAATACTCTTAATGAAAATCACCTATATGAGTGTGAACTGGGCCGGTTCAATGAGAATTGGTAAAAGGCTGAATTCTCTAGAGCACTCAGGAAAACCAGGAATTGCCTAGGGCCAAAACGGGCACAACCGAAAGAACCAAGTTGTGTGTGAAAACAAAACTGTGTGAAAGCTGTTGTCTTGGTTTATACTAACGGCAGAACAGTTCAAGACATCATGTTCACTGATCAGCCAGTAAACCCGATAGTTTTTCACAAGGGAAGGTTCAAGGCCACAAGCTACCTGTCCTATGCAGGATGTTTTCAGTTTTGTACTTTCTCAGGTTACATGTTGTTGCATTTCCTTTTCGTCAATTTCATTCATGTGGGGGATTGTTGGAAAAATGATTTTAATTCTGATGTTTCGGAAACTTGCTGCTAATTATTTCGTGAACAAGATTATATAATTAGTGAGTCAAAACCATTTATAGGTGAATGGAAATTGAATTCTAATTGAGATTTATGATCTATAGACACGTTTGTGGAAATTCTCAAAATGATGTTGCATAATTTTCTACACAGGATAATTATCAACATTTTTGGAGAAAATATATTAGGTCCTAGATAAGTTGGGTTTGGGTCAAGCCCATTACTTATTCACATGGGCCCTAGTTGTTTGAATTAATATTCAAACTTCAAGTCAAGCCCATTACTTATTTACATGGGCCCAAGGTATTTGAATTGATATTAGTTAGTTGCTGGAAAGTTTGAATTTTACATTCAAATTACAACGGACATCAACGGACTGATTTTTCAAAATTGAACAGACATGTCTTTCCCATGAAGCAGTGTTTCCATTGCCTATATTAGGCAGTCCTCCGTTCTGTTTATTTCCAAGAAAAATTAACAATCTTTGATATCTTCCTTTTCCTTTTTTTTTTCATCTTGCATATTCCATTTTTTAGAGTTTAAGTTTGAGAGAGTATATAGCATATATTTTGGTTCGCTGCACAAACAAATACGCAGTGCTGCATTTGTTTGGGGTGATTGTTGTATCCTGGAGGCAGGACGTCCGCTATTCTCGAGCACCTAGGAGAGGACGAATTTCTGTCTTAAAGACACAGTGTCAAACACTGGCCTCAATCACAAAATTGTTCTAAGGATTGAATTTGCAGAAAGTTGTAAGTTTCTGTTTTTTTTTTTAAAATTATTATCTGTATTATAATTCTGCTAAAATAATATTCTGTTTATTCTTTACAATCTGTTCTGGTTTATTATTTTGTAAATTGATTATTTTCGGAGAAAGAGTGGTCAACACTAAGCGAAAATGGTTCGTGGCTTTCTGATTTTAAAACACAAATCTTTTTAAGTGATGTGTCCTGACCAAGACACATTGTAGTACCCATTTCAATGATTTTCTACAATCTAAATACAAACAACCTCCAATTATAAAATTACTAGTGGATTCTAAGCACTAAGGTTCTGTTTAGAAGAGTTTTGGCATTGTGATTCCAGCTCTTAGTTTGCATATGGTGTTTGGTTGTGGTTTTCAAAAATTAATTCCACTCACTTTTGAAAACTCGGTCGAAGGCGGGAAAATTTAAGCTAACCGGTTGTCCTACCAGTTGACCGAAACAATGCAATTTTTTTTTTCTTTTTTTTTTTGCAATTGACACATGTTAATTTTTTTATATTCAACAAAAAATATTTTTCGAATTTTTTATGAGCTTTAATAGTTTGAGTTGTGTGTTTGATTATGAGTTGTAAGTTTTTGTATCAAATATTATATGTCACATCAAAAATTTCCCACTCAATTCAAAATTCTTTTCAAAACTCATTCATCAAACAAATTTTCCACACTCAAATCATAATTCCAAAACTCACAAACTCAAAATACAACTCTATTCTTAAATCATATTTAGAAAACTCTACCAAACGCAACCTAAGGTTTTCTTTTTATTATCTTCCATCCTCTAGCTAGAAATCTTTACATTAAAGTCAACTTTCATAATCTTTGTGGTTCGACATCCGTTTTCAACCGCTATACTTCGGAGTAATGGTCATTACTTAGTTTAATTAATATATTTTGGTGTGTACACGACCTACCATATGCTTAAGACGATTATAGTATAAAATTAAAAATGACCAAAAAATAAAATAAAATAAATACTTACCTAGCAAATTCTGAGCAGACATATGACCACCAAATATAGCATCCGTGTTGATAGCTTAACAAATTCCTTCGGTGTTATCCCAGGCAACCCATTTCTTAATCATATGAAAGAGAGTAGGATCTTGACCTTAGCTGAGAGTAGACCCACTACTGTAGCCAAAGTAGATGCATATGCTGAAAAGCCCCTCCCAAATCATTTTCTCCACAAGTATATCTGCTTCACTGTAGTCATTTCCTTTAAGGAATCCACGGACCATAACATTGTAAGTTGCATGGTTAGGCATACAACCAGTCCCTTCCATTCTCACAACACCACAAAAAAAATTATTTTTTGCGACGGCAAAATGCCATCGCAAATACTCCAAATGCCGCCACTAAAGGTTTTTGCGACAGTAAAATGGTTTTTCGCGACGGCAAGTGGGGGTTGCAACTAAGGGGGTTGCAAAAGGGATTTAGCAACGGCAAGTGCCGTCGCCAATGTTTTTGCGACGGGATTTTTTTTTTTTTTTTTGCGACGGCAAATTTCTGTCGCCAAAATTCACGAAAATCTGGGTTTTTTTGCGACGGTACAGTATTGCCGTCGCTAAAAGAGGTTTTTGCGACGGCCAAAATCCCGTCGCTAAAAGTGTCCTGGCTAATGACTATTGGCGACGGAAACCTAAGACGTCGCTAAAAGCCTTATTTTCAATTTAATTCCTACCTTTTGTGACAGTATTGGTGCCGTCGCAAAAAGCTTGCTACCATTTTCTTTTTGCGACGGGGTGCTCTGCCATCTCAAAAAAAAATTTAAAAAAAAAACCCTGTATTAAAATTATTAAAAATATAAAAATAACCTATATTAAATGAAAAATAAAAAAAAATCCAAAAATTACATAATAATATAAATACATACATAAACAAAAGTTGGCACATGATGAACATTCATAATGTTGTTCCATTCATAACAATACATAAATAAAAATTCATAACAATAAAAATTATGCCACTAAATAATGTCGCATAATACATACATAATGTTGTTCACAAATTTAAATAACATAAATCAAAATCAAAACCAAAAGTCTTTGTCTTGATTCTTTCGTGGGTTACAAAAATAAAAGTTGGTCATAATCTTTACACGCCCGCATTCCACAAGAAACAAACTGCTACTCAGGAAATATCTGAAGAAAAACAAAATAAAAATAATTAACAACAATATAATGGTGTTAATATTTTAATTACAGAAAAATATAAAAAAAATTAACTACTATACAATTACAAAGATAGTTTAGTAAATAGTTTTGACTAGACCGAAATCCGACTCTAACTCCCAAACCAGGAACCCGATTCGATCCCCGTTTTCTCCCACAAGTCTATCGTGCCTAGGCGGTCGTGTGTGCCAAGTTTCGTGCTAAACCGACGCCGTTTGGTGATTTTGGGGCGTTAACACCTCGAATTTAAGTTTCTAAAGGAACTAGTTTGCCTAAAGTGAAATCCGGCTCTAACTCCCAAACCGGGAACCCGATTCGAGCCCCGTCTTCTCCCACAAGTCTCTCGTGCCTAGGCGATCGTGTGTGCCAAGTTTCGTGCTAAACCGATGCCGTTTGGTGATTTTGGGGCGTTAACACCTCGAATTCAAGTTTCTTAAGGAACTAGTTTGTTTAAAGTGAAATCTGGCTTTAACTCCCAAACCGGGAACCCAATTCGAGCCCCGTCTTCTCCCACAAGTCTCTCGTGCCTAGGCGGTCGTGTGTGCCAAGTTTCGTGGTAAACCGACGCCGTTTGGTGATTTTGGGGCGTTAACACCTCGAATTTAAGTTTCTTAAGGAACTAGTTTGCCTAAAGTGAAATCCGGCTCTAACTCCCAAACCGGGAACCCGATTCGAGCCCCGTCTTCTCCCACAAGTCTCTCGTGCCTAGGCGGTCGTGTGTGCCAAGTTTCGTGCTAAACCGATGCCGTTTGGTGATTTTGGGGCGTTAACACCACGAATTCAAGTTTCTTAAGGAACTAGTTTGCTTAAAGTGAAATCCGGCTCTAACTCCCAAACCGAGAACCCAATTCGAGCCCCCTCTTCTCCCACAAGTCTCTCGTGCCTAGGCGGTCGTGTGTGCCAAGTTTCGTGCTAAACCGACGCCGTTTGGTGATTTTGGGGCGTTAACACCTCGAATTCAAGTTTCTTAAGGAACTAGTTTGCCTAAAGTGAAATTCGGCTCTAACTCCCAAACTGGGAACCCGATCCGAGCCCCGTCTTCTCCCACAGGTCTCTCGTGCCTAGGCGGTCGTATGTCCCAAGTTTCGTGCTAAACCGACGCTGTTTGGTGATTTTGGGGCGTTAACACCTCGAATTCAAGTTTCTTAAGGAACTAGTTTGCCTAAAGTGAAATCCGGCTCTAACTCCCAAACCGGGAACCCGATTCGAGCCCCGTCTTCTCCCACAAGTCTCTCATGCCTAGGCGGTCATGTGTGCCAAGTTTCGTGCTAAACCGACGCCGTTTGGTGATTTTGGGGAGTTAACACCTCGAATTTAAGTTTCTTAAGGAACTAGTTTGCCTAGAGTGAAATCCCGCTCTAACTCCCAAATCGGGAACCCGATTCGAGCCCCGTCTTCTCCCACAAGTCTCTCGTGTCTAGGCGGTCGTGTGTGCCAAGTTTCGTGCTAAACCGACGCCGCTTGGTGATTTTGGAGCGTTTACACCTCGAATTCAAGTTTCTTAAGGAACTAGTTTGCCTAAAGTGAAATCCGGCTCCAACTCCCAAACAGGGAACCCGATTCGTGCCCCGTCTTCTCCCACAAGTCTCTCGTGCCTAGGCGGTCGTGTGTGCCAAGTTTCGTGCTAAACCGAAGCCGCTTGGTGATTTTGGGGCGTTAACCCCTCCAATTCAAGTTTCTTAAGGAACTAGTTTGCTTAAAGTGAAATCCGGCTCTAACTCCCAAACCGGGAACCCAATTCGAGCCCCGTCTTCTCCCACAAGTCTCTCGTGCCTAGGCGGTCGTGTGTGCCAAGTTTCGTGCTAAACCGACGCCGTTTGGTGATTTTGGGGCGTTAACACCTCGAATTCAAGTTTCTTAAGGAACTAGTTCGCCTAAAGTGAAATCCGGCTCTAACTCCCAAACCGGGAACCCGATTCGAGCCCCGTATTCTCCCATAGGTCTCTCGTGCCTAGGCGGTCGTATGTGCCAAGTTTCGTGCTAAACCGACGACGTTTGGTGATTTTGGGGAGTTAACACCTCGAATTCAAGTTTCTTAAGGAACTAGTTTGCCTAAAGTGAAATCCGGCTCTAACTCCCAAATCGGGAACCCGATTCAAGCCCCGTCTTCTCCCACAAGTCTCTCATGCCTAGGCGGTCGTATGTGCCAAGTTTTGTGCTAAACCGACGCCGTTTGGTGATTTTGGGGCGTTAACACCTCGAATTTAAGTTTCTTAAGGAACTAGTTTGCCTAGAGTGAAATCCGGCTCTAACTCCCAAATCGGGAACCCGATTCGAGCCCCGTCTTCTCCCACAAGTCTCTCGTGCCTAGGCGGTCGTGTGTGCCAAGTTTCGTGCTAAACCGACGCCGCTTGGTGATTTTGGAGCGTTTACACCTCGAATTCAAGTTTCTTAAGGAACTAGTTTGCCTAAAGTGAAATCCGGCTCTAACTCCCAAACCGGGAACCCGATTCGAGCCTCGTCTTCTCCCACAAGTCTCTCGTGCCTAGGCGGTCGTGTGTGCCAAGTTTCGTGCTCAACCGAAGCCGCTTGGTGATTTTGGGGCGTTAACACCTCCAATTCAAGTTTCTTAAGGAACTAGTTTGCTTAAAGTAAAATCCAGCTCTAACTCCCAAACCGGGAACCCAATTCGAGCCCCGTCTTCTCCCACAAGTCTCTCGTGCCTAGGCGGTCATGTGTACCAAGTTTCGTGCTAAACCGACGCCGTTTGGTGATTTTGGGGCGTTAACACCTCGAATTCAAGTTTCTTAAGGAACTAGTTTGCCTAAAGTGAAATTCGGCTCTAACTCCCAAACTGGGAACCCGATCCGAGCCCCGTCTTCTCCCACAGGTCTCTCGTGCCTAGGCGGTCGTATGTCCCAAGTTTCGTGCTAAACCGACGCGGTTTGGTGATTTTGGGGCGTTAACACCTCGAATTCAAGTTTCTTAAGGAACTAGTTTGCCTAAAGTGAAATCCGGCTCTAACTCCCAAACCGGGAACCCGATTCGAGCCCCGTCTTCTCCCACAAGTCTCTCGTGCCTAGGCGGTCATGTGTGCCAAGTTTCGTGCTAAACCGACGCCGTTTGGTGATTTTGGGGAGTTAACACCTCGAATTTAAGTTTCTTAAGGAACTAGTTTGCCTAGAGTGAAATCCCGCTCTAACTCCCAAATCGGGAACCCGATTCGAGCCCCGTCTTCTCCCACAAGTCTCTCGTGTCTAGGCGGTCGTGTGTGCCAAGTTTCGTGCTAAACCGACGCCGCTTGGTGATTTTGGAGCGTTAACACCTCGAATTCAAGTTTCTTAAGGAACTAGTTTGCCTAAAGTGAAATCCGGCTCCAACTCCCAAACAGGGAACCCGATTCGTGCCCCGTCTTCTCCCACAAGTCTCTCGTGCCTAGGCGGTCGTGTGTGCCAAGTTTCGTGCTAAACCGAAGCCGCTTGGTGATTTTGGGGCGTTAACACCTCGAATTCAAGTTTCTTAAGGAACTAGTTTGCTTAAAGTGAAATCCGGCTCTAACTCCCAAACCGGGAACCCGATTCGAGCCCCGTCTTCTCCCACAACTCTCTCGTGCCTAGGCGGTCGTGTATGCCAAGTTTCGTGGTAAACCGACGCCGTTTGGTGATTTTGGGGCGTTAACACCTCGAATTCAAGTTTCTTAAGGAACTTGTTTGCCTAAAGTGAAATCCGGCTCTAACTCCCAAACCGGGAACCCGATTCGAGCCCCGCCTTCTCTCACAAGTCTCTCGTACCTAGGCAGTCGTGTGTGCCAAGTTTCGTGCTAAACCGACGCCGTTTGGTGATTTTGGGGCGTTAACACCTCGAATTCAAGTTTCTTAAGGAACTAGTTTGCCTAAAGTGAAATCCGGCTCTAACTCCCAAACCGGGAACCCGATTCGAGCCCCGTCTTCTCCCACAAGTCTCTCGTGCATAGGCGGTCGTGTGTGCCAAGGTTCGTGCTAAACCGACGCCGTTTGGCGATTTTGGGGCGTTAACACCTCGAATTCAAGTTTCTTAAGGAACTAGTTTGCCTAAAATGAAATCCGGCTCTAACTCCCAAACCAGGAACCCGATTCGAGCCTCGTCTTCTCCCACACAAGTCTCTCGTGCCTAGGCGGTCATGTGTGGCAAGTTTCATGCTAAACCGACGCCGCTTGGTGATTTTGGGGCGTTAACACCTCCAATTCAAGTTTCTTAAGGAACTAGTTTTCCTAAAGTGAAATCCGACTCTAACTCCCAAACCGGGAACCTGATTCGAGTCCCGTCTCCTCCCACAAGTCTCTCATGCCTAGGCGGTCGTGTGTGCCAAGTTTCGTGCTAAACCAACACCGCTTGGCGATTTTGGGGCGTTAACACCTCGAATTCAAGTTTCTTAAGGAACTAGTTTGTCTAAAGTGAAATCCGGCTCTAACTCCCAAACCGGGAACCCAATTCGAGCCACGTCTTCTCCCACAAGTCTCTCGTGCCTAGGCGGTCGTGTATGCCAAGTTTCGTGCTAAATCTGACTCTAACTCCCAATCCGGGAACCCGATTTGAGTCCCGTCTTTTCCCACAAGTCTCTTAACTTACAATGTAAAGAATGCAAAGATACATTTTAGCTTAGAATGCAAAAATACATTTTATACCTGATCTTCTGGTGGTGGTGTATATGGATTCTCGTCTTCTACAGATTTCCTAAATGTTCGGTGGCCACTCGATGCATCAGGAACCTATGATAGTCAATGCATAATATGTTAATCATATTCGAATTTTATACATAATCTTGTGTGAAAATTGAACTATCAAACAATTTAATTTATATCGAACCTGTCTGTTGGGATCCACACTCGCCCCCTGTGACACAAAGGCCATCATCTCAGCTCTCATCTGCTGTAAATGTGTAGAAAACTCTGCTCGCAGCTCCTTCCTCAACTCATCTCTTAGCTCTGCACGAACCTGCTGCGTGATCTGATCAATAGTCGATGGTTGGGGTGTTGACTGTGATGGCCCAGCACCATCTTTATACGCCGTTCTCCGAGGCACAATTCTCCCGTATGTGCGACAATATCCATGTCCGTCATGACCTATCAACTCATGGAAAATGGCATTCCTAGCCTCCAAAGTCCGACCATCCTCACGTAGCATAGAGAGTTGACGATTAAACTCATCCTGTATTGAATAAGACATACAAGTATATGCCAAATTAAGATGGTTGACACACAAAAAATAAACTTTAAATACAATCAAAGGTGTTTGGAAACTACCAAGGTCTGGATAACCTCTGGGTCATCTGCTCTACGTGTCATAAGCCAAACATTCATCTTATTAGTAGACTCCCCCTTATTGGTCATCTACATTTTTTTAGAAATATGAAAATTAGAATCCAAATAATTTGCAAATATACAATGTTTATTTATATACAAAAATAAAACAATAAAATGTAAACCTCATGCCGTATCTGAGAGAAAGTAGTACGCCCTGTGGTATGAACTACGCCGTGAGCTCGCCGATTTTTAGCGTTCCTCCTTGCAATCTTCTATAATAGGTTCAACAAATGTAAGTATGTAAATATGATTTGTATGTTTACATATCATAAATATAACTTATTTGTATACCTCAGCATCGGAAGTACGCCAATACTCCATGAGTTCTTCCCACTGGCTTGGCGCAATGTGCAAAGGAACATCATCCTTCAGATTAGGATCAGAACTTCTAGGCTTGAAATACTTAGTCTTAATCTTGTTCTTGTGATCCTTCCATATGCTGTTGTAGTTTTTCATGCAGATTGGCTTGTACTCCTCTGGACATATATTCAAATTGTCCTATAAAACACAATTTCAAAGTGTAAATAATAATAACACAATTTTGGAATTTGAATTTGTGGACAAAAATATACTTTTACCTTCACATCCTTCTAGATAGCATCAATAATATCATCAGGCACATTGTTCCAGTCAAGAAAAGTAAGAGGAACAATGTTACTATTTCGCACAATGATGCCAAGTTGAGTTGTTAACTTAGCGACGTTATCCCCTATTGGGCAATAATTTTCATCAAATTGTATGTCCAGCTTTTTACCAGTACCCCACTCTTTAATGCCCTTGGCACATCCTCTACCACGCCTAGTCGAGGTTGATGAAGAACTAATATGACCTGCGAGATACAAAAACAATAAACAATATGCAATGGTAATAAACAAATGCAAATTTAAATAATGTGAATACAAATCGAATTCTTATACCTGATATAGGCTGTGAAGAAGTCGAAGGGTCTGCAAAATACAATGAGAATAAACAAGTTATATATAATGAGCATAAATAAATGTATGTTTAAATAATTTTCATACAAATCAAAGCAAATTTATATACCTGCGGATGGCTCATAAGCTGATGACTCTAGTCGAGATGATAGCTACTGTGGTGCCACTGATGGTGGTCGATGCGGTGGTACTAATGGCCCCTCAGATGGTGGTGGCACTAATGGCCCTTCCGATGGTGGCCGATGTGATGCCTCCTCTGATGGTGGTGCTACTAATGTCCTGTTATGTAGCACATCAGACATCATGTGCCGGGGATGATCAGGCTTCCTTTTCCTTCCCATAATAATCTGCAAGCAATATAACATTAATTGACATTAGAAACATAGACAATGGTTTGTCATTAACTATAATATGACATTAATTGAACTAATACAATTGCAAAGACAAAGTAAATTAAGAAATTGATGATTAATAAATATCAGCCTATTTGAACATCAACTATTTCCCCTTCTGCGGCTTCCCTCACCCAACCAACTTCTTCATCACGAAGCATTATATTTTCTTCCAATTGTTGGCTCATGTATGGCTCGATTTGTGGATCAATCGAACTCATATCAAATAAACCTCTTTGAGACATCTTCACCACGACTTCCAGTCTGGTTGTAACGGGTCTGCAACATACGAAACTTGCTCTGCTTGGGACGCCAAGATAAAAGGTTCATTGGTAATTCGATCATCTCGGTACAACAAATGATTGAAGTTCACCAACGTGAAATTGAAGACATCTTCTTTCTTTCCGTGAATGTTGTCAATCCAATCACACTTAAACAACACATGTTTCTTCTCATTGGAATATCGAATCTCAACAATATCTGTCAATTGTCCATAATAGTACACAGACCCCACACGAGGATTCTTGTCTTTTCGACTAGCATAACTTATGGTATCTGCCTTCAAAGCCACACCACAATTTTGTGTGGCTCGACGATCATCCATGGCCTTCACTCGATACCGAAACCCATTCAGTATATACCCGTTGAACCTCCTTGCCAGGTTATGAGGACCATTTGCCAATAGAATAATCTCTTCAGAAAATATGACATCAGTAGTCCTTCGCAAAGTTTGGACCTATTTAACACGAAAATGTCAAATTTAAAATGTACATCGACTTAGGTAACTAGAATCTATAGAGTTAAATACATGCATGTTCCTTGAACCAAATGTGAAAAGTTTCAAAATGTTCATGCCGAAGCTGATGATCGTCGACACGAGGCATTCTGAGCTTAAGTACTTCAAGCTATTTACTGTGTAGATTGAAATTTTAGCACTACAAAAAATTTTGTTGAAAATTCAATAAAACATAATAAAATATTGAGTGAGTGACTTAACCTACTTTATGAATGGTTGAACCGCGCTTGTATTGAATAAGATGTACCGATGAGCATGTACCCAAGAAGTATTATCAAGATAAAATCTTGTGTTTTCACCAATAGCATGACCCAAATTATCAGCACCACTATAGTTCCTCACGGGTTGACTAGATTTGGTTTCCACATCATTGAGATATTGTGCACAAAAATTCATGCATTCTTCCATAAGATATCCTTTAGCAATTGATTCTTCAGGATGAGCTCTATTACGCACGTATTGCTTCAAAGTAAGAAGATACCTCTCAATTGGATACATCCATCGAAACTGAATCGCTCCACCCAATAAGGCTTCATCAGCTAGATGTATAGGCAAGTGCTCCATTATATCAAAAAAACTCGAAGGAAATATTTTCTCTAGATGACAAAGTGTTACAGCGATACGATCTTGAATATATTGCAAATC
Source organism: Camellia granthamiana (assembly GCA_036172215.1). Taxonomy (NCBI): domain Eukaryota; kingdom Viridiplantae; phylum Streptophyta; class Magnoliopsida; order Ericales; family Theaceae; genus Camellia; species Camellia granthamiana. The sequence goes on along the minus strand of JAXFYN010000068.1, from coordinate 404,342 downwards.
CGTCGCACGATTCACTTTCGAACACAATTGTCTAAAGAAATTGCTCAATTCAATCAAGGGTTCAATTACATTCTTCGGTAACGATCTTCGAATAGCCAATGGAATAAGTTGTTGCATCAGAATATGACTATCGTGGCTCTTAAGACCCCCAATACTTCTATCATGTGAGCGCACACGACGTGATATATTGGATGAATACCCGTCGGGAACTCTTACTTCCTTCAACACTTTCAAGAACAAATCTTTTTCATCCTTGGTCATCGTGAATTGTGTTGGTGGTAAATAGGCTTTATTCGACCCTCTTAACTGCAAATGTAGGGGTTTTCTAATATTCATATCTTGTAAATCACGCCGAGCATTAACACCATCCTTCGATTTTCCTGCAACCCCTAATATTGTCCACAACACATTGTCACAAACATTCTTCTCTATATGCATCACATCGAGGTTGTGTCTTATTAGATTGTGCTCCCAATATGGCAATTCATAACAGATACTCTTTTTCTTCCAACTATGGGTGCGATGTCCAACTTTCTCCTTCTCTACCTGTCTCCTATGCCTCTCCTTAAGGTCATCCCTCTTGTATTGGGTTAAAATACCCTCAGATTCTAATTGTAGCAACATCTTAGTTCCAGACAACAATTTTGGTTTGAGTCTGACTTCCCGACTACCATCAAATGATACTTTATCCTTCCGGAATTTATGGCCAGTAGGTAAAAATCTGCGATGACCCAAGTATGATTGTTTCCTACTATGCTTCAACCAACACGATGTAGTTTCCTTATTACAACAAGGACATGCATATTCGCCTTTAGTGCTCCATCCTGACAAGTTTGCGTATGCAGGAAAATCACTAATTGTCCACAGTAAAGCTGCATGCATTTGAAACATTTGATTTGTTGATGCATCAAATGTTGACACACCCTCATTCCATAGTTCTTTCAACTCCTCAATCAACGGTTGCATACACACATCAATCTTGTCACCAAGTCCTTTCAGGCCGTCAATAAGCATGGATAAAATTAGAAATGGTTGCTTCATGCACATCCATGGCGGCAAGTTGTATGGAATGAGCACAACAGGCCAAGTGCTATAAACTATGTTCATCGTCCTGAATGGGTTAAAACTATCAGATGCTAAGCCAAGCCTTACACTTCGGCAATCATTACTAAAGTCAATATTCCGACGGTCAAAATCTTTCCATGCAAGAGAGTCAGCAGGATGCCTGAAGACACCATCATCAGTTCGTTCCTCTGCATGCCATCTCATTAACTTGGCCGTCTTGGATGACATAAACAACCTTTGCAACCTTGACTTTAAAGGAAAATACCTCATCTGTTTTGCAGCTATTTGTTTGCCACCTTTGTTAAGACCATTTGAACCACCATCACCATTTGATTTCCATCTAGAACTATTGCATATGACACATTTATCAAGATTGGCGTCCTCGTTTCGAAACAACATGCAACTGTTGGGACATGCATCCCACGTCTCATATGTGAAGCCCAAATCTGTTATGACCTTTTGAGCTTTATAATATGAGTCCGAGAGTTTCACACCCAACGGGAACGTCTCATTCAATAACTCAAGCAACATGTCAACAGACTTGTCTGTCCACTGATTAAGCACCTTCAAATGTAGAAGTCGAACAATGAATGACAAAGATGTGAACTTCTGACAACCCGGATACAATTCACTTTGTGCATCTTGAAGAAGTTTGAAATACTTTGCAGTCTCTACATTTGGACCGAGCTGGGGTTCAGATGCATGGGGATCAGGCCCCTGTGGTTCATTACCCTCAACGCTTGTACCGGCATGTGGATTTCCCATAGCCCCTTGTATCATTCCAATCATATCATCCCCAATGTCTAAATTAGCTAATGTTTCATTCTCTCAATTACCATGCAGAGATACGTAAGATTCCCCATGATTAATCCAATGTTTGTATTTTTTAAAAAAACCATTCAAAATCAGATGCTCCCGTACACCCTCTCGTACAAAATAGTATCGATTCTCACACTTCCTACACGGACAACTGACCATCGAACCTTCAACCCTATTGGTGTAGGCAAACACAAGGAATTCATCAATCCCATTAATGTATTCACTCGACATCCTATTTGGCAAATCAATCCAACTCTTATCCATCATCTGTACACATCCACAAAAATATCTCATCAAATTACAAGGGGGAATGGCGGTGGTTGTAACCAACCAATTAAAACCAGTTGAGGACCCACGCCCACACCATTCTTCTCTTTTTTTAGGTCAAATTACACTTTCTCCTTTTTTATGGTTATTTTTTATTTTGATTTTTAAATTTCATTTTATTTTGACATTTCATATTTCAAGTTTTTTTAAAAAAAAAATTTACTCCTAAAATTATTTTTTGTTTAAAAAAATTTACTCCTAAAATTATTTTTTGTGAGAGACCAATCCAAACCAAAGGTACCCATAGAAAAAATACAGGACAGCCTCAATAGAATTAACAAAACCAAAGAACCCTCTGTTGCATTGAGAATTCATTAGCAACACAACAAATTATCTCCAATACAAAGAGAATAAGCATCACAACAAAACCTATCATCACATCTAAGTTGGCACGAAAGGATTTTCTAATCATATGCAGCATCAACCAGCAGCGATGGTTGACAAGAATTCAACCAATAGCTATGCATACAACAAAGAACTTACAATAGGCACCACGCCTCCCACAACCACATCAATCATTAAGCCTTAAACCAAAACAGTTATGACATGCAGAATCCTACCTACAACAGCATCCATTACTACATCCTATCATAAGAACCAATTTCTTAAGTTTACTTGCCCAGTATTTATTGACTAATTAAAAAAATTATTTTATAATTTAATGCACAAATTAATTGGACTCCTATATGAATTAAAGTTCTAAGAAACCTCTATCTTGGATAAGATACAAGGCTTCAATGGAGGTCAATCGCAACCTATACTACACTGGGATTTGTACTTAATTATTTTCCCTCCTTTCTGTAATACTTTTGTTCAAAAATAAATAATAAAATAAACAAGAGAGAGAAAAAGGGGAAAAAAAAAGAAAGAAAAGAAATCTTTATATTTTACTTGTGCGTGTGCATATTTTTCAAATATATACACAAAATTCTAAATATGCTTCTATTTTCATCTCAATCCTAGTAATAAAACTAGTGTAAGTACTTTCATTGTAGATGAGTATGAAAACTTCCATATCGATTAATTAAACAGGACCAATATTGTGCAAGAATAAGAATAAAAATTAGAAACTAATTTAGAAAGTAACATGACAAATTGCTCCAAAGGCCACTGTAATCCTGATCTTGTTCCATAACTGACCTTCCTTTTAGAGAAGAGAGAGAGAGAGAGAGAGAGAGAGAGAGAGAGAGAGAGAGAGAGAGCATACGCTATAGCTGTCGTCGTCGAAGAGCCACCGTAAGCCTGCTCGTTGTTCGTCGCTCGTCGTCGCCGCACCACCGCTAGCCCTTCGCCGTTCATCGCTCGTTAGGGGATTTTGGGGGAAAAAATTTGGTTTCAAACAATTAGGGATTTCGATCCTATACTGATCGAGCGGCAAGATGAAAGGGAAGAGGGGGGAAATTTTTTTTTTTTAGTTTTTGCGGCGGTAAGTTTTAAACCGTCGCAAATGGTACAAAATTATTAATAAACCGACGCCGTTTTAGTAATTCTTTTTTCGCGACGGACATTTGCCATCGCAAATTGTCGAGTATTTGCGACAGCACGCTTATGCCGTCTAAAAAAAAAATGTTTTGGCGACGGCTCAAAACACCGTCGCTAATACTTCCGCATTTATTACCTACCCGTGCAGTTTTTTTTACCGACGGTTAAACGCCGTTGCTAAAACTCCTTTTTTGCGACGGTATAACCTGCCGTCGCAAAAACCTATTTTTTGCGACGGTAAACGCACCGTCGCAAATGCTTCCGTGTTTTTTACCCTTTTTTCTTGTAGTGCAAGCAGCTGTTTTGCTTCACCCAATAGTCCTTGCTCGCAAAATCCACCCACCAGCATATATTATAAGTCAAAATATCATGCCGTAACCCTTTAGCAGAAAGTTTACCAAATAGATTGTTTACCATCTCAATCTTCCCGTCTTTGTAAAATCTATTAATTAATACATTGTGCATAGCAATATGAGGATTTATGCATTCTAGCTCCTAAAATACAACAATGCTTTATCAATATGCCTATTCTTGCACAAGCCATCCAGCAATATACAGTAAGTATAAAAATGTAAATGCTGACCCCAAGCTAGCATCTCATTCAGAAGTCCTTGAGCAGTAGAACACCTACCAACCCCAAACAATCCCTGCAACATAGTATTGTAAGTATCAATTGTGGGTTTCAATCCTTTACAAGGCATTTCACGGAAAACATTCACAGCCTCTTCAATTTTCATATTCTTACAATATCCATTGATCAAAATGCTATAGCAAAGAATGTTAGGCTCAATGCCCTTATCCACCATGGAATGAAAGACTTCTATCGCTTTGTCCATTTGGCCTTGCAAAAAATAGCCATACATCAGCATACCGTATGTGACTACATCGGGGCCAACATCTCTTTGGACCATGAATTCAAGAACACTCTCTGCGTCTTTTGCCATCCCTTCCTTGCAGAATGCATTTATCGATGTATTAAATGTAAGAACATCTGGAAAAACATTATTGTCTGTCATGTCTCTCAACATTCTTGTTGCTTCCACCCGCCAGCCTAAATTACATAATCCGTGAATCAAAGTATTATGATCATGTTTGGTGCAACATCCTGCTGGGTCACTTCCACTAAGAGGTGCAAAGCACCATCAACATTTTTGTCCTTGCAAAGACCATCAATAATTGTGTTATACATCACAACATTAGGCTTATAGTTCCATTTTTGCATACCCCTAAGAAGCCCTATAGCAGTTGTAGAATTTCCTGTCTTGCAAAGCCCATTTATAATAGTCCCGCACATAATTTGATTAGGTTTGTGTAGACACCCCATTTTTGACCGTCCTCAAGACTTGGACGTCACTGATTGAACACTCAGTGATCACCCTTGTTCGTGTTCGTTTCGAGTTCCCGGAAGGCCTCGGCTACGCGCCTTGCCTCAAGATCTCTTAACTCGTTCGTTTAGTGTTTGGTTTTGCATCAAACACTTGTGTCCTTGCCTTGGAAGGCAGGGAATGGCTTGTTGGTCATCCCCACACTCCACCGGCCCTCCCTTTATGTCATCAGCCTTTCCTTGTTGCCACCGGCCATTGTTGCTTGTTATCAATGGCCGGTCGGCACTCTGTGTGGCCGGCTGGCACCTTTTTTGGCCGATGATCTATTTTTCCGGCCGGTGACCCTTCTGCACCCCTTCAGGCTTGGTGCATGCCAGCTGTGCCAGCTGGAATGCACCAACACCACTCCCCATGCACGGGGATGGCTATTTTGAGCCCTTCACCCCTTTTTCCTTCTAGAAGGATGACCCCTTTGGCCAAGCTTCTTGGGGAAGCTTGGCCAGCTGTCCCAGCTTCTTCAAGAAGCCATGGACCATTTGCACCCTTTGCCCCTTTTCATTTAGCTTCCTTGAGAAGCTTGGAGCCTTTCCTTTGCTTATATAAGAGTCCTTCTTCCTCCTTTGTCTAGGGTTAGAGTCTTTGAAGAAGAAAACCAGAGATATACATATATACATCTGTCAAACATACTCTCTCTCTATATTTCCCTCTCTCTCCTCCTTTTGTGTGTGTTTTGTGGCCTAAAAGTGTAGTTTTACCTTAGTTTTGCACTAACACACACACTACCACACCTTACTTCGACTTTGAGGGACTTGGAGGGTCTTTTCTTGAGTTTTTGGACTTGTTTTGATCAGAAGAGAGTGGCTGGACCTGCTATTCTTGAGGTGTTCTTCAAGGGTAACTACTTTGCTTTAGTTTTCCCAATTTTGCAACAGCTTTTTACCTGTCTTGCATGATGATTTGAGCTTTGTGTATAACTAGAAAAAGTCTTATATTTGCATGCTTTAAATACTTCATTAAGGTCATTTTGTGGTTTGGGGTCGAACTCACCCTCTTAGGCCTTATTTGGCCCTTTTGGTGCTTCCATTGCTAGGCTTTATTTGCTTGGGTGTTTTGTTCTTTTCACCACTGAAATCCAGTGGATTTTCAGTGGTAAAGAAGAGGGTTTGAAGTCTTGTATAGGGGAGGGACACCCCTCTCCCCTTTGTCCCTCTTGTATCCTTGTTTTGGCTTAAAGAGCAACATGCATGTTTGGTTTGTTTTTGGTGCCATATCAGATGTTTTTGGTGCTATTTAGGTCACATGTTGTCTTTGTTTTTGGTCAGATTTGTGGCCCTTTGCATGCTTAATGTACTTGCTTTGTATTCCCTTGTTTGTGCCTAGAAGTGCATCGTGACTTTTGGCTACCATGCTCTCATATCTTGGCTTTACTTTGTGAAGTTTTTGGCCATATCTTATCATGTTTAAGGTCTGTTGGCCACTGAGTTGGCCTTGTTTAGCATGTTTAGTATAGTTGCTTCACATTTTGGCTTGTGAGCCTTGAAGGTGTGAATCATAAACATGTATTGGCTAGGCTATTTCAATGATTTGGAATCATCTAATATACTATTTCAGTCCCTATACCATGCTTACATGTCTTCATTTATCATCTCATTCATGCCTTGAAGAGTTGGCCATTCATGACTAGGAATAGGTCATTATGCATAGCTCTATATTTGAGGCTTTGGGGCTGCCATATCAGGGATATTTGGGGCTTATTTTGCATGTTAAAATTCTGTTTTTGGTTGTATGGTTCATGCCATGTTTGCTTGGGGTAGTGGTAGTAGAATGCCCCTTTGTTATGCCTTAGCTTTGGGCCTCTTTGACTTGCATGTTTGTTGTGCATTTTGTCCATCATTTGGGATGCTTTTGGCCACTGTTTTTTGGGGGGGGGGGGCGCTGAGGTCTGCCCCTTCATGGCTTATGTCCACCATTGCTTGCTTGTCACACGTTTGTTGCATGTTTGATTCATGATGTGTTGTCACATACTAATTCTTTTGCATACTTGTCATGACATATTGCGTTGCATTTGGCATGCCTTGCATCTTAATCTTATGTTGCATCTTTGAGCCATGTTTGCATAACATGCATTACCTTGCTTGGTTTGGGGTGTCAAGCTAAGTGTGAGAATTGAGAAGTGTTCATATTCCAAGTGATGTAACGCGTCTCAACTCTCGGTCACCGAGGCCCTTGACTTCGACATGATAGGGTCTTGGTATTCATTTGCGTGTTGCATGCATTTTCATTGAATTGCAACCTTGGCCTTTTAGGCCATCATGCATCAAAATGCACAATTGATGGCCCGAGGATCGAGGGCCACGCTCCCTTGAGTCCATTGCATGATGGGGAGTGTGGCCATGCTTACATTTGCTTGAAATTCCATGCCATACACTGTCTGTCCTTTGTTGCTGTCAAAAACCAGATTCTGCAGGGAGTTTTGGCCGGTCGGCTGAATACAGTGCCGGCCGGCCATTTATTGCATGTTTGTTGCATGTTTGATTCATGATGTGTTGTCACATACTAATTCTTTTGCATACTTGTCATGACATATTGCATTGCATTTGGCATGCCTTGCATCTTAATCTTATGTTGCATCTTTGAGCCATGTTTGCATAACATGCATTACCTTGCTTGGTTTGGGGTGTCAAGCTAAGTGTGAGAATTGAGAAGTGTTCATATTCCAAGTGATGTAACGCGTCTCAACTCTCGGTCACCGAGGCCCTTGACTTCGACATGATAGGGTCTTGGTATTCATTTGCGTGTTGCATGCATTTTCATTGAATTGCAACCTTGGCCTCTTAGGCCATCATGCATCAAAATGCACAATTGATGGCCCGAGGATCGAGGGCCACGCTCCCTTGAGTCCATTGCATGATGGGGAGTGTGGCCATGCTTACATTTGCTTGAAATTCCATGCCATACACTCTCTGTCCTTTGTTGCTGTCAAAAACCAGATTCTGCAGGGAGTTTTGGCCGGTCGGCTGAATACAGTGCCGGCCGGCCATTTATTTTGGCCGATAGTATAAAAAGGTGGCCGGTGGTCTCCCCCTTTGGCCGGTGGCATTCCTCAGCACCCATAGATTATGTCCCAAGACTTTGGCAGTTTTCAGAAAAGCAGGGCAGTGTAAACAGAGGCAGCGATGGCATGGTACGGGTTTTCCGAGCGAAACGGACTCAAGCATGCATCATTCGCGCATTCCAAGGCGGGGCTGTGGCCTTTTCCCTTCTGCATTTATTTTGTTAATTAATTAGGAGTTTTGTAATATTTAATTTGTAATAATTAATTTAGTGTTATTTATTCGGACTGTAATATTTATTTGGACCCTCCGAGTGAGGGCAATTGTGTAATAAGTGTGCGTGCGTGCGTGTATGTCTTCCAATCCCACGTCTTTCTTCTCTTTTATTTACCCGCTTATGATGGTAGACTAGGGCATGTTTAAATTAGCATACAGTATGATAGCATGTTTGCATTCATTCATCTGTTTTGCATGCATCGGGCTCGGCACATCATTCTAACTGCATCTGTATTTCAATTCCAAATTGAATACGTGTTAGTTATAGCATTTCACATGCCATGTTTAGGATAGCCGAGCCTGTCTAGATTGCATCTTTGCATGTGTTGCATTAGCCATTCTAAACATGAACTAGGATCATGCATATGATTACTAACTAGTTCCTGTTTTGGCTTGGAGTACTAGGTGAGCTTTTATGCTTTAGCATACCGCATGCGTGTGAGTGTTGCCATGACAGCATGATTACCATGAGGCTAGCTGCTTATGTGATATAACTGTTTGAATGCCTGTGGATGGAGGTTGAATTACCTAAATTGGAATAATGCATTAAAACTGTGAGTTTTAAGCCCACTAGATAGTGGCAAAACCACCTTTTCTAAAGCCCACTTGAGGGTGGCAAAATCTGTATTTTAGCCTACTTGAGAGTAGCAAACCATTTTCAAAACAAACATGAAATGTTTTGTTCCAATTTAGACAATTTGGTCTATACTTGTTTGCTGTGCGCATAACATAGTAAATCTAGGCTAATAACCGGAATAAGAACACATAACGTTTTCAAAATTGGATATCATGATTAGTAGAGGCCGGTCTTCGGACCGGGCGAGAGGGGGTGCTCATAGCTGACCTTCCCCAATCGTATCCAAGTTCCCGAGCCGAGGCAACTTTGGTGATGACGGACACGTGGCCTTTGGCACCGAGTCAGGGTTTCCTAAATTTCCCCATTAAAAAATATTTAGGTGGCGACTCTGTATCTGGCAAAGCAGTCCATGTTTGGCACTTCTTTCAAAATCTATTTTTCTCAAAACGATTTGCCGGATTTGGACTCTTTGGTTCAGATTTAGAACCGTGACAACAAATCGAGTCCGAACTGTAGTAAGCCCAATATGAACAAAATGGGAGTCATCCTCCCGGGACGTTCGGGGACGTCTACAGTTTCTGGCGACTCTGCTGGGGAGTTAGAGAACTTGACTCGAACTCATGATATCTGGTTTTGACTACACTTGTGTGTTTCTTTGCATTGCATGTGCATTGGTGCGCCTAGGACACCGTGTTGGCTATCTGCTATTCCTGAGCGGTTCGCCGGAGGCATGACTTTGTCAAAGCATGCCATAAGGCTGACCGGTTGCGGGCTCTGCCAGTATGGGAACACAAACCCCGGTTTTACCGGGGCATCCTTTTTGACCATTCGACCTAGTGCATATTCGGAATCCATAGTGACCATTCCAAATTAGGACAGGTTGCTCACCCGATTTTAGGTTGTTTGAAACCGCTGCGTGCGTAGTGAAACCCTAGCTCCTGACAAAATAGGACAGGGAAACCCTACCCCAATATAGGGGTGTTTTTGCTCTCTCTACTTGCTATGTGCTTTCAGAATGTATCTCTACAGGGACACACGTACTGGCCAGTGAGTTTAAGTATCAGGCCCGCGGGTATCAGTGTTTTTTGGGAATCAATTATCTGCGGGTATCAGATTCAGATTTAGGGGCAACGATTCAGAAACAGTGATTAGTGTTTGAGGAACAGTGTATCCAACTCATTAGCAGTACATTATAATACTCAACCGTGTGTTGAATGTTTATTTTATGCTGTTACGCTGTTCGATTGTCTGTTTATTTATACGCTTTACTCATCTTTTTACTAGGTAGTCGAGCACAATTGCTTCTGACCCAGTAGATATTCCCCAAGCACTTTGGACTAGAGGTCGTCGACTCCATCAATCTGAGGATCTGGTAGACGGACAACCAGTGTACCACTCTCTACCCCCAGTTACTAGACGGAGGATAGCTAAACAGAAGGCATCATTTCAGCAGTCAGTACAGAGGGCTTTGTCTACCCCACCTGTGTACAGTAGGGATCAGGACTCTGCTTCTCCCACAGAAAGGGAACATACACCGATAATTCAGTCAGAGTAGAACAGTATGGCCAGCTTAGAAGAGATGGTGCGCCAGCTTCAGGAGAGCATGAAAATGATGCAGCAGGATGTTGTCCGATAGGCAGAGTTTGCCAAGCAACAGGCCACGGTTATGAATGAACAGGCAGAGTTAATCGTGAGGTTACAACAGCAAAATAGAGCATCTGCTTCGCAGCAAATTCCTCCCCTACCAGGAGTTCCAACCCTCGGGGAGACAGCCAATGTTCAGAATGATACAGAACTTCCCACAGGACCACCTCCACCCCCGATCCTACCCCAAATCCAACCCCAGTTATCAAAAACACCCACCAACCTACCGGACTCTCCCTTTGAGTTCGAGACTGATCCCACCGCACTAAAGTTGAGCAAGCTTGAAAAGCTGTTTAAGAGATCCCAAGGAGTCAAGACCATCCCCGACATTGAAGACGGCTATACCGACGCAGCTGTAACGCTGCCCGACAGATTTAAAATGCCCCATATTGATCGATTTGACGGGTCCGGGGACCCCATGGTGCACCTGAGACTGTTTTCAGATATCTTAAGGCCAATGGGCCTCAGTAGACTGTAGAAGATGTCTTTGTTCGACCGGACCCTGTCGGGTGTGGCGGCCATATGGTATGCCAAATTAGAAGATGATGTCAAAAGAAACTGGGACGAGATGGCTGATGCCTTCATTGCGCAGTACTTATACAATACACACATCAAGATTACAACCCGTGATCTCGAGACAACAAGGCAGGAACCTAAAGAGAGTTTCTCAGAATTCGTAACCAGATGGAGGGCCAAGGCTTCGATGATGACCTTGAGGCCTACAAACAAAGACCAGATTCGGATGATTTTGCACAATCTTCAGCCGAAGTTGATGCAGAAGATGATTGTACTCCCCTTTTCTACTTTTTCTGACCTACATGAAATGGGGGTGCAGATTGAGGATGCCTTGAAGCAAGGCTTAATTGATAATGACCGGGAGCAACCCCGAAGAACTTTCAACCGCAACACTAATGCAGGCCCGAGTGGCACTACAACTACAAGAGCCTCCGAAGTGAGCATGGTCGCCACCAACCCCCCTCCAAGAAATATGGCGGCCACACCATTCTCCGATGCATTCGGAAGCAACCCACAAACAGCCAAATACCCACCCAAAAACACCAGAACCTTCGCTCCACTTTATATGCCCCTGTCTAAAGCTCTGGGGGTTTTAATCAGAAAAGGGCACTTGAAGCCCCTAGAGCCGCGGCCCCTACCAGAAAGACTTCCCTCTACCCACAACCCAGCCAAGTATTGCGCATTTCACCAACAGCACGGTCATGACACCGATCTGTGCTTCCGATTACGTCATGAGATTCAAGATCTCATCGATAACGGGGTGATTTTGCCGCCCGAGAAGCCCAATGTTACTACAAATCCTCTCCCCGCACATAACCAAGCTCCACCACCCAAAAGACTCAATTTCATCCATACTGGGGTCGTGTCCTATGATCCTAGTATCTATATCACACCTTCCCACCTGCCTAAGCCGGAGGTTCTCCTTCGCGATTGCACCGACTTGTGCATGATGGACATCTCCATAACTCAACCCAAGCCAGCGGTAGTGACTGCCAAGGACAGGAGAGAGGAGGTCCCAAAGGAGAAGGGGGTTGTTGAGCTAGAGTCTGCGGAATCTGGGAGTGGTTTTGAGAAAGCTTATAGTCCGGGTGACTACATTTTGTCAATAGGCCAGGATAGGCCATATATGAAACTACCAACAGAGGGAGAGCTGTGTGTGATCCAAAGGGACAGTCTGGGACAAGGAACAGACGATTTAACGGCTGTGGGAGAGGACCTTGCTAATCTCCAGTTTTACAGTGACCAAGACCCAGGGGACGTGGCAGTCAGCTGGTATGATTATGAGGAGTTGACAGAGGCTACGGGATGGTTAGACGATCAACCAGATGTGGTAGAAGAGTTTCAGCTAGAACAAGGCCCGGCAGGGGCAAGAATGTCAGTGACAGCCGGAAGAGTCGAAGAACAGAGTGTATCACCGGAGAGCGCCGGTGTCAAGAATTTCGCTCGGGATTGGAGCATTTCAGGTACGGGAATTACTGAACAGTCGGTTGTGTTGACACACCCAGAACAGGAAAGATTCGAAGATCCCGAGAGAATCACGAAGGCAAAGGCCCATGTGGGGACCGAAACTGCTGTGTGCACAGGAACTGAGAACGCTGCGAACATATGGATGGAAGGTGCTGCGGGTACAAGAACAGTCATACCAGAGTCGGACAGATGTTTGTCAGCTGCTGATGGAATGTGGTAGGAGGATGAGGATTTATGTCTTGCCCACACAGACGAAGATTGGGGGAACAACCAACCCGATGACACCTGGTACCTTGGAGAAGTCGACCATATGACGTGGAGCGGGCGGTACTTTAAACCCCCACACCTAGATCAACCAAAGGCCTCGGGGAAGGATAGAGAGTTTGAGAAGCAAAAGGAGAAACAACTTGAGGAGGAAGCTGTACTCAAATAGCTAAAAAAGATACAAGCAGACATCTCCATATGGGGACTGCTCATGGCATCACGAGTGCATAGACAGGCTGTCTTATCAGCTATGGACAAAGCGAAGCTTTCAATAGAAACCACGCCAGAGCAGCTGGTGGGATTTGTCTTTCCGGGAGGAGCTACCCCGACGCTGACTTTTTCCGACAAGGAATTGCCACCCGAAGGGGCAGACCATAACAAGCCACTCTACATTTCCGTGGAATGTAGGAATAAATGGATACCGGTGGTTCTCGTTGATACCGGATCCGCCATCAACGTCTGCCCGGCAAGGACAGCGTATGCAATCGGCTTGAAAACCGCAGATTTTGTACCAACAGCCCAAGTCATCCGGGCATATGACAATACAAGTAGAGAAGTGATGGGAACCGTAAAAGTTCAGACTAAAGTTGGGCCAGGACAGCATGAGATAGATTTTCATGTCTTGGAGGTGCCTACAACTTTTAACTTGCTTTTGGGGCGGCCGTGGCTGCATCAGGTGAAGGCAGTATCATCCACTTTGCATCAAATGGTGAAATACCCCTATGGGAAGGAAGTAGCCATTGTTTTCGGGAATTCATCAATCCATCCACCACCGGAGGTATCCACACCTGTTCTAGAAATCGAGCATGGCATGGAGGATGTGTTCATATCAGGTTTTACCCTAGCTGAGGCTCAGGTTGTACAGAACATCATGGCTGCTAACGAGGGGATATATGTCAGTGCCCAAGCAGAATATCTCATGAACAAGCTCCAATACATCCCCGGGATGGGATTAGGAAAGAGCGGCCGCAAGGGCGTTGCAGCATTGGCCGAAGTGCCACACAACCCCCATACCTTTGACTTGGGTTATCTGCCCACCAAGGAGGATTGGGCAAGGAAAGGAAAGGAGATGGCAGGGAGAGCCAGAGCGAAACAAATGGGGAGACCTTTCGACTTAATGCACCGGCCCATTCAGGGTACCCTAAACGGACGCTTTGTCCGGGAGGGGGGAGACTTTCCATTTTGTGGTTTTTCGGAGCCGTGGCTGAACGCGGAGAGAAAGCGCGTACCAGGGTTCGAGATTTTCTTTGACCTACAGTTACTAGGGGATGATGTTGCTAAGGAGCAGACAGACCCAACGGTTGAGGTTGAGCAGAACAGAAAAATGGGGTCTGAGGACACCGAACTTGAAATGGGGGTAGCACTGGCATGTCTACTTTCAGATCCTTCGATCGACCAGCTGTGCTTGGGGGATAACTTCTCGGTGTCCATGATCGGGAATGAAACGGCTACGGGTCTACCGTCAACTATTTTGGATGCATCCATCGCACCCTCCCTCACCTGGCAGTACGAGGAGGGATTTTTGTCTAGCAGCACCGGGTCAGGTAGTGAGCCGGAATCTAATTCCACCGAGTCTTCTGAGTCGGAATCAGGTTCCAGCTCGACTGAGTCTGAGTCCGGTATTCCTAGGGGTGACAACCCGGATGCTACAGTCCTATCCAGGTCGTCTTTTTCTTTCTCTTTTGAGTCTGTTGTAACAGAAGAGTCAGACGGTTTGGAAGTACATGATGAGAATAATATGAATGTGGTTTCCGAGTACTTTTCTGTGCCTTTGATTTATTGCTTAAATCAGGACTTTCAAAATTTTGATGAAAACGACGAGGACGAAATTCCTCCGGTTTTACAACGTTCAATTGAACAAGAGCAGGAAAGGTTTGTCAAACCTTCAGTTGATGAAATCATTACTGTGAATGTTGGTACTGAGAAGGACCCGCGGCTGGTCCAGATCGGGTCCACGTTGTCTTCAGAGGAACGCGAGCGCTTAGTCGCTTTATTAAAAGATTTCAAAGATGTTTTTGCGTGGTCCTACGAAGACATGCCTGGAATCGATCCTGAGATTGTACAGCACCGGATCCCTCTTGACCCCGAGGCCCGACCTGTCAAACAGAAACTCAGGAGGATTCGCCCTAATTGGGCCATTAAGATCAATGAAGAGGTCACCAAGCAAATCGACGCGGGCTTCCTGCTAGTATCCGAATACCCGACTTGGTTGGCTAACATTGTTCCAGTGCTGAAGAAGGACGGCAGAATCCGGGTATGTGTACACTTCAGGGATTTGAACAGAGCCAGTCCGAATGACGACTTTCCCTTGCCACACATTGATGAGTTGGTAGATTTCACAGCAGAGCATGCTTTGCTTTCGTTTATGGATGGCTTCTCAGGCTATAATCAGATAGTGATGGCACCCGAAGACCGGGAAAAGACTGCATTCACCACCCCGTGGGGTACATACTGCTACAGAGTAATGCTATTTGGGTTGAAGAATGCTGGAGCTACTTATCAACGGGCAGCGACCACAATATTGCACGATATGATCCACAAAGAGGTTGAGGTGTACGTGGACGACATGATTGTCAAGTCCAAAGAAAGAGAGGGTCACTACACCGCCTTGCAAAAGTTTTTCCAGAGGATTAGAGAATTTCGACTGCGGTTGAATCCTCAGAAGTGTACATTCGGCGTTACAGCAGGAAAAATGTTAGGGTTTCTGATTACACAAAGGGACATCGAAGTCGACCCTTCCAAAATCAAGGCCATCTTAGAAATGCCACCACCAATGACTGAAAAGGAGGTGCGAGGCTTTCTGGGTAAAGTGCAATTCATAAGACGGTTTATCTCAAAACTAACCTTGACTTATGAACCACTTTTTGGTCTCCTGAAGAAAGGAAAGAAATTCCAATGGGACGGCCGATGCCAAGCAGCTTTTGAACAGATCAAAGAATATTTACAGAACCCGCCTGTGTTATCACCGCCAGAGCCGGGGAAACCGTTAATATTGTACCTGTCAGTAACCAAGACTACAATGGGTTGTATGCTCGCACAAGAGTCAGAAGGCAAAGTGGAAAGGGCCATCTACTATCTGAGTAAGAAGATGTTAGATTACGAGACCCGCTATACTCCGCTGGAGAAGGCTTGTTTGGCCTTGGTATGGGCTACCAGGAAGTTGCGGCACTACCTGTTAGCTCACTCTGTAATGTTGGTTTCACGACTCGATCCTATCAAATATCTTTTCGAGAAACCGGCACTTACGGGTAGGCTAGCTCGTTGGCTGCTGTTGCTTTCCGAATTTGATCTAAAGTATGTGACGCGCAAGTCCGTAAAAGGGAGAGCGGTAGTAGAGTTCCTTGCCAACCACCTAGTTGAAGGGGATGAAGCAGTTGAGTACCTATTCCCAGATGAAGCCATTTTGCACGTCGAAGATGAAACTTGGACGATGTACTTTGACGGAGCGTCGAACTAGTATGGGTATGGGATAGGGGTGTTGCTGATAGCGCCCGATAATTCCTGTATCCCTTTAGCATTCAAGCTCCGGTTCAAAGTCTCGAACAACGAAGCGGAATACGAGGCATGTATTGTCGAGTTAGAAGCGGCTCTAGAACTGGGGGCAAAACGGTTGGACGTCATTGGGGACTCGAACCTTGTTGTGTCTCAAGCAAAAGGAGAGTGGAAGGTCAAAGAAGAAAAGATGATAATTTACCACCAGACCTTGGATTTGTTAATTCCTCAGTTTGAAAAGCTAAACTTCACTCATCTAGTAAGAGAGAGCAACAGGTTTGCAGATTCACTAGCAACTCTATCTTCCATGATAGACATCCCGTCCGGAGTCCGGATGCGTCCAGTCATCATTGACCAGAAGTTTGCGCCAGCGTATGAGTCAATTTCTGCCATAGATGAGGTTCAGGATGAGAACCCCTGGTATTATGACATTTGGAATTTCTTGGAGAAGGAGACGTATCCACCAGGGGCAAATGCCAAAGATAAAAGGGCAATCAGAAGAATGGCTGTTCAATTCATCATCTGCGGGGGTAAGCTGTACAAGAGAGGTCATTTGGGAATGCATAAGCTGTGTGTAGAAGCTGAGGAGTCGAAGCGCCTGATGGAGGCCATCCATGGAGGAGAATGTGGTGCACATATGAATGGAGTCATGCTAGCGCGGAAGATCCTCAGACAGGGTTACTATTGGTCCACCATGGAGGAGGATTGTATTGGCTTTGTTCGACGATGCCACAAATGCCAGATCCCTGCAAACCGCATGAACATCCCGCCGTCGAAGCTATACAACATGACTTCGCCATGGCCATTTTCAGTATGGGGAATCGATGTGATCGGGGTTGTTACTCCGAAGGGATCGAATGGGCATGAGTTCATCCTGGTCGCGATAGATTACTTTACGAAGTGGGTCGAGGCCCAATCTTATGCAGTGTTGAAGGCTTCGCATGTCGCAAAGTTCATCAGAAACAACATCATCTGTCGCTACGGAGTCCCAAACGAGATTATTTCAGACAATGGTTCCCACTTCAAGAAGGAGGTGATTGATTTGTTGGAGAAATACAATGTGGCTTTTCATAAGTCATCCACATACCGGCCGTAGACCAATGGAGCGGTTGAGGCCGCCAACAAAAATATTAAACACATACTGCAGAAGATGGTGGAAACCTACCGGGATTGGCCAGATAAGTTGCCATTTGCTCTGTGGGGCTACCGGACTTCGATTAGAAATTCTACTGGGGCGACTCCATATTCATTAGTCTATGGGATGGAGGCCGTCCTACCTATCGAGATCGAGGTTCCGTCATTGCGAGTACTGGCTGAGTGTCAAATAGCCGAAGCAGATTGGCAGCAGAGCAGATTTGAGGAACTCATGCTCTTTGATGAAAGAAGACTGAAAGCACTGTACCATGTTCAGGGTTATCAGCGCAGAATTGCCCGGGCTTTCAACAAGAAGGTTAAGTCCAAGAATTTAAAGGAAGGAGATTTGGTGCTCAAGGACAATTGAGCTCCCATCCACGACCCAAGGGGCAAGTTCAGACCCAATTGGACTGGCCCTTACATCATCAAAGCTATCTGGTCAGGTGGAGCTATGGTTCTGATGGACCTAGATGGCCTGGAGTTCTCACAACCGATCAACATGGACAAGTTGAAGAAATATTACCCCTGAGAGGCTCGCTAGGCCGAAAACCCAAAAGGGCGACCTAGGCAAAAGTTAGAGCACAAAAAATTGGAAAATATAAAAACTGAGCTCGCAAGGTTGAAAGCCCGCAAAGGGCGGCCTTGGCAAAAGTTAGAGCGTAAAAGGAGAGTGAAAATACTCGAGTGAACCCTAGCCGAACTACGTAAGGCTTGATTCCCATTTGTGGGATACGTAGGCAGCTTCATCCTGAAGTCCAGCCGTAAACTTTTCCCCGATCAACTTTGTCCATTTGGTCATCTCAATCATCTTTGTCTATCGGCATTCATCATGATCTCCGGTACGGTGTTATTTCAAACTAGGGGCAACTTTCCGTTGCTGTGCAGTGTCGCGGTACTATTCAGACTAGGGGCAACTATCCAGTTGCCGGGATTCGGGATTGTGCATCTCAGTGACAAATTTCAGGCATGTTCAGTTCTGATCCATATCGAAAATAGTTTCGAAAAGTTTTGATAAAAGTTGACTTTGTTCAAATTAATCTTTTTACGACTAAGACCATTTTTGGACCAAAATGGGAAATTTTCAGTACCACAATCTTCAATTTCATTGATTTCAATACAGAGTTCTCCTGCTCTTGCATACGATTGAAGTTGCTTTTTTATTACAATCATAAAGAAAACTGGAAAGTTCTAATAAAGCAATAAACCCGGGGCATAGTCATGTCAGGTGTTCCTGCGCCCCCTCCCAGAGCTGGTCGAAGTCTCTGATGCCAATCTAGGCCCATTCTGTGCCTCTTCATTGAGCCAATCCCAACACTCATCAGACAAAGTGCAATTGAAAATGGGAGCGGGGGCCAGGAGCTCTCTAGTTCTCCATGCTGTAGCATACCGGGCAAGCTGTGCGCCTCGGATCGGGAATGCAGCTGGGTATTCTATCTCTTCTGGTGGACAAGTCTGGTCATGACCAAATTGACGTCGGATCCGAAACAGAAAATAGAAGACGTAGTGAGTCAAGCCAATCAGCTGAATCCCAGGTTGGCAAGTCATACTGTAGCTCATTGCCGGTAGATTGAGCCAAGGACATCGCCAAGCAATGCGATCCGCGGACGAGCTACACATCCAGTCAAACCACCAACCCTCATCGAGGGCGTCAACTAGGCGTTGCCTGAAGAAGTAACCACGGGCTGAATATGTTGGGCAAGAATCCACAACCTGCAATTTGTCCATCAACCACACCTGGGAAGGGATGAAAAATGAGAGAATAAAGAATAGAGAGGTGTACGATGAGAGAAAAGTAAGAGAAGGGTGTTGTGAGAAAAATCGAGCTTGAGGGCCGAGTGATGTGAGCAATACATATGAGAGATGGGGTGGGAAACTTCACCTGCAGTAATAATGGACTCCCCGCAAATTTGGTTGTTTCGCGACAATAGAAAGTATCCAAGCCCATCAACGTCTCAGCCAAAGTCATGACGATGCAACTCTTACCCTCTTTCAAACCTTGGGCGACTTCAACCAGACGAATGCTAGATCCACCGGAGCCCGAGACAAACAGAAAATGAGATAACATGCACAAACAAAGTGCATGTTGCCGAAAACCTTGCCAATGACGGTCACCGCGGTCACCGGTGCCAGAAAAATGATAAATCAAACTCGGAATATCCAGCATTCCGTCACAAATCAGAGATCGAGCATCAGGTACGGAGAACCCGCACATTTGTCCTAAGGCTTGGGCATGGCCAAAACGGGGTTGGGGCAGGATCTCTTCATTGCGCTCAGACTCCATTAAAACTTGAAAATCTTCAAAGGTGGGACATACCTCTTGCCCGCCAAAGCTAAAAACGTGTGTCACCGGATTCCAAAACCTTGCCGCGGCATGAAGAAACGGAAAGTGCAGCGGGGTACGACCCAAAGTGAATAGTGCGTTTATGCCGAAACCTCAGAAATTCAGCTTTTCCAAATCATCCAAGTTGTTAATCCAAGACAAGAGATTTTGGGCAAGAAATTCTTCCATTTGGAGCAAATCAGTGTTGAAATGAGAAAAACTATGAATCTGGGGCCTTTTGTAGGGATAACGTTGACTGAAGGACAGGTGTCAGCATTCTGCTGGTTTCTTCCATTTTTGGCCGGCCGGCCAAGTATGATGCTGACCGGCCATTACTTTTGGCCGGTGGAGTTTTCTCATGGCCGGTGGCTTTTCCCTGGGGCCGGTGGTCTTCCCCCTGGTTCCCTGAGTTGTTTATGCTCAGAAGTCGGGGAATCCCACCATTTCCAATACCCTCCAGTGATCAATTTTTGCGGAGCCGCGCCCATTTGCTTATCGAGTTGTTGTACATTTGCTTATCGAGTTGTATTTCACTCTCTTTAAGTCCTTGATTTGCTTATCGAGTTGCACTCGCACTTGGTCGGTTATGTCGAGTTTCTCTTCTTTGTTTATTGAGTTGTAAGTGGGTTCACTACCTGATTATTACGATGCGAATGCTCTATTTTCGAACGAATCTCATTCACATTGTTATGCGATGTCTTGCGATACGATGCATAGAACGTGCAAATGTAACATCTTTTGAACAAAATAGCAGTTTCATTTCCATCATGTGTTTTGCAAAAATGTGCAGCTTTGAAAATAATAACAAACCTGCCTAAGGCAGTGCAATGTGCTTGAACTGCCAATAAAAAAGGAAAGTAAAACAAAAGGAAAGTAGGGCAGCAGAGTATCGGGATTGCTACTGATAACCTCCTCCTTTTTCTTGAGGTCGATGCACCACCTGCGCCCTTGTTCAGGGTCAACTATATGGTTTGGCACCTTCATTATTCAAGATATCGCAAGAAAGCGCACTTTTAAAACATTAGTAGGCTCTCGAGTTGACCTCAGGAGCGACGCTCTGTACGAGCGAGGAACATCCCTTCCCGTATCCTTTTGCATCTTGTGAGCTCCACAACACGCTTCGATTGTACTGTGTTGCAGTGCTTTGCATTACATGCTTCAAGTTCTTTTTATACACATTGTTTGCGTAGACCGCATGCTTTACTTACATGTGTTCAAGTCTCTTTTTATACACATTGCTTGCATAGACCGCATGCTTTACTTACATGTGTTTGAGTCTCTTTGTATACACATTGCTTGCGTAGACCGCATGCTTTACTTACATGTGTTCAAGTCTCTTTTTATACACACTGCTTGCGTAGACCGCATGCTTTACTTACATGTGTTCGAGTCTCTTTGTATACACATTGCTTGTGTAGACCGCATGTTTCGCTTGCGTAGACCGCATGTTTTGCTTGCGTGGACCGCATTCTTATGTTCAAATTCATTACTTGCGTAGACCGCATGTTTTACTTGCGTAGACCGCATGTTTATAACTAATTACACTACTTGCGTAGACCGCATGTTTATGAACAATTCCATTACTTGCGTAGACCACATGTTTTGCTTGCGTGGACCGCATTCTTATGTTCAAATTTATTACTTGCGTAGACCGCATGTTTTGCTTGCGTAGACCGCATGTTTATAATTAATTACACTACTTGCATAGACCGCATGTTTGTAATCAATTTCATTGCTTGCGTGGACCGCATTCTTATGTTCAATTTCACTGCTTGCATAGACCGCATGCTCGTGGTCAATTTCGTTAACTGCGTAGACCGCATGCTCCACTTACATGTCTGTGCCTTCACAGCATTGTTATGCTTCTCACTTACTTTGCATTGTCACGCATTAATATGCATGTTGCTAATCACATTGTACCTGTTAAGTTTGTTTTCTTTGCAGGCACGATATTGTATGTACGGTTCATTTGCGACTGGTAGAACCAGACGAACCGGACAGGTATTGTATCCTCCGCGTGAGACGTATCGAGAATCGCATAATTCTCTTACATCCTTTCTGCATTGTAGTGTAGTTTGGTATATGCTAGCTTAAAACTGTTGCATGTGTGCTTCGTTACAGCTTTCTTTGCATGATCATAAGTTATGCCCGACTCTGTGCATCGTCTTGCATTTTGCCCCTGCCTTCGGGCGCATATCTTGTTTGTCTTGCATGCTTTGTCTAAGTCTTCGGCCTTGTCAAAAATGGGTCGTCTCTGGGTTTTGACATTCACTCCCGTCATTGTTATGACTTTCGAGTTCTGTCAAAGAGAGGCAACTGTAGACACCCCATTTTTGACCGTCCTCAAGACTTGGACGTCACTGATTGAACACTCAGTGATCACCCTTGTTCGTGTTCGTTTCGAGTTCCCGGAAGGCCTCGGCTACGCGCCTTGCCTCAGGATCTCTTAACTCGTTCGTTTAGTGTTTGGTTTTGCACCAAACACTTGTGTCCTTGCCTTGGAAGGCAGGGAATGGCTTGTTGGTCATCCCCACACTCCACCGGCCCTCCCTTTATGTCACCGGCCTTTCCTTGTTGCCACCGGCCATTGTTGCTTGTTATCAATGGCCGGTCGGCACTCTGTGTGGCCGGCTGGCACCTTTTTTGGCCGATGATCTATTTTTCCGGCCGGTGACCCTTCTGCACCCCTTCAGGCTTGGTGCATGCCAGCTGTGCCAGCTGGAATGCACCAACACCACTCCCTATGCACGGGGATGGCTGTTTTGAGCCCTTGACCCCTTTTTCCTTCTAGAAGGATGACCCCTTTGGCCAAGCTTCTTGGGGAAGCTTGGCCAGCTGTCCCAGCTTCTTCAAGAAGCCATGGACCATTTGCACCCTTTGCCCCTTTTCATTTAGCTTCCTTGAGAAGCTTGGAGCCTTTCCTTTGCTTATATAAGAGTCCTTCTTCCTCCTTTGTCTAGGGTTAGAGTCTTTGAAGAAGAAAACCAGAGATATACATATACATCTGTCAAACATACTCTCTCTCTATATTTCCCTCTCTCTCTCCTCTTTTTGTGTGTGTTTTATGGCCTAAAAGTGTAGTTTTACCTTAGTTTTGCACTAACACACACTACCACACCTTACTTCGACTTTGAGGGACTTGGAGGGTCTTTTCTTGAGTTTTTGGACTTGTTTTGATCAGAAGAGAGTGGCTGGACCTGCTATTCTTGAGGTGTTCTTCAAGGGTAACTACTTTGCTTTAGTTTCCCCAATTTTGCAACAGCTTTTTACCTGTCTTGCATGATGATTTGAGCTTTGTGTATAACTAGAAAAAGTCTTATATTTGCATGCTTTAAATACTTCATTAAGGTTATTTTGTGGTTTGGGGTCGAACTCACCCTCTTAGGCCTTATTTGGCCATTTTGGTGCTTCCATTGCTAGGCTTTATTTGCTTGGGTGTTTTGTTCTTTTCACCACTGAAATCCAGTGGATTTTCAGTGGTAAAGAAGAGGGTTTGAAGTCTTGTATAGGAGAGGGACACCCCTCTCCCCTTTGTCCCTCTTGTATCCTTGTTTTGGCTTAAAGAGCAACATGCATGTTTGGTTTGTTTTTGGTGCCATATCAGATGTTTTTGGTGCTATTTAGGTCACATGTTGTCTTTGTTTTTGGTCAGATTTGTGGCCCTTTGCATGCTTAATGTACTTGCTTTGTATTCCCTTGTTTGTGCCTAGAAGTGCATCATGACTTTTGGCTAACATGCTCTCATATCTTGGCTTTACTTTGTGAAGTTTTTGGCCATATCTTATCATGTTTAAGGTCTGTTGGCCACTGAGTTGGCCTTGTTTAGCATGTTTAGTATAGTTGCTTCACATTTTGGCTTGTGAGCCTTGAAGGTGTGAATCATAAACATGCATTGGCTAGGCTATTTCAATGATTTGGAATCATCTAATATGCTATTTCAGTCCCTATACCATGCTTACATGTCTTCATTTATCATCTCATTCATGCCTTGAAGAGTTGGCCATTCATGACTAGGAATAGGTCATTATGCATAGCCCTATATTTGAGGCTTTGGGGCTGCCATATCAGGGGTATTTGGGGCTTATTTTGCATGTTAAAATTCTATTTTTGGTTGTATGGTTCATGCCATGTTTGCTTGGGGTAGTGGTAGTAGAATGCCCCTTTGTTATGCCTTAGCTTCGGGCCTCTTTGACTTGCATGTTTGTTGTGCATTTTGTCCATCATTTGGGATGCTTTTGGCCACTGTTTTGGGGGGGCTGAGGTTTGCCCCTTCATGGCTTATGTCCACCATTGCTTGCTTGTCACACGTTTGTTGCATGTTTGATTCATGATGTGTTGTCACATACTAATTCTTTTGCATACTTGTCATGACATATTGCATTGCATTTGGCATGCCTTGCATCTTAATCTTATGTTGCATCTTTGAGCCATGTTTGCATAACATGCATTACCTTGCTTGGTTTGGGGTGTCAAGCCAAGTGTGAGAATTGAGAAGTGTTCATACTCCAAGTGATGTAACGCGTCTCAACTCTCGGTCACCGAGGCCCTTGACTTCGACATGATAGGGTCTTGGTATTCATTTGCGTGTTGCATGCATTTTCATTGAATTGCAACCTTGGCCTCTTAGGCCATCATGCATCAAAATGCACAATTGATGGTCCGAGGATCGAGGGCCACGCTCCTTGAGTCCATTGCATGATGGGGAGTGTGGCCATGCTTACATTTGCTTGAAATTCCATGCCATACACTATCTGTCCTTTGTTGCTGTCAAAAACCAGATTCTGCAGGGAGTTTTGGCCCGTCGGCTGAAACAGTGCCGGCCGGCCATTTATTTTGGCCGATAGTATAAAAAGGTGGCCGGTGGTCTCCCCCTTTGGCCGGTGGCATTTGTGTCTGGCCGGTGGCATTCCTCAGCACCCATAGATTATGTCCCAAGACTTTGGCAGTTTTTAGAAAAGCAGGGCAGTGTAAACAGAGGCAGCGGTGGCATGGTACGGGTTTTCCGAGCGAAACGGACTCAAGCATGCATCATTCGCGCATTCCAAGGTGGGGCTGTGGCCTTTTCCCTTCTGCATTTATTTTGTTAATTAATTAGGAGTTTTGTAATATTTAATTTGTAATAATTAATTTAGTGTTATTTATTTGGACTATAATATTTATTTGGACCCTCCGAGTGAGGGCAATTGTGTAATAAGTGTGTGTGCGTGCGTGTATGTCTTCCAATCCCACGTCTTTCTTCCCTTTTATTTACCCGCTTATGATGGTAGACTAGGGCATGTTTAAATTAACATACAGTATGATAGCATGTTTGCATTCATTCATCTATTTTGCATGCATCGGGCTCGGCACATCATTCTAACTGCATCTGTATTTCAATTCCAAATTGAATACGTGTTAGTTATAGCATTTCACATGCCATGTTTAGGATAGCCGAGCCTGTCTAGATTACATCTTTGCATGTGTTGCATTAGCCATTCTAAACATGAACTAGGATCATGCATATGATTACTAACTAGTTCCTGTTTTGGCTTGGAGTACTAGGTGAGCTTTTATGCTTTAACATACCGCATGCGTATGAGTGTTGCCATGACAGCATGATTACCATGAGGCTAGCTGCTTATGTGATATAACTGTTTGAATGCCTGTGGATGGAGGTTGAATTACCTAAATTGGAATAATGCATTAAAACTGTGAGTTTTAAGCCCACTAGATAGTGGCAAAACCACCTTTTCTAAAGCCCACTTGAGGGTGGCAAAATCTGTATTTTAGCCTACTTGAGAGTAGCAAACCATTTTCAAAACAAACATGAAATGTTTTGTTCCAATTTAGACGATTTGGTCTATACTTGTTTGCTGTGCGCATAACATAGTAAATCTAGGCTAATAACCGGAATAAGAACACATAACGTTTTCAAAATTGGATATCATGATTAGTAGAGGCCAGTCTTCGGACCGGGTGAGAGGGGATGCTCATAGCTGACCTTCCCCAATCGTACCCAAGTTCCCGAGCCGAGGCAACTTTGGTGATGACGGACACGTGGCCTTTGGCACCGAGTCAAGGTTTCCTAAATTTCCCCATTAAAAAATATTTAGGTGACGACTCTGTATCTGGCAAAGCAGTCCATGTTTGGCACTTCTTTTAAAATCTATTTTTCTCAAAACGATTTGCCAGATTTGGACTCTTTGGTTCAGATTTAGAACCGTGACAACAAATCGAGTCCGAACTGTAGTAAGCCCAATATGAACAAAACGGGAGTCATCCTCCCGGGACGTTCGGGGACGTCTACAGTTTGATTTCTCCCTCTTTCACCAATTTGTTGAACGATTCCATGGCCTTGGCAGCCTTGTCTTGTAAAATGAACCCATTCATTAGAGTGCTGAAAGTATACACAGATGGTACATAACCACGTTTGAAGAAACTACCTAAGACAGAAAACCCATAATCTACTCTATTCAAGTGGCAAAGGCAATTAATTACGATATTCATGGTATAGTAATCAACCGTAATACCCAACAAGCGTATTTCGTTAAACAGAGAAATAACGGTGGAGTAATGCTTCATTCTAGCAATACTAGTTAACAGCTGATAGAAGTGCACAACCAAAGGCAGGGGTTGCATTTGGAGCATGCGATGGAATAAAGAAAGAGCATCATCGAGCTTATCAAAACCCAATTGGATTTCTCTAACAGTAATTTGTGTAGTTGCTTCCGATAGGAGGATTAGGGTTAGAGTTAGGGTTAGAGTTAGGGTTAGGGTTAGTTGAAATTTGGGTATGAAACAGAAATGTATTGTTATCAGCTGACAACAATGGGTTGAAGTTGAAGTTGAAGCTGAAGTTGAAGTTGAAATTGGGGGAGGGAAGAAGAGTGATACTTTTTCGGTAATTATGAGCTAATAATCTTTGACTGGAAATCAAAGCAGCAGTGGAGATTTTTTGCATCTTCCTCAAAAATGGTTATTTTTGAGACAGCGAGACACAAAAAGAATGCAAGTGAGTCGTTTGACCGATCTGATCATGAAATCATGAATTTGCTGGAGTCATTTGGTGGTAGAAGCTCTCGTTATTGCTACGTTTGGCAGGGTAGAAAAAGAGAGAGGAGGAGGAAGAGTGGCATAGGGATGAAAAGACGTGTGTTTGGTTTGTGTTTGTAGAGTAGTTTTTGAGATAAAAAGTACGAAAACTTGTTTGGTTTGCCTTTTTTAAAAATGATTTTGAAAAATTATTTTGGGGAAAGAGTTTTAAAAAAAGTGATTGATTTGATATGTATGAGAGAGAGAGAGAGAGAGAGAGAGAGAGAGAGAGAGAGATTTTGGAAAGTAGGTAACCAAACAAAATTTTGAGATTTTTTTTAGAAAAATTTGTTTGGTTTGATTAGTCTTGAAAATTTGTTTGTAGAGAATTTTTCCCAAAAATTTTTCTGAAATACAAACCAAACAAGGCCATACACTATATTCTAAAAATAAAGATCAATTAAAACATAACAAACATGGGTTTCTTATTTGTCATTCTTTTAAAAATTATTCTGCCTAGGACAAGATTATTTGGCTGTCACAATTAAATTTTTAAAAATAAATAACTAAAAACATTTTCATTTAAATAACCAGTCAAAATAGTTTAAATTAGTTAAAGTGTAAAGTTTAAGAAATTAGGGTTAGGGCCGGAGAAGAAAGAGAGAAGAGAAGAGGAGAAGAGAACGTATAGAGAATAGGTTATTGGGTCATAATGAAAAACCCTCACCAATGGGTAATTCTATTTTCATACACTAATTCCTCTCAGTACACACACTTAATGAACAGTTTCTCAATACACACATTATAAAAATATAAATTCTCAGTATATATCTCTATATTCTAATATCACCCTCATTTTCAATTTTAAAACTCTAAGGCTATGTTTGGTTTCAATTTTTGAATCAATTTTTTGAAATTTTTATGAGAAAAATATAAATTAATTTGACAAAAATAAATACCAAAAAATATTTTTTAATTTTTAAATTTTTTTGCCCCTAAAAAGATGAAACCATATTGAAATAAGAAGTTGTTTTTTACTTATTTTTGACAACATATTCTAAAACTATACCAAACAGAGTCTAATTTTTTTTTTTTTTTTTTTTTCATCATTCATTCATCCACTCATCTTTTACTATCGTTGCCGCCACTTTCAACCATCCA
Organism: Camellia granthamiana; assembly: GCA_036172215.1. NCBI lineage: Eukaryota > Viridiplantae > Streptophyta > Magnoliopsida > Ericales > Theaceae > Camellia > Camellia granthamiana. The sequence goes on along the minus strand of JAXFYN010000068.1, from coordinate 376,409 downwards.
TCACCACTTCTAGCTCATCTCCCTCCATCCTAGACCTCCACAGTCAACATTGAGTGTGATTCATGGTGAGAGATTTGTGGGAGTGTATGGTTCATGGCGAGAAGTGATCGTAGGCAGATAAAAAAAATAGGCGACAGGAGGGAATTGCGCATGAGAGAGGTGGCGCTAGTTATAGAGGATGGTTGTGGCATTTTAGAAATAAGGTAGAGTAGAAGAAGATGAGGGTATTATGGTATTTTTATTCTAGGACAAAATTGTATTAATGAAAATTTTCATTAGTTGTGTGAACTGAATGGAATTAGTGTGTGGAAATAGAATAACCCCTCACCCAACACATATTTATATTAAAACATTAATGTTACTATGACAATAATATCCTCAATATAAAATAAAATAACATGACAAATCTAACACACCCTCTCAAGCTGGAGCATAGAGGTTGAACATGCCCAGCTTGGCAGACAATCGTTGAAATGAAGGACGAGGTAAAAGCTTGGTGAGGATGTCACCCAACTGGTCGTCAGAGCGAACATAAGGAAGCATTAACTGTTTCAGGAGTAACAAATCATGAATGAAGTGACAATCAACCTCAATGTGTTTGGTACGTTCATGGAACACAAGATTGTTGGCAATGAAAATAGCAGCCTGATTATCACAACACATGTGCATAGGAGTGGGTATGGAAACACCAAAATTGTGGAGAAGAGAGCGAACCCATAACATCTCAGAAGCCATATGTGTCATTGCATGATACTTAGCCTTGGCACTAGAACATGCCACAACATTCTACTTCTTACTCTACCAAGTAACGAGGTTATCACCAACAAAGGTACAATAGCCAGAAGTAGAATGACGGTCAGTACAACCGCCAGCCCAATCAGCATCACTAAACCAGGTGATGGTCAAGGAAGTAGAAGGGCGATAAAGTAGACCACGGCCCGGTGCACCCTTCAGATAATGTAAAATACAACCGACAACATTAAAGTGAGGATAGCGAGGGGCATGCATACACTGACTAATCATACCCACAGCATAAGTGATATCAGGACGAGTAACAGTAAGATAAATCAACTTCCCAACCAAGCGACGGTAACGGCCAACATTAGAAAAAGGGTCCCTCTACTCACTATCAAGCTTAACAGAAGAATCCTTAGGGTTATCAACCGGACAGGCACCCACGAGACCAATCTTAAAGAGAAGATCGAGGACATACTTTCTTTGGGAAAGGAAAATACCTTGGGAAGAGCGAGCAAACTCAATGCCAAGAAAATAACGAAGGTTACCCAGATCCTTAGTGTGAAAGTGCTGACTTAAATAGGTCTTTAAATCAACAATCCCAAAAGAGCCGCTGCCAAAGAGTATAATGTCGGCCACATAAACAATCAAGAAAATAGTGCCAGCAGAAGAATGGCGGACAAAAACGGAGTGATCATAGGTAGAACGCTGAAAACCATAGGCTAAAACAGCCGCACTAAAGCGATCAAACCAAGCACGAGGAGATTGTTTCAGACCATATAAAGCCTTCTACAATCGACATCTAAGATGCTCACTACCAGGAACAACATAACCGAGAGGTTGATCCATATAGACCTCCTCTTGTAGATCCCCATGAAGAAAGGCATTTTTTTATATCAAGCTGATAAAGAGGTCAAGAGCGACTAACAACAACAAAGATAAGGATCCAAACAGAATTAAGACGAGCCACAAGTGAAAAAGTCTCGAGGTAATCAACACCATACGTTTGTGTGTATCCTTTGGCAACTAGACAAGCCTTACAGATCCATCAGGAAGATACTTAACGGTGTAAATCCAACGACAACCCACAGTGAAAAACTTCAAACAAATGACTTAAAGGGACACAAACCTCAAAACAACTTTAAAAAAATGACTCATGGGGTCCAGTTGGCACCCACAAAGGCTAGTATAGGCAAGAAATCAAATGGATTACCACCCACAACAGAACTAAAGTAGCAAAAGGATCAAAAAATGCACCCAACGGCCACAAATCATCAAACAAAGGTCAGAAAAAAGGCTTCAAGATCCCAGTCGGTACCCATAATAGCTGTTAGAGTCAAGAAATCGAATGGGTGAAGCTTCCACAACAACACCAAAGGAGCCGAACAACCAAAAAAGCCACCCAAGAGCCACATATAGCAAACAAAACTCATACAAGGTCTCCAATAGTCCAGTAGGCACCCATAGGCTCCATTGTAGTGAAGAAAAATAACAGGTAACGCTTTCAGAAGCAAATCGAAAAAAAACACCGATATAAACTCGAAAATACTTCAAAAAATGAAAGCATACATCAAACAGCCCCAAAAAATTCCACAAAAATCACCACAATTACTAGAAGGGTGAGACGAACCAAACCATGTGTTCGCCTGTTCATGACGTCCGTACGGATGCTGACATCATGCTGACATCATCGTACAAAAGATGATGTCAGCACGTCTAGGTCACAATGTTAAAATTTTCAGACTTCAACCAGACAAATTATTATATGATTGAAGTGCTCTGATACCAAGTTAAAGTGTAAAGTTTAAGAAATTAGGGTTAGGATTGAAGAAGAAAGAGAGAAGAGGAGAAGAGAATGTATAGAGAATAGGTTATCGGGTCATAATGAAAAACCCTCACCCAACTCATATTTATATTGAAACATTAATGTTATTATGACAATAGTATTCTTAATATAAAATAAAATAAAATAACAAATCTAACAAAATTAGATGTAAATTTAACTTGAAATTGGTTACTTGGCAACTCTGATTTTTCCATTCAAACCTCTTTTTCTTTTTCTTTTTTTGCCATTTGCTTAATTCAAACCCACCTGAATGAGAATGCTTTAACTTATGGGGGAACTACATGCAAATGGGAGAAAGAGAAAAAAATTACCAACACATGGGAGGTGCAAGTCCCACAGCCTTTCATTTGCACCCTATCACAGACACTTGAAACCCCGGTGTTTGTAATTTTTTTTCCTTCTTCCACCTACATGTAGTTCCCCCTTAACTTATCTGCTACATTGAATTGAGCAGACCAGAGATCATGAAAGCTGTCAATAGAACGTTAAACATTTCCAACCTAGCTAACTCTTTGAACTTTAGAATATAGACTAATAGTAGTTCAAACTTCAAACCATGGCCAAGTCAATACAAAAGAATCCATCTATATATGCCAAGTCAACAAAACCCATTAACATTTGAACATACTAACTATAAACACATGCTTGCAAAAGTTAATCTCTATCGTTTTTTCTTTGCAGTGATTTTATGGAATTTTTTATCATAGACTATTAAAACACATTAGCTTATATAATCAAGTCACCTAAATTTATATTTAAAGCAAAATGACATTAAAGTACTATCTTTTTCATTTTAATGAACAAACGTGAGTCAAAACAAATTTATTTAAACCCTAAAATTAAGTATTTAAAATATTTTCAAATATATTAAATTTCTTAATTTGAATGCGGGAGTCTCAAACTCCTCTCTATAAGATTTGAACCTACAAACTTTACACTATAAAATGGTGCTACACAGCCACCTAAGTCAAATGCCATGATTAAGACATATATGTAAAACAAACAGCATATCGATTAGTAGTGTTTTTTTTTTTTTTGTAACAAAAATTTATCTTTTATTCGTGGGTGCGTAGGTATATATTAAAGGAGTATAACTATCCAAATGACTAAATCAACCCAATCCATTGAAATTTACTTATATCTAAGCAAGCTCCTTTTTTGAAGTTGAATTGTGTTGGATGTAGTCCAGGTAATCTGGTTTGGGCAATGGTGAGGGTATTGTCCGAGATGGTCAGTGCAAATTGATTTTTGCTTATGCACTGTTTCTTGGGCAGTGTTCCAATACTGTGGCAGAAATGAAGCGTGGCTATTTGGTATCATCTATGTTTGAATAAGGATATTTGCTGGTTGCAGATTGAAGTTCTCGAAAGTCTTTGTGGATTTCCTGAATGATACATTTGGTTCCCCTTGGTTCTTGATTTATGATATGGCTGTGATGCAGCAATTGGTATGTGGTATATTGTTTTCAGGAAGCTAACATAGCTGTTGCTCTTGCTCATTGGGTTGTGATCATGAAGACGACATTTTTCAAAAAATTTCTAGTCTTTTTTCTTTAGTTAAAGGTTCAGTTAATTTGGATAAAATAGGGATTGCCTATGTTAGGCTTTCTCGATGTCCCTCTTTAAATTTTGCTATTTTTTTTTTTTATGCTCTTTTTCAAAGGTTAGACAATAATGTCAGGGAAGCATTGACGAATTAGCTTAAATAGTTGTGTCTGGTGTTATGCATGCAAGCTGTTTGCTAAAATGGTTGGTATCATTTTTGGTAAAGAGGGTTTGGATGGTCGAGCTATAGCTCTGTGATTGTGATATTTAAGTTTGCTTTTTTGTTCATTTTGTTGTGTCTTTTTCCTTCTATTCTTTCCATTTGTTTTATTTTATTGTAGAAAATGTCTTCATAGGAATTACCCCCGAAAATTTCTTTGTATTTAGATTAAGATGACAAGAAGTTAGTGTGTTACATTATCATTCTTCAATAATGTTGTTCTTTTTGGTTTTTTTTCCCCTCATTTGAAGTTTGAGGACATGTCGTCACAATATGGACTCCAGAGACTAGTGATTTTGCTTCTGTTTTTGTTTCTCCCCTGCAGTTTTGCTGCTTCTTGTTGTTGTTGTTGTTGTTGTTGTTGGTTGATTGGAAATGCCATAGATGAAGGAGGTGTTTATCTCCTCTTTTATGATATTGATTGTTTCAATAAATTTGATTGCTGCCTGTGAAAACATTAAATCAAAATTGAAATTCTATGGAATAATTCTGCCAACTTATGCAAGGAACAGCACCTTGATGCCTTTGCTAAAAAGACCTCTTTCATTGCTCTTTTCTACGACAGGTTTTGGCTGAAACAAGTTACAACACTTTGATGTCAAAGAGAGTAGGAGTTCTAGCAATTCTCATTCTATACGGCTGACTGATACCAATGAAGAAGGTCATACTGGAAAGAATGCACAAATTCAAACTGCAACACAATACCTGAAGTTCCTTGACAGATCAGTGATGAGAGAGGAAGAGAGAGATTGCTAATTATTTTTATATGAATATACTAGGGGTTGGGTTGTTTGTAACTACAATGACACATGAATGTTCATGTTCGCATCCAGTCATGAAAAGCAGTTGGTTGTCTAAAACTTTGAAACCTCAACATTTGATATTGGATATGATAACTAGCTTTTGTTTTTGAAAACTTGTTTTGGCAAAGATGCATTTTGTGTTTGACATTTACTGTTTTCTTTTCTCATTTTCTCAATGCATTTTATTTATTGAGTCCCTATATTTTATTTTTGTTCATGTGAACCAATTGGGGAAAAAAAATACAAAAAAAAAAAACTGTTTTAAGCATAATTTGATTATAAATTTGTCAATTTAAAATTTAAACAAACTAAATCGTACAATAAAATACTCAATTTTCTTATTATTCCGAAGAAATTTGCCCTACAACTAATTTAATAAGTGTTTAGTTATATAATTCAAATTATAAAATTAACTATTTACCAGTTAAATTAGGTTTCACTAATTAATCATGTGTGAAATTAATTTCAATTAAAATCACATGAGCTGAAATTAAAAACTTCAAGAACTACAGAGGTAAAATTAATAATTTAAGAATTAAATTAGAAAAATTTAGGATAAAAGTGAAATCAGCCTTAAGAAAAAACCATATGATTTTTATTTTACATTTCCATTTTTACAGATTATCAAGCTTTGATAAATGTTTTAAGGGCAATGCCGTTGTAGATTTTATTTTATTTCATTTTATTTATTTATTTTTTTTAAACTAATGCTGTTGCGGATTGAAATGTAGCTTTTATTATTTGAGATATAGTTTCTAGTAGGAGTGAGTAGCAGATATGCCGATCCACTCAAATTGATCAAATTGAACCAATATGTCACATTTTGGGCAGATACATGATGACGAGCAGACGGTTGTGGATTGATTTTTTTCAATCTGCCTAGTTTTGGACGGACAGCGGATTTGAGATTCTTTTAGCCGCAACCGAACCGTCAAACCGCAAGTATTCCTAATAATTTTGTAAGATTTTGTGTTTTCAATTTATTTAAATATTCTGTTTGTGTTTTCAATTGAAAAAAAGTTTAAATATCCTGTTGAAAAAGAGTTTTCAACTTGAATATATTTTTTGAATTAAAAAAATAAATGTATTATTTATCTATATTTTTTTTATTTTTAAATCTAACTCTAAAAATAATAAATAAATAAGATGATATATGTTAGTTAGTTTTTGTTTTCAAAAATAGATATAGATATAACCATACAGAGTCATACAATCTCTACTACTGCTCTATTTATGATTTTTGTGGTTTGAATTGTTTTTATATTTTAAGAACCACATATTCTAATACTGTATGTGGATGAGACATGCTATGATTGTAATATGTAGATGAGACATACAGTGATTGTAATATTTTAAATTTTTAAACTTTCTTTCTTTAGATGAGGCAATTATGTTGAAAATTTATAAAATTTTACACCGCCAAACCGATTCGCATCCATTGGCCAATCCGCTCAATCCACATATGTCGGATTGCTGGACGGATGCAGATTGATTTTTTCCAATATGTCAATCTAGCAAACAGATGACAAATTGGAGGTTCTATGGCTGCAACCGACCCGCACCCATCCCTAATTTCTAGTGCTAATGTCTTTACTTTTCTTGTTATTTCTAAGGTTGATGAATTTGTAATCAAATCAACTCATGTGCTTTAAAAAAAAAAAATAATAGATAAAAAAAAATCTTAAAAAATTTAAATAAATTATAAATACATTTTTTAAAATTTGATTAAATTATAGATTGTCCATTATAGCTTTGAAAATTACATTATGCCATTTCAAATTTCTAACCACATAATAAATAATAAAATTAATTAGTAATTTTTACTTATGTCGGAAATATATTTTAATTAATAAAATTAAATAATTTTATTATTGTATAAGAGAGTTGTTAGAAATTTTTTTATATATATTATTTCTATTAAATAAATAATTTTATTAGAAAAATATTTGTAATTTTTAAAATTATAAATATAATTCGTATTTTAAGTAAATTTTAATAAATACTTTAAATAAAAGTGAGTCTTGTCTCCTTTGTCCTTGTCTTTGGCTTTTTCTCTCTCTTCCTCCCCCGTCAAACATAGCAATAGCGAGAGCTTCTACAATCAAACGACTGTAACAAATTGATGAATTGTTGATCAGATCGGTCAAGGGCTCACTTTCAACGTCTCGCTGTCTCAAAAAAAAAAACAATTTTTGAGTGAAGAAGATGCAAGAAATCTCCACTGCTGCTTTGATTTCCAGACGAAGATTATTAGCTCATAATTACCGAAAAGGTATCACTCTTCTTCCCCTCGTCAATTTCAACTTCAACCCATTGTTGTCAGCTGATAACAACAATGCACTTCTGTTTCATACTCAAATTTCAACGAACCCTAATCGTAATCTTCCTGATCGGAGGCAACTACGCAAATTTCTGTTAGAGAAATCCAAATTGGGGTTTGGTAAGCTCGATGATGCTCTTAGTTTATTCCATCGGATGGTCCAAATGCAACCCCTACCTTCGGTTATCGAATTCACTAAGCTGTTAACTGGTATTACCAGGATGAAGCATTATTCCACCGTTATTTGTCTGTTTAAAGAAATAAGCTTGTTGGGTATTACGGTTGATGATTATACCCTGAATGTCGTAATTAATTGCCTTTGCCACTTGAATCGAGTAGATTATGGGTTTTCTGTCTTGAGTAGCTTCTTCAAACTTGGTTATGTACCATGTGTAGCTACTTTCAACACTCTAATGAATGGGTTCATTTTACAAGAAAAGACTGGCAAGGCCATGGAATTGTTTAATAAATTGGTAACAGAGGGAGAAATCAAACCTGATGGAGTTATGCACGGAACTATTATAAATGGGCTTTCCAAGACGGCAAATACTACAACTGCCATCGGGATTCTTAGGAGTATGCGAAAATGGAACTATAAGCCTAATGTTGTGATGTATAACACAATTATTGATGGCCTTTGTAAGGACAAAAATGTAGATGATGCTTTGAGCCTCTTAGTGGAAATGACCCAGCAGGATATTACACCAGACTTGATCACTTACAACACTTTGATTCACGGATTATGTAATTTAGGCCGGTGGGAGAAAGCAACAAGAATGTTGAGAGACATGACAGACCGGAATGTTTTTCCAAATGTTCGTACCTTTAGTACATTGATGCATGCATTATGCAAGGAAGGGATGGCAAAAGAAGCAGAGAGTGTTCTTGAATTCATGGTCCAAAGAGGTGTTGGTCCCGATGTAGTCACATACAATACACTCATGGATGGTTATTGCTTGCTAGGTCACATGGACAGAGCAATAGAAGTCTTTCATTCCATGGTGGATAAGGGCATTGAACCAAACATTCTTTCCTATAACATTTTGATCAATGGATATTGCAAAAATAAGAAAATTGAGGAGGCCATGAATGTTTTCCGTGAAATGCCTCATAAAGGATTGAAACCCACAATTGATACTTACAATACCATGTTGCAGGGATTGTTTGGGGTTGGTAGGTGTTCTACTGCTCAAGGACTTCTGAATGAGATGCAAGCTAATGGTCAGACTCCAGATTATTATACTTATTGTGTCCTACTGGATGGATTATCCAAGAATGGCCATATTGATGAAGCATTGTTGTTATTTCAAGAGCTGGAATGCAGTGGCGTAAATCCTGGTATTACTATGCACAATATATTAATTGATAGATTGTGCAAAGATGGGAAGCTTGAGATGGCAAGGAATCTATTTGGTAAGCTTGATTCTAAAGGTTTGCGGCCTGATGTTTGCACTTTTACTATGATGATAGGTGGATTTTGTGAACAGGGGCTATTGGGTGAGGCAAATGATTTACTTGTGACGATGGAAGGGACGGGTTGTATGCCTAATTATGCAACTTACAATGTTATGGTCCGTGGATTCCTTAAAGCAAATGACTACACTGAAGCAAATATACTTGCAGAGAAAATGATTGGGAGGGGCTTTTCAGCAGATGCATCTACTTTGGCTACAATAGTGGATCTGCTCTCAGCTGAAGGTCAAGATCCTACACTCTTTCATATGATTAAAAAATTGGTTCCCCGGGATAACACTGAAGGAATTTGTTAAGCTATCAACATGGATGCTATCTTCGGTGGTCATATGTCTGCTTAGAATTTGCTAGGTAAGTATTTAGTTTACTGTTTCTGTCATTTTCAATTTTACACTATAATCATCTTAAGCATACATTGCTTATCATAAAGTGAAGGTTCAATTTACAATTTCTGTCTTTTAAATTGGAATATGATTCTTGTTGATTTGTTTTGGTAATAGAAAAAAAGAATGGAAGATCATTTAAGGACGAGGAATTGATGGGTTCTACTTTGAAACAGTTGATGCTTGGTTGATTGCTTGCAAATGATGCTATTTACAATGTTATTGTTCACTGCCAAGAACAAAACTGCTATATAATCATTCTTATGCTATTTACTTGGCAGGATTCAAAAAGTCAATTTGGGTACTTCTCTTGATTTATATGCAAACATGGAAGAAATTCTAAAAAGAAATAGATTCTCAACAAAGTTTGAATTCATCTACCACCAGACCTGCAGTTTTACAAAGGTTGAAGGTTACAAGGAAATCATTGCGTTAATGGTTACAGAATAAGTACTATTAGAAGGTGATAGTATTTAGTATTTAGCAACACAAAATTTTGTGCATAATGTTCTTACCGTTGCCATACTTCTGTTTAATTGTTTCTGAAACAGAATATAAAGGCAACTGATGCCATATATTTCGTTTCTTTAGCATGAGATCGTTGGCCACAAATGAGGTGTAACCTTAGCTCATTGCTCATATCCAATGTCTATGGTGTCAGTGTTACTTTTTGGCACACTCCTTGACTTTTTGGCAGCAACTTGAGTTATTCTCAACTCGATACGTTTTACTGCTTACTGGGCCTATTAAGTGGTGTGAATTTTTTGCATTACCTCCTCTGGGCTAGACTGCTACAAGTACAGATCAACAAGGCTGCAACAATGAAAGTGAAATTCAAACAGTGAAGTAGCTACAATATGACAATTCTCTAGTCTGTTCATGTTCTCATCCAGTGGTTGAAGGCAATTCTCTAGAACTTTGAAACCTCAACATTTGATATCCTATATGATGACTAGTTTTTGTTTTCAACTTGTTTTGGCAAAGATGCATTTTGTGTTTTAACATTCATGCAATATATGGGCATCATTAATTCCATTCATCAAAAAAATCTCCCCTCATCTCACAATTAACCGACAATTCTGGCACTAGAGATCAATATAATTTCTAAAATTATATGAATTTTCTTATAAATATGAGAAGTAATTGGTAATGAGTATCTAGTTGAGTTTTTAAAAATTAGAAAGTAGTTTGAAAAAAGAAGTAAGACACCCAAAAAAATATTTTTGAAGAAATTATAAAAAAAGATTCTAGGGTTTGATCATTGTAACAAAATAAATTGAGAGTTTTAATTTTATCAATTTAAAACATAATTTTTTGATTTGTTTTCAATCTATATCATTCTCTTATTTTTTTCAAATAAAATTGACAAAACAAAAAAAGTATTTGTCATTAAATTCAATATAATTGTCTATAAAATATCTAAAGTATAATTTTCGTCGAATTTTATGACTAAAATATTATTTTTTTTCATCGGTTTAACTACATTTCACAGAAATAGACAAATAGTTTAAATTAAAAATAAATCAAAATTTTAGAGTTTAAATTGATAAAAATCAAAATTTTATTTTATTAAAATAGTCAAACTCTAAATAATTTATTTAGTTTTAAAAAAAATTTCAAATATTTTTTATTTTAAAAAAATTACCTACTCATCTTCTTCACCAATCATAATATTATAAAACATATTCTAGGATTAGTGCAACTGTGAAAAGAAAGGTGGAGCAAAGTGGTCTCACTGACTAGCGAATTGATGAATCCAAGATCAGATCACTCAAGACTTTAAATTCTAACAAGAAATTCTAAGAAGTAATAGATTCTCAACAAAGTTTGGATTCATCTACAGACTACTGCCAGACCTGCAGTTTTACAAAGGTTGAATGAAGGGTTAATGGTCACAGTGACAAGCCCTATTAGACGGTAATAGTATTTAGTATTTAGCAACACAAAAATTTGTGCATAATGTACTCCTTAGCTTTGCCATACTTCTGTTTAATTGTTTCTGAAACAGAATATAATGGCCACTGATGCCATATCCCATATTGGAAACTCAAGCATGTTCTACCATTTGTAGATTGCAATATTATAAAATTGAAAATGCACTTTCTATTTTTTTATTTTTTTATTTTTGTGATTGCGACTATGACAACAAGTATCTAAGATCGGTAAAGTTTTTGGTAATTCGAGGTTTGCCGAAAATCTATAAACATAATATCACAGTACCTGTTTCATCAAGGGGGTATCTACATAAAAAAAAAAAAATACACCAAACAACAGAATCATAATTTTACTCAAGTGTAAGCAAGTACATTTTAACCTATTATATCATAGACTTCTAAACATTACAATATTGCTTAATTTGTTACTGCGACATTGAATGCAAATAAGTATTATGTTCACGGTACAAAAAAGATACATTAAATTTTTAGCATCGGATTTAAACCCAAGTCCTCCCCTCCTCTGACCCCAATGAAAAAATGACAACTTCAAAATCCGCATGCTCAACAGAGTCTGGGAAATACACAAATTACCATAACGAAATCCTCTCAATTTAAAATCTTCCAACACTGATAATATCCAACCCTTCTGCTGCAAGCTGTGTTTGAACTTCGGTCTTCTGCTTCATCTTCACAATTGCCATCAAACTCAACTCCTTGTTGTGCAAACAAAAAATGGAAGGGAATAGTGAAACTTGTCTGTCGACAATGTTAACAACACACCAAGTTTATTCTCTCTTTTTTTCACTTTTTTTCTAATTCTTTCACCCCTCGCAAACCCCCACCCACAAATTCCTCTAAAATTTGAGATCCTAACATAACCTAATTAAACCCAGGGAAGTGGCTGCAATATTGTGGTGGATGAACTTTATCTGTTCTTCACCTTCTATCTACATTGTAGAACAAACACAATGTGTGCATGTAGAAACACACTACATTCTAAAAATAAAGATCAATTAAAAGATAACAAAAATTGGTTTCTTTTGAGTTCTTATATTCTTTGACTTCATATTTTGTTATTCTTTTAAAAATTATATTCTGCCTAGGACAAGACTATTCGACTTTCCCACAATTGAATTTTAAAAAACAAAATATAAATAAATAAATAAAATCATTTTCATTTAAATAACCTGTCAAAATAGTTTTTAAATTAAATATAAACTTAACTTGAAATTGGTTACTGGCAACTCTGATTTTTCCATTCAATTCTTTGTTTTGTTGCCCTTTTGCTTAATTCAAACCCACCTAAATGGAAATGCTTTAACATTTCTGCTACATTGAATTGAGCAAACCAGAGACCATGAAAGCTATTAATATAACATTACACATTTCTGACCTAGCTAACTCTTTGATTTTTAGAATATAGACTAATAGTGGTTCAAACTTCAAACCATGGCCAAGTCAATATCAAAATAATCCATCTATGCCAAGTCAACCCATTAACATTTGAACATACAAACTATGAACGCATGCTTATAAAAGTTAATCTTTGTCGTTTTATTGGATTTTTTTTATCATAGACTAGCAAAACAAATTAGTTTATATAATTTAATAATCTAAATTTATATTTAAAGCAAAATGACATTCAAGTACTATCTTTTTCATTTTAATTTTAATGGAGAAACGTAAGTCATAACAAATTTATTGAAACTCCAAAATTAAGTATATAAAATCTTTTCAAATATATTAAATTTCTTAATTTGAAGTCGGGGGATAAATAAAGGTATCTCAAAATCCTCTATATAAGATTGGAACCTGTAAATCTTATACTATAAAATGATGCTACACAACCACCTAAGTCAAATGCCATAACTAAAGAGTGCTGCTATTAACGCCCCATCAATTATTTTAGACCCCTCATTTTTTGGACCCCCACTTATAAATTTTAAAACTCCTAAAAAAAAAATTTCTCCCCCCAAATAATATCAAAATTATCCTTATAAAAACATTTCACCCATTCAATTGAATGCATACCCCCACACCCCAAAAAGCCTCTCCCAAAAACCCTAACAAAACCCACAAGGTGATTATTATTTTATCTCCACATACTTGTTCATGACATGAGAAAATAAATATAGGATTTTTTGTTGCTAATTCAAAATTCCCTTTTTGTGATTCTGCAATCTCTACGAATTTCAATTATTTGCTCCCAAACAAATAAGAAATGTTCAGTTACTTGTTCCCAAACAAATGAACAATGTTTGGACCTATGTTCCCGAATTTCGGTCATATGTTCAGGAGTTCAATCCCAAAAAAATGACGAACAGTTTTTATTATTTTTGCCATTTTTTTCAAGAAACTTACCCTTATAAGGCCAATCTCCTCCGAGCTAAGAATACCATCAAAGTTATGAACCTCTTCTGAGCTTTTATTGTTGTACTCCTCTCGTCTCATGGAGTTATGGTTGCCAGAAAAACTTTCACTCATTGTCATTGTCGAAGAAGTGCAGGTAATTAAATGGTTGTCACCGTTATTGTTGTAATATTATTGCCAAAGGATTTTCAAGTTTTTGAAAATGGATAGGTTTTGAAGGAGGAATTTGGGAGAGATGCATGGATGGTGATGGAGGTGGGTATTCTCATAAACCCTAACTCATGATGTAATAAGTGTGTGGACTTAATTGTAAGATAGAATGTCACAAAATTATTTGACATCCTTTTTAGTAATTTCATTTGAAGTTATTATTGTAATAAAAAAAAAAGGATAAAAAATAGGAGATTCAAAATAATTGATGGGGTGCTAATAGCAGTACTCTAACTAAAACATATGGGGGCTACTATTAGCACCTACTTATTTTCTTAAGACCCCCCTCTTTTTCATTTTTTTTTAATTCCAATTTTGTCCAAATGTAAAATTTCATTTATATCCTCATCCCTAACTCTCTAACTCTAATTTCCCAAAATCCTAACCCGAACCCTAAGTCCACCGATACCTCTGCTACCACCCATCATCGTCGACACCGCTGTTACTGCCCATCATCACTGCCTTCTGCAATCATCGTTGGGCTGCTGGATTGCCGCCATCATCGATCGTGTGTAAGAAAGAGAAAGTCACGAAGAAGAAGAGAGAGAGAGAGATCGCTAACCATTGCCATCGTAACCCTTACATTCACAAGCCATCGTGAATACCTCGTCACCACCGTCGCAGACCACCACCATCGTGGCTCAATTTCCTCTTTCAGATCTAGGGTTTGAGGAAAGAAGAAGAAGAAGAGAAAAGGAGGCCGAAGGATCTAGGGTTTTGATGGCGGTTGGGTCACGATTTGGGTTGTGATCTAAAGAAGAAGAAAAGAAAAAGAAGAAGAAGAGGATGAAGAGGTAGTAGGGTGGGTGGTTATGGAAGCGATAATGCAGGGGGAGACGATTTTCAGATCGCAATGGTGTAATGGTGGTTTGTTGAAGCCAAGACATAGGAGGTAAAGAAAAAGAGGAAGAAAAGGAAGAAAGATCGGAGGTGGGCTACTAAAGGCAACAACAATGGTGTCGGAGGTGGTGGTTGGGAGTGGGGGCTACAGCTAGAGTTGGGGTTTGGGTTTAGGTATAGTTGGTATTAAAGTGGGGGTTCAAAAAGAAAACAATGGAAACTCATTTTGCTGAGTGAGGGTTCAAAGAATTGGGGTGCCCAAAATAAAAAGATATGTGTTAATAGCAATCCTCAAAACATATATATATATATAATAAATTAATTAATTAATAATTTTTCTTTTTAACAAAAATTTATTTTTTAGTCGTGAGTACTTAGGTAAATATTAAAGGAGTATCACTATTCAAATGACTAAATCAACCCAATCCATTAAAATTTACCTACATCTAAGCAAGCTTATGATGCATGGATGTGATGTCAAAGACTGGGCAATGCCATACACTTAAAAATAGGGTAATATATATTAGTCATGTTTGGTGTAACTTACAAGGGCAATTATAATTTTTATATTTATTCTGAGAGTTTGTATTAGAGTGCTTGAGTGTAATTTTTACTTTATGTAAATAAATTGAAATAAAAAGAAGAAGCTAATTATTGTAAAATTAAGGAGAGATACTTTTGAATTATACAATTAAATTGTAAAAATAATCTACACCTAATCAACAAAAGTGCAGCTAGAAATTCAACTTGATCGAATCTTGTCTTTCTAAAAAAATAAAAATATATATAGCAACTTTAGTTTTATTTCAACTGAATTGAACAATTATAATTGATTAGGATTATAAATAATGTCATGTTCCGTCTTCGACCACCAAAATGATCTCTATAGGGCACTAAGTCAGCACTGAAACGGGGATTACGATCCCCCTTAGCCCAACAATCCAATTCCATTTTTTTTATTTAATCTTTTTAATTCCTGAATTCTACTTAAAGTAACGCCGAACTATTTAAGTAATATTATTTATATGGTGTTCTAAATCAATCATATAAAATAATAATTTTATTAACTCATTTTTATTAAATATTTAGCATACAAAACATGACCCCATGTTATGATTTCTCATTGCTAATACAAACATTAAACTTTGAAACTATTCAACCTCATATGACTCATTAAAACACAAATAAAAGCTTTTTGGGGATTCTAGTTTCCGTGTGTTTGATTGTAGAATATGGACCAAAGTGATTCAAAAACCATGCCCCAAAAAGTCAAACCACAAAAATTTCCCTCCACTCCAAGTCATATATATATATGCATGTAATACATATTTATCCTATATCTCCCAAACAATTCTTTTAACCGTCTTTCTCTAGCTCTCAAATTTTCTTTTTCTCACACAACAGCAAAAACAACTTCTAAGTTCTTAAAAAGATGGTTTTCACTAGGAGTCTATTCATGACAATGCTTATATTCATTGTCTTCATGTTGTTCACTTTAACAAGTTTACCATTTGCAAATGCCATGAGACCTCTCAATGAAGGAAAATGGGTAGGGAGCCAAGTTTCGGTACTGCTCCGGTCCATCCTTAGAGGCACTGTGCCACCGACTGGACCTAATCCCTGCACTTACATCCCCGGCCAGGGCACCGGCACCTGCCCATGATTCAGTGAATTTTGCTGGCAGGATCGTACCCCGCCAACCTTTCTTGGTGGTGCTGCTGGTAACGAGGTGGTATTTTGTATAATTGGGTGTCGACAGTTCTTGGTCTTGTAAAGCAATAAAGTTGAAGCTCAATATCAACTTAGAAAGATATAATCAGTGTAACATTTTCTTATACCTTGAGGGTTTTTTTTTTTTGACTTGGGACAACCATTACAAGCTTGGTTGTACACCCGTGTAAAATTTGTAATTCATGACCCATTAAAATTTATTTATTTATTTTAATATTTTGTGGTGTTGGAAAGATATATAATTTTGTGTATTATATTTGCAATTATTTTATTTTTTGTAACATCATATTTTTTGTAACGAGGTGGTATTTTGTATATTATTTTTGTAACTCAAGTACTATCTTTTTCATTTTAATGAATAAACGTGAGTCAAAGCAAATTTATTTAAACCCTAAAATTAAGTATTTAAAGTCTTTTCAAATATACTAAATTTCTTAATTTGAATGCAGAGTCTCAAACTCCTCTTTATAAGATTTGAACCTACACACTTTACACTATAAAATGGTGCTACACAGCCACCTAAGTCAAATGCCATGATTAAAACATATATGTAAAACAAATAGCATATCAATTAGTAGTTTTTTTTTTTTTTTATTGTAACAAAAATTTATCTTTTATTCGTGGGTGCGTAGGTAGATATTAAAAGAGTATAATTGTCCAAATGCCTTATATCTAAGCAAGCTCCTTTTTTGAAGTTGAATTGCGTTGGATGTAGTCGAGGTAATCTGGTTTGGGTAATGGTGAGGGTATTGTCCGAGATGGTCAGTGCAAATTGATTTTTGCTTATGCACTGTTGCTTGGGCAGTGTTCCAATACTGTGGCAGAAATGAAGCGTGGCTATTTGGTATTGTCCATGTTTGAATCAGGATATTTGCTGGTCGCAGATTGAAGTTCTCGAAAGTGTTTGTGGATTTCCTGAATGATACATTTGGTTCCCCTTGGTTCTTGATTTATGATATGGCTGTGATGCAGCAATCGGTATGTGGTATGCATTGTTCACTGTCTCTTTGTTTTCAGAAAGCTAATGATAGCTGTTGCTCTTGCTCATTGGGTTGTGATCATGAAGACAACATTTTTCAAAAAATTTCTAGTCTTTTTTCTTTAGTTAAAGGTTTAGTTAATTTGGATAGAATAGGGATTGCCTATGTTAGGCTTTCTCGATGTCCCTCTTTAAATTTTGCTATTTTTTTTTTTTATGCTCTTTTTCGAAGGTTAGACAATAATGTCAGGGAAGTATTGTAATAACCCTCCCACTGTCTTAGCCATGCTCATATGCATTTTATATGATTTTGCTTTGTTAAGTTTGCATCTTGAATCTTGACTTGCCTTGCATCTTTGACCTGTCTTGCATAAGCGACACTTGAGTGTTATGTTCCTTACTGATTACGTGTGTGTAGCCGAGGTAACCTTGGGACTAGTTCACTTTTGAACCCTTGTGCTTAGAATCATGTTAGAACCACTTGATTAACCTTCACCTTCACCCCGGCATTCTAGCCGAGATGTACTACTTAGCCGAGGTATGTTACATTAGTGACCTTGTTCCCGGGATGGTATGACATAGGCCGAGGTGTGGCACACCCTGGCCAAGGTGTGGCACAGCTTAGTCAAGTGTCGTCCTCCCTAGCCGATGTCCTTGTTACCCTGTAGCCGAAGTCCTACCTTTGGCCGATGTTATTGCTTGCCGAAGTCTTGTTGATAGCCGATGTCATTACCCGCCGGAGTGTTTCACTGGGTGGCTTGTTAGATACACTTTGCCAGAGCCTTGTCCTTTCAATCAGTCACCTTTTCGAACAGAGCCAATCAGCCGTTGCCACGTGTCCGACCTGCAGGATAAAGCAGCCGACAGACTTAGAAACACATCATTTGGTCTCAAATCCTTGTCTAAGAGAGAGAAGCTCTAGGAAAGGGAGTTTAGAGAGAGAAGTGGAGTTCGAGCTTGATCCTTGAAGATCAAACCGTTGGATTTGAGTTTTGAGGTTAGATTCTTGCTCTCCTTTGATTACTCTTATTGTTTGTCCAGCTGCATTGCATGATTGAGTTTGTTTTGTGTGCCATGCATAGATTTAAAGTTGGTTTTAGAAAGAAAATAAGACATTTATGTGTTCTTGAGGAAAAGCCTTGATTTGATCCGAAAGCTTGCATTGAAATCCATGCTTTTGTGTTTGTTTTACCAAGGTCTTCTAGTATGGGTACCCAGGTCCATGTTTTCAAACCCATGGCACGAAATCTCAGACTTTATAAATGTAAGTTATGATCTTTGCATTCATCTTGTTCATGTTCTTGAGCAGAGGGAAACCCAGGTTTTCCCCGGCTTCCTTTATCCTTGAATGTGGCCCTCGGGACCACACCTCGGCGAGAGAGTGTGGAACCTCGGCCAAGACCTGGATGGTGCCCAGCATGTTTTCCCAAAGTAAGAAGCAGTGTTTGATATGATTTGGCTTAGCTTGAGCGACTGCCGAGGTCATTTGCATGCATATGAAGCTTGTTTGAAAGTGCATTGAATAGACTTGTTATGTGATTGTAGGACTTGGACTTGCCTTGACCCCGACGTCCGAAGAACTATGTGAGTGGCATTTTAATAAAGCTATGTTACAATGTTTTGATAAAAGTCTTGTTTTGCCTTGTTTTGAAAAGTATTTGCAAGCATGAATGATCATCCCTATTTTGTATGCCAAGTACTATATCTTGTTTTGATGACACTCTTGGAAGTCCGTACGTGCTAGGGGACTATAAGCACTTGTAGCACAAAGTTTGGAAGTCCGTACGTGCCAAGGGACTTTAAGCACTTGTGGCACCAGTCCGTACGTGCCAAGGGACTTTAAGCACTTGTGGCACCAGTCCGTACGTGCTAGGGGACTATAAGCACTTGTAGCACAAAGTTTGGAAGTCCGTACGTGCCAAGGGACTTTAAGCACTTGTGGCACCAGTCCGTACGTGCCAAGGGACTTTAAGCACTTGTGGCACCAGTCCGTACGTGCTAGGGGACTATAAGCACTTGTAGCACAAGTCCTTAGTGTCGGGGACTATAATGCAACGACATTCTTGTATAGAGATCTCTCTTGTCTTGTCTTGCCTTGCCACTGACGGTTTTACCGCGTGGGTTTGCTTGTCCGGAGTGTCATCTCTTGTATTACATTGGTGCTAGTAAGCATCCCTTGAAACTTGAAAGATTTGATAGACGAACTTGATTTATTCCTTGTACTGCTTTGTTAAAAGATCCCGGATACCATTCATAAAAACTCTTTATTGCTTATGCCATTCACTGAGTATCCAAGCTCACCCTCTCTATATATATGTAGGTGATGAGCAGGGCGGCGATGACGCCTAAGTATGTTTTGCCGAGGTGTTGTGTCGAGGTGTTTTGCTGAAGCATTTTGCTAATGTGTTTTGGACTCATGTTTGCGACGTCTTGAAGATCATGCTTCTTAGTTACTTCATTATATTTTGTATTTGATGGCTGAGAAGCCTTTTGGTCAAGATGTGATTTTTGTACTCTATCTTGTTGTACTGAAGCCATTATGGGATGTATGTCATTTCATTTTAACTTAAGCACTGCTCTTATGGACTGCTTGTAGGTTAATTTATCTCTTCCGCATTCGTAAGCCCCATATGTTTACTCTGACTTGTGTGTGAACTCTTGTAAGAGGCCTTTGGTAATCTCGGATTACTGGCCATCTCGGCGCCGACCTTCTAGGGGCGGGTTGGGGTCGTGACAAGTATTGACGAATTAGCTTAAATAGTTGTGTTTGGTGTTATGCATGCAAGCTGTTTGCTAAAATAGTTGGTATCATTTTTGGTAAAGAGGGTTTGGATGGTCGAGCTATAGCTCTGTGATTGTGATATTTAAGTTTGCTTTTTTGTTCATTTTGTTGTGTCTTTTTCCTTCTATTCTTTCCATTTGTTTTATTTTGTTGTAGAAAATGTCTTCATAGGAATTACCTTGAAAATTTCTTTGTATTTAAATTAAGAAGACAAGAAGTTAGTGTGTTATATTATCTTTCTTCAATAATGTTGTTCTTTTTCCCCTCATTCGAAGTTTGAGGACATGTCACAATATGGACTCCAGAGATTAGTGCTTTTGCTTCTGTTTTTGTTTATCCTCTGCAGTTTTGCTGTTTCTTCTTCTTCTTCTTCTTCTTCTTCTTCTTCTTGGTTGATTGGAAATGCCATAGATGAAGGGGGTGTTTATCTCCTCTTTCACGATATTGATTGTTTCAATAAATTTGACTGTTGCTTGTGTAAATATTAAATCAAAATTGAAATTCTGTGGAACAATTCTGCCAACTTATACAAGGAACAATACCTTGATGTCTTTTGCTAAAAGACCTCTCTTTCATTGCTCTTTTCTACAACAGGTTTTGGCTGACCTATCAAGTTTTGATAAATTTTTTAAGGGCAATGCCATTGTAGATCCTTTTTTTATTCTTTTTTTTTTTTTTTTTTTTTTGTAAACTAAAGCCGTTGCGGATTAGAATGCAGCTTTTATTACTGGAAAGAGTTTGAATAAAGCTTCGTAGCTCGAAATTGGAGAGGCCCGAATGCCTTGAGTGCCAAAACAACATCGTTTTGGCACTCTTTTTTCTTCTTTTTTTTATGTTCTTTTTCCTTCTTCCTCCCTGAAACTGGTTTAAGAGAAAGAAAGAGAAACAGAGAGGCAAGAGAAAAAGAGAAGGAGGAAAAGATGAGAAGAAAACAAAAGAGGGGGGGCCATGGATGAACCACTCCACAACCCAACCCGTACCATGTTCACGAGGTAAGCAACTCAAAATGTGGTGGGTTTGATTTTGATTTTGATTATGTGGGTTTGGTTTTGATTTTGAGATTGATTTTTTATTTTGATTTTGGGTGTTGTGGTGGTGGAGCAGAAAATACAGAAGAAGAAGAAGAAGAGAAGAAACAGAGGGGTGGTGGAGCAGATCTGTGTATACACAGATCTAACCAGCACAGATCTTGTTTGATTTTTTTGATTTTTCCTCTCTTCTCTGTTCTATCTCTTTCCTCTCCTCTATCTTTTTTTTTTTTATTCTAAGTAATGGAAGAAGAAGAAGAAAAAGAAAAAAAAAAAAAAAAGTGTCGTGGTTTTGGCACCTCAAGCCATTCGAGCCTCAATGAATTCGAGCTACCTTGTGGGACTGGGATAGTTTCTAGTGCTGCTTGGTTAAAGTTTTCCAAAAATATTTTCAGAAAATTCTACTTTCTTGTTTTTCGTATTTTTTTTTATTTTTACTGAATTTTTTTTAATATTTTAAGCAATTTTTTTAAATTTTTAGACGTACCTAACATAAATATCCTTAAAAAGTAAAAAATTTGTGAAAAAACCTTTTAAAAATTCACTAAATACCAAATATATATATATATATAAAATGAGAATTCAGTACATTTTTTTGTATTTTTATGTATTTATTAATTTTTTAAAATATTTTTTCATAATTTTTTTATTTTTTAGATATATCTAAGTAAGGTGTATCTAAAAAAGTAAAAAAAAAAATGTTTAAAATTTTAAAAATATTCACTAAAAACAAAAAAAATACGAAAATAAAAAAACTTAGGTTGCGTTTGGTAGAGCTTTCTAAATATGATTTGAGAGTAGGAGTTATATTTTGAGTTTGTAAGTTTTGAAATTATGATTTAAGTGTGGAAAATTTATTTGGTAAAAGAGTTTTGAAAAGAGTTTTAAATTGAGTGAGGAATTTTTGATGTGACATATGATATTTGATACAAAAATTTACAACTCATAACCAAACATACAACTCAAAATTCTATTAAAGTACATAAATTTTTTTAAAAAAATTGAAAAATATTTTTTTTGAATATATAAAAATTAACATATGTCAAAAAAAAAAATGCACTGTTCCGGTCAACCGGTTAGGCCAAATTTGAAAAAAAAAATTTTAAAACGCGCCTCACACAGAGTTTTCTGTAGAGTTTTGTAAATGTTGTGGAAATGTGATTTGAGAATTCGTTCCAAACATCATATTAGAATATGGGGGTAAAATCATTGTTTGGAAATCGTTCCAAACACATCCTTAGTTTTCAAAAAATTTAATCTAAAAAACTCAAACCAAACACACTGAATGGCTTTACTTTTCTTGTTATTTCTAATGTTGATGAATTTGTCATCAGATCAACTCATGTGCTTAAAATAAAAATAAAAAAAATCTTTAAAAATTTAAATAAATTATAAATACATTCTTTAAAACTTGATTAAATTGTAGATTGTCCATTATAGCTTTGAAAATTACATTATGCCTTTTCAAATTTCTAACTACATAATAAATAATTTATTTTATTAATAAATCATAAAATTAATTATTAATTTTTAATGATGTCGGAAATATATTTTAATTAATAAAATTAAATAATTTTATTATTGTATAAGACAGTTGTTAGAAATTTTATTTTTATATTATTTCTATTAAATGAATAATTTTATTAGAAGAATATTTGTAATTTTTAAAATTATAAACTTAATTCGTATTTTAGGTCAATTTTAATAAATATTTTAAATAAAATTGAGACCTTGTTTCGGAACAAGTTTTTTTAGTAATTTTTTGATTTTTTGACTAAAATATGATATAAAAAAACTAATATGTTTGGGATAACTTTTTAACTTTTTATAAAAAGATATATAAAATGTAAAGAGAAAAAAAAATCTTTAACATTTTAATATAAATTATTGACTTTTTAAATTTTTTTTTTTTTAAATAATTTTTTGACTTCGTAACTAAAACCCAAACGAGGCCCGAGTATTGTCTCCTTTGTCTTTGGCTTTGGCTTTGGCTTTGGCTTTTTCTCTCTCTTTCTCCCCTGTCAAACGTAGCAATTGCGAGAGCTTCTACAATCAAACGACTGTAACAAATTGATGAATTAATGATCAGATCGGTCAAGGGCTCACTTTCAACGTCTCGCTGTCTCAAAAAGAACAATTTTTTAGTGAAGAAGATGCAAGAAATCTCCACTGCTGCTTTGATTTCCGGACGAAGATTATTAGCTCATAATTACCGAAAAGGTATCACTTTTCTTCCCTCTCTCAATTTCAACTTCAACTTCAACCCATTGTTGTCAGCTGATAGCAACAATATACTTCTGTTTCATTCCCAAATTTCAACTAACCCTAACCCTAATCCTAATCCTCCCGATCTGAGTCAACTACGGAAATTACTGTCACAGAAATCCAAATTGGGTTTTGATAAGCTCGATGATGCTCTTTCTTTATTCCATCGGATGGTCCAAATGCAACCCCTGCCTCCGGTTATCCACTTCAATCAACTGTTAAGTGGTATTGCCAAAATGAAGCATTATTCCTCTGTCATTTCTCTGTTTAAAGAAATACGCTTGTTGGGTATTACGGTTGATTTCTATACCGTGAATATCGTAATTAATTGCCTTTGCCACTTGAATACTGTAGATTATGGGTTTTCTGTCTTAGGTAGCTTCTTCAAACTTGGTTTTGTACCATCTGTGTATACTTTCAGCACTCTAATGAATGGCTTCATTCTAGAAGACAAGACTGGCAAGGCCATGGAATTGTTCAATAAATTGGTGAAAGAGGGAGAAATCAAACCTAATGAAGTTATGTATGGTACTATTATAAATGGGCTTTCCAAGACAGGAAATACTACAACTGCCATAGGGATTCTTAGGAGTATGCGAAAATGGAACTATAAGCCTGATGTTGTGATGTATAACATAATTATTGATGGTCTTTGCAAGGACAAAAATGTAGATGATGCTTTGAGCCTCTTAGTGGAAATGAACCAGCAGGATGTTACACCAGACTTGATCACTTACAACACTTTGATTCACGGATTATGTAATTTGGGCCGGTGGGAGGAAGCAACAAGAATGTTGAGAGACATGACAGGCAAGAATGTTTTTCCAGATGTTCTTACATTTAATACATTGATAAATGCATTCTGCAAGGAAGGGATGGCAAAAGAAGCAGAGAATGTTCTTGAATTC
Organism: Camellia granthamiana; assembly: GCA_036172215.1. NCBI lineage: Eukaryota > Viridiplantae > Streptophyta > Magnoliopsida > Ericales > Theaceae > Camellia > Camellia granthamiana. Next base: position 352,035 of record JAXFYN010000068.1, on the reverse strand, counting down.
ATGGTCCAAAGAGGTGTTGGTCCCAATGTAGTCACATACAATACACTCATGGATAGTTATTGCTTGCTAGGTCACATGGACAGAGCAATAGAAATTTTTCATTCCATGGTGGATAAGGGCATTGAACCAAACATTCTTTGCTATAACATTTTGATCAATGGATATTGCAAAAATATGAAAATTGAAGAAGCCATGAATGTTTTCCGTGAAATGCCTCGTAAAGGATTGAAACCGACAATTGATACTTACAACACTATGTTGCAGGGATTGTTTGGGGTTGGTAGTTGTTCTACTGCTCAAGGACTTCTGAATGAGATGCAAGCTAATGGTCAGTCTCCAGATTATTATACTTATTGTGTCCTACTGGATGGATTATCCAAGAATGGTCGTATTGATGAAGCATTGTTGTTATTTCAAGAGCTGGAATGTAGTGGCATAAATCCTGGTATTACTATGCACAATATATTAATTGATAGATTGTGCAAAGATGGGAAGCTTGAGATGGCAAGGAATCTATTTGCTAAGCTTGATTCTAAAGGTTTGCGGCCTGATGTTCGCACTTTTACTATGATGATAGGTGGATTTTGTGAACAGGGGCTATTGGGTGAGGCAAATGATTTACTTGTGACGATGGAAGGGACGGGTTGTATGCCTAATCATGCAACTTACAATGTTATGGTCCGTGGATTCCTTAAAGCAAATGACTACACTGAAGCAAATATACTTGCGGAGAAAATGATTGGGAGGGGCTTTTCAGCAGATGCATCTACTTTGGTTACAGTAGTGGATCTACTCTCTGCTAAAGGTCAAGATCCTACTCTCTTTCATATGATTAAAAAATTGGTTCCCCGGGAAAACACTAAAGGAATTTGTTAAGCTATCAACACGGATGCTATCTTTGGTAGTCATATGTCTGCTCAGAATTTGCTAGGTAAGTATTTAGTTTATTGTTTCTATCATTTTCAATTTTACACTATAATCTTCTTAAGCATACATTGCCTATGATGAAGTGAAGGTTCAATTTACAATTTAATTGGAATATGATTCTTGTTCATTTGTTTTGGTAATATAAAAAAGGAATCAAAGATCATTTAAGGACGAGGAATTGATGGGTTCTACTTTGAAACAGTTGATGCTTGGTTGATTGCTTGCAAATGATGCTATTTACAATGTTATTGTCCACTGCCAAGGACAAAACTGAGGTAGAAGATGCTATATAATCATTCTTATGCGCAATGAATTGGGGATTGAGATCATTTTGGCAGGATTCAAAAGTCAATTTGGGTACTTCTCTTGATTTATATGCAAACATGGAAGAAATTCTAAGAAGGAATAGATTCTCAACAAAGTTTGAATTCATCTACCGCCAGACCTGCAGTTTTACAAAGGTTGAAGGTTACATGGAAATCATTGCGTTAATGGTTACAGAGACAAGTACTATTAGAAGGTGATAGTATTCAGTATTTAGCAACACAAATTTTTTTGCATAATGTGCTTCTTACCTTTGCCATACTTCTGTTTAATTGTTTCTGAAACAGAATTTAAAGGCAACTGATGCCATATACCACATTGGAAATGCAAGTTGTACTGCCATTTGTAGATTGCAATGTTTTTTTTTTTTTATATTTGGTTGTCCGGGCCACATTTGTAGATTGCAATATTATAAATTTTAAAATGCTCTTTCTGTTTGTTCCTTTCTCTTTTTTTGTATGTCGTTCTGTTATTTTGCCCTTAATTGATTTAAATCTCATGTTTTTACTTGTGCTTGCAACTATGACAACAAATATCTAAGATTGGTAAAGGTTTTCGGTAATTTGAGGATGAAAATTTAGCCGTTGATCTGTAAGCATAATATGACAGTAGGGAAACATACTGTTTTTAGTTTGAGTTTCTGGATTTCTATTACAACAGGCTTTGAATTTGGATTGATGGGATTGACCTTTTGAATGTGATACCTTAAATTGGTTAGCAAGCATTACCGAGGTTCTAATTATGGACTTTTTATGTACTAATAAGTGATTCCGGGATCTATTGTGGTAACAAATTTATAGTGATTCATTAACATTTTGCAGGTAACATTTCGCTGCCTCGCTCAGCTCTCTTCCTTATTCGTTCATTGAGCAGGCACTAAGAGCACTAAGATTTGGTTTCTTAAAGGTTCCACCAGCGTTTCTACCTGTATTTCGTTTCTTTTGCGTGAGATCGTTGGCCACAAATGAGGTGCAACCTTAGCTCATTGCTCGTATCCATTGTCTATGGTGTCAGTGTTACTTTTTGGCACGCTCCTTGACTTTTTGGCAGCAACTTGAATTATTATCAACTCGATACGTTTTACTGCTTACTGGGCCTATTAAGTGGTGTGAATTTTTTGCATTACCTCCTCTGGGCCAGACTGCTACGAGTACAGGTCAACAAGGCTGCAACAATGAAAGTAAAATCCAAACAGTGAAGTGACTACAACATGACATGAATGTTCATGTTTTCATCCAGTCGTCGAAGGCAATTCCCTAGAATTTTGAAACCTCAACATTTGATATCCTATATGATGACTAGTTTTTGTTTTGAACTTGTTTTGGCAAAGATGCATTTTGTGTTTTAACATTCATGCAATGTATGGGCATCATTAATTCCATTCATCAAAACAATCTTCCTTCATCTCACAATTAACCGACAATTCTGACACTAGAGATCAATATGATTTCTAAAATTATATGAATTTTCTTATAAATATTAGTAGAAGTAATTGTGTAACGAGTATCTAGTTGAGGTTTTAAAAATTAGAAAGTAGTTTGAAAAAAAAATAACAAAGAAAAAGAAAAAAAAGTAAAACACAATTTTTTGTTTTTGAAGAAATTATAAAAAAATTCTAGGGTTTGATCATTGTAACAAAATAAATTGAGAGTTTTAATTTTATCAATTTAAAATATAATTTTTTTGATTTATTTTCAATCTAAATTATTCTCTTATTTTTTTCAAATAAAATATATTTTTTGGTCATTAAATTTAATATAATTGTCTATAAAATGTTTAAAATATAATTTTCGTTAAATTTTATGACTAAAATATTATGTTTTTTTATCGGTTTTACTACGTTGTATAAAAATAGACAAATAGTTTAAATTGAAAATAAAATAAAATTTTAGAATTTAAATTGATAAAATTAAAAATTTTATTTTATTAAAATAGTCAAGCTCTAACTTTTTTTCTTTTTTCTTTTTTTTTAAATTTTCCAAATATTTTTTATTTAAAAAAATTATTATTTATATTCTAAATATATATATAGGGACATTTTTTCATAAATCATTTTTCACCTACTCATGTTCCATTTAATTTACATTATTTTCTTATATTCCAATAAGTCTTATGGGTGACATAATTACCAAAATACCCCTAATAATATTCACATTTACATTGTGAATGTTCTGTGATGTGAATGTTCACACCATCAATATGAATGTTAACATGTTAATGTGAATATTCACACGTCAATGAGAATATTCATATTATAAAATATGATTGTTCACATCACCAAATTACTAACCGTTCAAAAAATATTTGTAAGGGTAAAAATGTCCATAAAATACCTTAAATATAAGAATTATGATTTGATAGATCAAATATCCAAATAATAAAACTTATTAAAATATAAGAATATTTTATAGATTAATTGAGATACAAACACTGAAAAAGAAATTTTCTAATAAATTTCTCATATATATATGTGCAAATAATAATTAGTATTTTTAATTTTTTTTTCACCACTCTCTCTTCCTCTGCCTCAGTCTCTGTCTCTCCCCTCATCAAAAGTAAGAACTGCAACTACAAAAAGAAAGGAGGAGCAAAGTGGTCTCAGTAACGGTAGCGAATTGATGAATTCATGATCACATCTAATGTAGGACAAGAATTAAAAATAATAAAAAAAATTATATTTTTAGTTTTAATATTTTTGATATATTATTTTATTAGGATTCTTATAATTTAGTATAAATATTCTAGAATTATTAGGTTTCTTAATTTTATTATTTTAGAATTAGATTTTGATTAGAATTTTAAATAGTTTATAATTTTAGTTTCCTATTCTCTTAGGTTTTCTAATTTGTACTGATTTAAGTTTCCTAATTTATTTTAGAATTACTTTTCTTACAAGTATTAGGTTTAGTTTATTATAAATAGATATGTAAGCCTCATGGTAAAAAACAACTTTTATTCATTCAATCAATAATATTAAGATATTTTCTCTTCCTTGTAGATTTAAGATTCTATTTTTCTCGTGGATTCGAGAACCCTTTTCATCTACTAGAACAATATCTAGTCCCCGTATATTCTGTATCAAGTGGTATCAGGGCATGGACTCGCCTAACTCAATGACACAAGACAATGGAGCATACACAATCCTTATTGACATTTGTGGACTTGCTTTTTTCTCGAGCCCCGAATTTCGGAAATGTTTGAAAAGAAGGCCTCACAGTTCGAACTCCCGCGATTCTGAATCCAGTGTCACGAGTGTAATGTGAAACTGATAAACACCAAAGAGTCCAAATCTGACAAACCTTTTTGGAAAATCGATTTTAAATCAAATAATGCCAAAATTGAACTGCTTTGCCAAATATAGAGTCGCCACCTAAATATTTTGTTTTGGGAAAATTTAGGAAACCCTGACTCGTGCCAAAGGCAATGTGTCTGTCATTACCAAAGTTGCATCGGCTCGGGAACATAGGTACGAGAGGGGAAGGTCCTGAAATGAGCACCCCCTGCTCACCCGATCAAATATTAGCCTCTACTAATCATGATATGTTCTTTTATAAACATTATGCGTACTTGTTCCGGTTATTAGCTAACATTACTATGTGACGCACATGAGCAAGTATAGACTAGTCGCAAGACTTGGAACAATTCAACTCATATTTGTTTTCGAAAATAGTTTGAATTTGCCACCCTCAAGTGGGCTTAGAGATACAATTTTGCCACCAAACGTAGAGGGCTTAAAACATGATTTGCCATTCAACAAAGTGGGCTTAAAACGCGCATTCGTTGAATCGTTCCAATTCAAACAACAAGCATTCATCCACAAGCATTCAAGCAGTTAATCATATAATTACATAGCCTCATGGCAAGCATATTAATCATGGCAATATGGCAATCACACTCATGCAAGTATGCTAAAGCATAAAAACTCACTGAGTACTCCGAGTCAAAACAGAAACTAGTTAGAAAAATGCATGATCCAAACTATACAAGATGCCTAATGCAACACATGCAATATGAAATTAATAGGCTCGGCTACTAATATGGCATATGAAACAATTTCACTACTAGAAAAAACACTTTTGGCGACCACCTATTTTTTTTTGGTCGCAAATAGTCTACTTTCTGCGACTAAAATTTAACTTTTGGCGGCCACAATTTTCTGGTCGCGGAAAATCACCCTTTGGCGACCAAAAAAAAAGTTGGTCGCGGAAAGTATACTATTGGCGACCAAAGGATTTTCTGGTCGCGGAAGATCACCTTTTGGCGACCAAAAAAAAAAGTTGGTCGCGGAAAGTATACTATTCGCGACCAAAGGATTTTCTGGTCGCGGAAGATCACCTTTTGGCGACCAAAAAAAAAAGTTGGTCACGGAAAATATACTATTCGCGACCAAAGGATTTTCTGGTCGCGGAAGATCACCTTTTGGCGACCAAAAAAAAAAGTTGGTCGCGGAAAGTATACTATTGGCGACCAAAAGGGTTTTTTGGTCGCGGAAGCTTACCCTTTGGCGACCAAAAAGAAAAGTTGGTCGCGAAAAGTTATGGCGGGATAAATCTAAAAAAAAAAAAATACTACTGTAATTACATGTTTTTTTTTTTGTTTAGGCATTAAAAGTTTTATAAAATAATATATAACCCAATTTTTATGGGTTATATATTTTTATTTCCAAATATGAACAAGAAGCTTGTTGTTGGTAGAGTGGATTGGGTGTGTGGTGACTCTTTGGTCAAGAGTTCAAATCCCAGGCAGCGCAAAAGAATTATATTTTTTGGGCCAAGGCGTTGACTTTTGGCGACCAACTTACCTTTGGTCGCTAAAAGTTTACTTTTGGGTAATATGAATTGGACTTTCCGCGACCAAAAAAGTTGGTCGCGAATGGTCACTTTTAGCGACCAAAGGCTTTTTTGGTCACAGAAAACTATCTGTGACGAGGCTTTAGCGACCAACTCGCGACCAACATATTTTGGTCGCGAAAAGGTTTTAGCGACCAAATATGGTACTTTTCGCGACCAAAATGTTGGTCACAGAAAGTGTTTTTTCTTGTAGTGTTTGAACAACATGCGGTAAAACTCGTATTCAAAGAAGTATTTGAAATTGCAATGCAGTTTCAATGATGCTTCGAGCCTCGGTGCATGCAAGACAGGATGAATGGATGCAAGCATGCGATATGCTAATTAAAATATATCCATAATCTAACCATCAAAAGCGATTAAATAAAAGGGAGAAAGACGTGAGGTTGGAAGACATATACACATGTACGCACACTTATTACAACATTATGCCCTCGCGAAGAAGGGTCCAAATGAATAATCTAACTAACTAGCTACGCTAATTAAGCTAACTAATTATTACAACAATTGAAACGAATTAACTAACTTATCTAAGCTAATTAAATATTACAAATCAAATTAATTAGCTAAATACTAAGCCAATTAAGTACAAAACAATTAAACTAATTAATTAGCTATCACTAATTAAATAAACAAAGCAATTAAATGGCATCGGGAAGTGAGGGATGCATGCATACTCGATATTCCACCCGAATAGCCACTGTTTTGCTACTGCAAGCCTTTGTTGCACAGAAGCACTTACACTTTCCTCTTCTCCAGACCAAATTTGTTCTGCTTCACGAACAGTCTGCTGAATTTCATTGGTGGCTGACAGGGGGGCCGGTCGGCCATTGTTGATGGTTGGTCGGCCAACAAAGGTGACCCGTCGGCTACTGATGGTGGCTGGTCGGCCACTGGTGATGGTTGTCGGCCACCACTGGTTTAGACTTCCCAGCTATAACAGAGAGCACAACAGAGCAAAGCAGTGTACTTTTGCAGGTTGTCTGTACTGTTTACACTCCTTATCATCATACAAGCTCAAAGAAGTGAAACTCTTAGCTCTCAAACCACCAGTCAAGCAATTTCCATGCATGATGGCCAAAGAACTAAGTTTGTACAAGTTTAATGAGTGCAAAACAAGACTCAAAAAAACCACCACTCTATCATGCATGATCAAGGGTGATGGTGATCAAGGAAAGTGACACATTTCATCACTTTTGAATATGAAATGTCCCATTATGCAATACAACACGAAAGATGTTTATCTTGCCTCTTTTACTTGTTCATTTTTGTTTACTCATTTTACATTACCGATTCATTCTTTAATCGATTAAGTCCAAGAATGAGTGTCCTCTAATGGAAAGAAGTGTCAACCAAGGGGTAATTTAAGGCATGAGAGAGATCATGCCGTTGGTAATGAACTCTCAAAGAGGATTAAACCATTAAGCATAACCTCAATCTTAAGCTTAAAAGATCCCAAGTTTGAAACAACTCCCAAAAACAAATAAAAGAGTGAAGAATTGAGAGAGATTGTAGAGATTTTAAGTGTTGAAATGAAGTGCAAAACAATACTAAAACATGTTATTAACTCAAAAGAATGATGATTAAAGCATTAAAACATCAAGCTAGTGAAGGAATTAACACTATAACTGTGCAATACAAGCCTTAACTGAACTAACTAGCCCAAAACAAAGCCAAAACATGTTATTTCAGGGGCAAAAACATGCTGGACTAGAGCTAAGTTAAGCTAGAAAAACATGCTAACTCATGAAACTAACTAGGCATGCAAACAAGACACAAGGACGGAAGACTAACCCCTCCAATTTTGGACTTCAAAACAAGGTCTTTACCATTGAAAAACCTCTGAAATTTAGTGGTTAAAAGGCCCAAAAAAGTTGTTTTGAAAGTGATGAAAATATGGCACAAAAGCTTAACAAAGCTAAGAAGCAAAAAGGGTGGACAACCCCCTAACTCAAAAGGGCTCAAAGCACCACTTTTAGGTCACCAAAACATAACTTTTTGCATTTCAAAACCAGCCCCAAAAACAATTAAAAATGATGGCAAAACAAGTATTGAAAACAAGCTTAAATAACAAGTGTTATACCTCTTGAAACAAAGGCACAAAATAGGCAACAAACCAAGCTCAAACCTCCTTTTAGAGCTCAAACAAGGCTCCAAATAATCTTAGCCCAAAGGTGAGAGAATTTGGTTAAGGGTTAGTGTGCAAAGCTAAGGACTTGTAAGCAAATATGTACAAAATATCAAGAGGGAGAGAGAATTCTAGAGAGAGAGAGATATGTTTGGTCTAAATCTTCTAACCCTCAAAAATGGAGGAGGAGACCCCCTATATATAGAAAAACAAGTCTTGAGCTTGTGAACATCTCACCATACACGTGTATGACGATGCAGCTCAGTGAGTAACAGCTGGCACAACTATCAACAAATATCTAGAAAAAGAGACCAATGGCTGTCGGCCACCACTGGTAGCCGACAAGAACAAGCCCTAGCCGACAGCCTAAGGGGCTGGCCGACAGGTCATCCACTCCTCCAGACTAGAGACAACAAGCTCTTGGTCTAAAACCAAGCACAAAACAGTTAAGATTTAGAGGCCCAAAGACAAGGCGCTCTGCCGAGGACTTTGGGCGTTCAAAATGAACACAAACAAGTACAATCATCAAGTGCACAAACGATGACGTTCAAGTCTTGAGGACGGTCAAAAATGGGGTGTCTACAACATTGGTCGTAAGGTGAAAGCTATATGGGATGCGATTGAGGAACATTGGCTCTAGGTGCACAAACTTCGCAATGAGATTTGTAATCTACTTGTCAATTTGGGACTAATCGTCAATTAGAGGCAACCAATAGTTGACAGCAATTGCGCCGGAGGATTCACCAGAGGCCAACTTGTTAGCTTACGTTATTTTGCACACATTTCATATTTTAATGGTTCAAGTAAGTTTCAAAAATAAGATTTTCTTGATTGGTTACTTAATCTTGAATTTTTTTTTGAATTCATGAAGATTCCTCATGAAAAAAAAGTTATATTTGCATCCTACAAACTTGATAAAATTGCATTGAAGTGGTGGAATGGATTACAAGATTATTGAGTTTGCAAAGATAAAGACAAAATTCATTCATGATTAATAATGAAAAAGTTTTTAGCAACAAAATTTTACTTTCATGATCATGAAGATATATTGTCATATACAAATCAAGATACCTCCATGGAGTTGGTAAAATTTTGCAATGAAATTGTAGTTACGAAAGAAAAGAATTCGCATCCAAATATTATTTGTGGTGAGATTATTTGTAAAACTAATGAAATCAAGAGAGCATTCAAGTTCTGCCTAAAGTAAATTTGGTTGATTTTCTTGTGGTAGAGCAATTTAATTTGATTTTCAATTCTTGTCTAATTAATCTTGTCAACCAATTGAAGCATATAGAGAAGGACTTTCAGAAAGAAAACTTTTCTATATACAATTTTTGTAAGAGGGGCAAGCAACTAAAATATTCAAAATATCTCTTTATTTGGCAAAGAAGGCAAATCTCAAATATGAACTCGAGAACGAGTTCTTTCAAAGAAGAGGAGTCTGATGTAAGACAATATTTTAATAATTTTTATATTTTTAGTTTTAATATTTTTGATATATTATTTTATTAGGATTTTTGTAATTTAGTATAAATATTCTAGAATTATTAGATTTCTTAATTTTATTATTTTAGAATTAGATTTTGACTAGGATTTTAAATAATTTATAATTTTAGTTTCTTATACTCTTAGGTTTCCTAATTTGTGCTAATTTAAGTTTCCGAATTTATTTTAAAATTACTTTTCCTACAAGTATTAGGTTTAGTTTATTATAAATAGCTATATAAGTCTCATGGCAAAGAACAACTTTTATTAATTCAATCAATAATATTAAGATATTTTCTATTCCTTGTGGATTCAAGGTTCTATTTTTCTCGTATATTCGAGAGTCTCTTTCGTCTACTAGAACGATATCTAGTTCTCGTATATTCCGTTGCGTCAAGATCACTCAAGAATGGCTGGTTTAGGATGTTCTAAATAAATGTACTTTTTGACTTTTTATAAAAAAAATTGTAAAAAAGTAAAGAGAAAATATTAATTGAGTGACCTCAATCAATGCACTTACGCAAAAAATATATTTATTAATATTCTAACAAGAAATTTGAAGAAGTCATAGATTGACAACAAAGTTTGGATTCATCTACTGACCACCGCCATACCTACAGTTTTACAAAGTTTGGATTCGTCTTATAGTACAGTGACAAATACTATAAGACGGTGATAGTATTTAGTATTTAGCAACACAAAAGTTTGTGCATATTGTACTTCTTAGCTTTGCCATACTTCTGTTTAATTGTTTCTGAAACAGAATATAATAATGGCCACTGATGCCATATCCCATATTGGAAATTCAAGCATGTTCTGCCATTTGTAGATTGCAATATTATAACATTGAAAATGCTCTTTCTGTTTGTTCCTTTTCTTTTTTTTTTTCTTTTTTTTGGTGATTGCAAATATGACAACAAATATCTAAGATTGGTAAAATTTTCGGTAATTTGAGGTTTGCTAGAGATCTATAAGCATAATGTGGCAATACCAATTTCATCGAAGGGGTATCTACATCAAAAAAACACACCAAACAACATAATCATAACTTTATTCAAGTGTAAGTACATTTTAACCTATTATATCATAGACTTCTAAGTTAAACATTACAATATCGCTTAATTTGTTACTGCAACATTGAATGCAAATTCTGTTCACGGTACAAAAAAGATACATTAAACTTTTAGCATCGGATTTAAACCCCAAGTCCTCCCCTCCTCTGACCTTAATGAAAAAATGACAACTTCAAAATCCTCATGTTCAACAGAGACTAAGAAATACACAAATTATCATAACGAACTCCTCTCAATTTAAAATCTTCCGACACTAATAATATCCAACCCTTTTGCTGCAAACTGTGTTTGAACTTCGGTCTTCTGCTTCATCTTCACAATTGCCATCAAACTCAACTCCTTGTTGTGCAAACAAAAAATGGAAGGGAATTGTGAAACTTGTCTGCCGACAATGTTAACAACACACCTAGTTTATTCTCTCTTTTTTTCACTTCTTTTCTAATTCTTCCACCCCTCCCAAACCCCCACCTACAAATTCCTCTAAAATTTGAGATCCAAACATAACCTAATTAAACCCAGGGAAAAGGCTGCAATACTGTGGTGGATGAACTTTATCTTTTCTTCACCTTCTATCTACATTGTAGAACAAACAATGTGTGCATGTAGAAACACACTTCATTCTAAAAATAAAGATCAATTAAAAAACATAACAAAAATTGGTTTCTTTTGAGTTCTTATATTCTTTGACTTCATATTTTGTTATTCTTTTACAAATTATATTCTGCCTAGGACAAGACTATTTGACTCTGCCACAATTGAATTAAAAAATTAAAAAAAAATCATTTTCATTTAAATAACCTGTCAAAATAGTTTTTAAATTAAATATAAACTTAACTTGAAATTGGTTACTGGCAACTCTGATTTTTCCATTCAATTCTTTGTTTTGTTGCCCTTTTGCTTAATTCAAACCCACCTAAATGAAAATGCTTTAACGTTTCTGCTATATTGAATTGAGCAAACCAGAGACCATGAAAGCTATTAATATAACATTAAACATTTCTGACCTAGCTAACTCTTTGATTTTTAGAATATAGACTAATAGTGGTTCAAACTTCAGACCATGGCCAAGTCAATATCAAAATAATCCATCTATGCCAAGTCAACAAAACCCATTAACATTTGAACATACAAACTAGGAATACATGCTTATAAAAGTTAACCTTTGTCGTTTTATTGGATTTTTTTTATCATAGACTAGCAAAACACATTAGTTTATATAATTTAATAATCTGACTTTATATTTAAAGCAAAATGACATTCAAGTACAAATGACATTCAAGTACTGTCTTTTTCATTTTAATGGACAAACGTCAGTCATAACAAATATATTGAAACCCTAAAATTAAGTATTTAAAATTTTTTCAAATATATTAAATTTCTTAATTTGAAGTCGGGGGAGAAATAAAGGTATCTCAAAATCCTCTATATAAGATTGGAACCTATAAATCTTATACTATAAAATGATGTTACACAACCACCTAAGTCAAAAGCCATTACTAAAGAGTGCTACTATTAACACTCTATCAATTATTTTAGACCTCTCATGTTTTGGACCCCTACTTGTAAATTCTAAAATCCTTAAAAAAGAATTTCTCCTCCCAAATAATACCAAAATTATCCTTGTAAAAACATTCCACGCATTCAATTGAATACACACCCCCACACCCCAAAAAGCCTCTCCCAAAATCCCTAACAAAACTCTCGAAAGTGATTACTATTTCATCTCCACATACTTGTTCATGACATGAGAAAATAAATATAGGATTTTTTGTTGCTAATTCAAAATTCCCTTTGTGTGGTCTTGTGATCTCTACGAATTTCGGTTATTTGTCCCCAAACAAATAAGAAATATTCGGTTACCTATTCCCAAACAAATGACCAATGTTCGGGCATGTGTTCTCAAATTTCGGTCATATGTTTGAGAGTTCAATCCTGAAAAAATGACAAACGGTTTTTATTATTTTTGCCATTTTTTTCAAGAAACTTTACTCTTATAAGGTCAATCTCCTCTGAGCTAAGAATACCATCAAAATTATGAACCTCCTCCGAACTTTTATTGTTGTAGAAGAAGTGTAGATAATCAAAATGGTTGTCACTGTTATTACCGTAATATTACTGCCAAATGGTTTTCAAGTTTTTGAGGATGGATAGGTTTTGAAGGTGGATTTAGGAAAGATGGATGGATGGTGATGGAAGTGGGTGCTCAGGGGTGTTTCGGAAAGTTGGTTAAAAGCTGACTTTTTACCAAGTTCCCAAATTACTCCTCATAAACCCTAACTCATGATGTAATAAGTGTGTGGGCTTAATTGTAAGATAGAGTGTCACAAAATTATTTGACATCCTTTTTAGTAATTTTATTTGAAGTTATTATTGTAATTAAAAAAAGCTAAAAAATCAGGGATCAAAATAATTGATGGGGTGCTAATAGCAATATTCTAACTAAAACATATGGGGGCTACTATTAGCACCTACCTATTTTCTTAAGACCCCCCTCTCTTTCATTTTTTTTAATTGCAATTTTGTCCAAATGTAAAATTTCATTTATATCCTCATCCCTAACTCTCTAACTCTAATTTCCCAATATCCTAACCCTAACCCTAATTCCACCGGCACCTCTGCTACCATCTATCATCGTTGACTCTGCTGTTACTGCCCATCATCGCTGCCTTCTGCAATCGTCGTTGGGCATATGGATTGTCGCCATCATCGATCGAGTGTAAGAAAGAGAAAGTCGCGAAGAAGAAGAGAGAGAGATCGCTGACCATTGTCATCGTAGCCCTTATATTCACAAGCCATCGCGATATACCTCGTCACCACCGTCGCAGCCCACCACCATCGTGGCTCGATTTCCCCTTTCAGATCTAGGGTTTTGAGAAAAGAAGAAGAGAAAAGGAGGTTAAAGGATTTAGGATTTTGATGGCGGTTAGGTCACAGTTTGGGTTGTGATCTAAAGAAGAAGAAAATAAAAAGAAGAAGAGGTAGTATGGTGGGTGGTTATGGAAGCGATAATGCAGGGGGTGACGATTTTCAGATCACGATGGTGTAATGGTGGTTTGCTGAAGCTAAGACATAGTAGGTAAAGAAAAAGAAGAAAGATCGGAGGTGGGCTACCGAAGGCAACGACAATGGTGTCTGAGGTGGTGGTTGGGAGTGGGGGCTACGGCTAGGGTTTGGGTTTGGGTTTAGATATAGTTGGTATTAAAGTGGGGGTTCAAAAAGAAAATAATGGAAACTCATTTGCTAAGTGAGGGTTCAAAGAATTGGGGTGCCCAAAATAAAAAGGCATGTGTTAATAGCAATCCTCAAAAAATATATATATATAAATTAATTAATTAATAATTTTTCTTTGTAACAAAAATTTATCTTTTAGTCGCGAGTACGTAGGCAGATATTAATGCATGGATGTGATGTCAAAGACTGGGCAATGCCATACACTTAAAAATAGGGTTAAATATATTAGTCAGGTTTGGTGTAACTTATAAGGGTAATTATAATTTTTATATTTATTCTGAGAGTTTGTATTAGAGTGCTTGAGTGTAATTTTTACTTTATGTAAATAAATTGAAATAAAAAGAAGCTAATTATTGTAAAATTAAGGAGAGATACTTTTGAATTATACAATTAAATTGTAAAAATAATCTGCACCAAACCAACAAAAGTGCAGCTAGAAATTCAACGTGACCGAATCTTGTCTTTCTAAAAAATAAAAATATATATAACAACTTTAGTTTTATTTTAACTGAATTGAACAATTATTATTGATTAGGATTATAAATAATGTCATGTTCCGTCTTCGACCGCCAAAATGATCTCTATTTGGATCCCCCTTAGCCCAACAATCTGATTCCATTTTTTTTATTTAATCTTTTTAATTCTTGAATTCTACTTAAAGTAACGCCGAATTATTTAAGTAATATTATTTATATGATGTTCTAAATCAATCATATAAAATAATGATTTTATTAACTCATTTTTATTAAATATTTAGCATACAAAAGATGACCCCATGTTATGATTTCTCATTGCTAATACAAACATTAAACTTTGAAACTATTCAACCTCATATGACTCATTAAAACACAAATAAAAGTTTTTTGGGGATTCAAGTTTCCGTATGTTTGATTGTAGAATATGGACCAAAGTGATTGAAAAACCATGCCCCAAAAAGTCAAACCACAAAAATGTCCCTTCACTCCCAGTCATATATATATATATATGCATGTAACACATATTTATCCTATATCTCCCAAACAATTCTTATAACCATCTCTCTCTAGCTCTCACATTTTTTTTTTCTCACACAACAGCAAAAACAACTTCTAAGTTCTTAAAAGGATGGTTTTCACTAGGAGTCTATTCATGACAATGCTTATATTCATTGTCTTCATGTTGTTCACTTTAACAAGTTTACCATTTGCAAATGCCATGAGACCTCTCAATGAAGGAAAATGGGTAGAGAGCCAAGTTTCGGTACTGCTCCAGTCCATCCTTAGAGGCACTGTGCCATCAACTGGACCTAATCCCTGCACTTACATCCCCGGCCAGGGCAAAGGCACCTGCCCATGATTCACTGCATTTTGCTGGCAGGATCGTACCCCGCCAACCTTTCTTGGTGGTGCTGCTGGTAACGAGGTGGTATTTTGTATAACGGGTGTTGACAGCTTTTGGTCTTGTGAAGAAATAAAGTTGAAGCTCAATATCAACTTAGAAAGATATAATTAGTGTAACATTTTCTTATATCTTGAGGGTTTTTTTTTTTTTTTAATTTTTTTTATGACTTGGGACAACCATTACAAGTTTGGTTGTACACCCATGTAAAATTTGTAATTCATGACCCATTAAAATTTATTTATTTATTTTAATATTTTGTGGTGTTGGAAAGATTATATAATTTTGTGCATTATATTTGCAATTATTTTATTTTTTGTAACATCATATTATTTGTGTGATCGCCTAATATCAAGAAATTATGTAATTACATAATTAGAAAATTAAATATACATATATATATCACGAAATATTATCAATTGGACACATATTCATATAATAATATTCTGGACCTACTTAATAATTTTTACTACATATAAATTTAAGATATAATTAGACCGTTGAATATGACAAAAACAACTTTGGACAAAGTTAAATACGGTCCTACACCATTGCAAGAAATAAGAGACTTTCTTGAATATTATACTCAAATATCATTCTCCACTGTTAATATAAGTAGAGAAATGAATATAGTCATTAATTGATATGAGTAAATCAGAAACAAAAAATAAAAATAAAATTTTCACCTTATCATTAGATCGAACTTTATACTCACAACTTAATATGATTATATTTATCTCAAAAATAAATATTTAATATAATACTTAAAACCATTAATTTTTGTACCATAATTGGACCAATTCAGCAACCTTTTCAATATTTAAACCTTATATAATGGATCACATTTTTTGTTAATAATATTCATTTGCCACGTGTCCTCACTAACGCATGCCACAATTCTATCATGAAATTTTTTAGTGTGGATGCTCTTATGCTGCTATCATCTCATATGTGATTGCATGCAGCCGGGTCACGTGTTCTCTAGGTTTTTTTTTTTTTTTTTTTTTTTTTAAATAAAAATTTTAAACAAATAATATTAAAATAAAATGTCAAGGGTATTTTTAAATTTATGAAAACAATAATAATTGTTTTATTAAAAATAAAGTAATTACAACAAATTATATTTTTATGTATAAAAATTTTGTGAAAAAAATCTCAACATAAAGGTAATAACTATTGATATGAAAATATAATTAATCTCACCATATATATGTAAAAATTACTAGAGTGTTAATTATATTTGCATGTGGAATTCACCATGCATATGTTGCTTTACTATTAGTTTGTGATATTATATATCGATAATGACGTGATATCATATTATTTGTGTCATCACCTAATATCAAGGAATTATGTAATTACGTAATTAGAAAATTAAATATACATATATATAGCACGAAATACTATCAATCGGACACATTCATATAATATTCTAGGCCTATTTAATAATTTTTGCTACATATAAGTTTAAGATATAATTAGACAGTTGAATATGACAAAAACAACTTGGACAAAGTTAAATACGGTCCTACACCATTGCAAGAAATAAGAGACTTTCTTGGATATTATACTCAAATATCATTCTCCACTGTTAATATAAGTAGAGAAATGAATATAGTCATTAATTGATATGAGTAAATCAGAAACAAAAAATAAAAATAAAATTTTCACCTTATCATTAGATCGAACTTTATACTCACAACTTAATATGATTATATTTTATCTCAAAAATAAATATTTAATATAATACTTAAAACCATAATTTTTGTACCATAATTGGACCAATTCAGCAACCTTTTCAATATTTAAACCTTATATAATGGATATTACAATCACAGCATGCCTCATCTACATAAAATATTATAATCTGTGGTTCTTAAAATATAAAAACAATTCAAACCAGCAAAACCATGAACAGAGCAGCAGTAGAGATTGTATGCCTCTGTATTGTTACATCCATATCTATTTTTGAAAACAAAAACCAACCAACGTATATAATCTTATTTATTTATTATTTTTAGAGTTAGATTTAAAAATTAAAATATATAGATAAATAATACATTTATTTTTTTCAATTCAAAAAATATATTTAAGTTGAAAATTCTTTTTCAATATAATATATTCAACAGAATATTTAAATTCTTTTTCAATTGAAAACATAAATAGAACATATAAACAAATTGAAAACACAAAGTCTTAAAAATTACTAGGAGTGCTCGGCGGTTTGGAGGTTCGATTGCGGCCAAATGAATCTCAAATCCGTCATCCGTCCAAAACTAGGCGGATTGGAAAAATCAATCCGCAACTGTCCGCTCGTCATCACGTATTCGTCCAAAATGCGGCGGATTGGTTCGGTTCAGTCGGTTTGGGCAGATCGGTATATCCGCTGCTCACCCCTAGATATAAGCAAATCAGAAACAAAAAATAAAAATAAAATTTTCACCTTATCATTAGATCTAAATTTATTTAATACGAGAGTTCATTCTACTCACAACTTAATATGATTATATTTATCTCAAAAATAAATATTCAATGTAATACTTAAAACCATTAATTTTTATACCATTGTTGGACCCAATTCAGCCACCTTTTCAATATTTAAACCCTTATATAATGGATCACATTTTTTACTAATAATATTCATTTGCCACGTGTCCTCACTAACACATGCCACAATTCTATCGTGAAATTTTTTAGTGTGGATGCTCTTATGCTGCTATCATCTCATATTTGATTGCATGCAGTGGCAGAGATACATGGTAACTAGCCGGGTCACGTGCCTCTTGGTTTTTTTTTTTTTTTAATGTAGATAAATAAAATTTTAAACGAATAATATTAGAATAAAATGTCAAGGGCATTTTTAAATTTATGAAAACAATAGTGACTGTTTTATTGAAAATAAAATGATTACAACAAATTATATTTTTATGTATGAGAATATTGTGAAAAAAACTCAATAGAAAGGTAATATCCATCATTATTAATATGCAAATATAATTAATTTCACTATATATTTTATATGTAAAAATTACTAGAGTGTTAGTTATATTTTGCATGTGGAGTTTACCTTTCATATGTTGTTTTACTATTAGTTTGTGATATCATATGTCAATAATGCGTAAGATCACTATTTTATAAAATTTTAGTCAATGATATACTAATTATACGCAATACTTTTTTTTCAATTTTACTCAAAGGAAATTGTAAAATTTTATGTGAAATACTTTTGTAATAATTTATTTAAGTTTTTGTACTTAATATTAATTCAAAAATTATTATTATCTTCTTATTGTTGGTTATGAAAAAAAAAATTTAAGTTGTAATCAATAAATGCCCCTTCTGATTTAGTTTTTCTAACTCCGCCACTGATTACATGTGTCCATAACTTGGAAAATGCATCAAATTCAAACTAACATTCATACTTGCATAATGGTTAAATCTAACACAAAAAATTGATTATTAGATTGGACATAATCTTTTTATATGAGGCACATCTCACTTTTTTGTGCTCTTACACTCATGTGAAAAAGTTGTGTCTAATTTTATAATTAATTTCTGTATAAATTGTTGTATAATATGTACTCTCTTTTTTTAACAGAGCATAATAAGTATTTTATTCACTAAAATTCTAGTACTTCTAATGTAATTAAAAAAATTATAAATAAATCAAATTTTTATCAATGTCTTTTATATCACCAGACGCAGAAGACAATGAATCTCATCCTATTTATTAATGTGTAATGTCAAACTCACTTGTGGCATCTTGAATTTTAAGATTTCTTAATTTATTGGCATCATGTAATTTTCTATGATATTGTAGACGTCCCCGAACGCATCCCGGGAAGAGGGGTGTGAATCCCCCCCGTTCTGGTTCGATATTGGGTCACTACAGTTCGAAGGACTCAAATGTCACGGTTCTAAATCTCGAACCAAAGGGTCCAAATCCGGCAAATCGTTTTGAAAACAGATTTTTTTGAAAGAAGTGCCAAACATGGACTGCTTTGCCAGATACAGAGTCGCCACCTAAATATTTTTAATGGAAATTTAGGAAACCCTGACTCGGTGCCAAAGGCCACGTGTCCGTCATCACCAAAGTTGCCTCGGCTCGGGAACTTAGGTACGATTGGGGAAGGTCACTTCGTGAGCACCCCCGCTCGCCCGGTCAAAGGACCGGCCTCTACTAATCATGATATCTTATTTTGAAAACATTGTATGTTCTTATTCCGGTTATTGGCCTAGGTTACTATGTGATGCACACAGCATACAAGTATAGACTGAGTCGTCTGAATTGGAACAAAACATTTCATGTTTGTTTGTTTGAATGATGGTTTGCTACCCGCAGGTAGGCTTAAAAATGCAGATTTTGCCACCCTCAGGTGGGCTTAGAAAACATGGTGTTGCCACTATCTAGTGGACTTAAAACAAACAGTCAATGCATTATTCCAATTCAGATAACCCAACCTTCACCCACAGGCATTCAGGCAGTTATATCACATAAGCAAATAGCCTCATGGCAAGCATGCTATTCATGGCAGTCACTCACACATATTCAAGGATGCTAAAGCATAAAAACTCGCCAAGTACTCCAAGCCAAAACAGAAACTACATTAGAAATCATGCATGATCCTAAGTATATTGAAATGCCTAATGCAACACATGCAAAAATGCAAACTATAGCAGGCTCGGCTATTCTAAACATGGCATATGATGATGCTACAACTAACACGTATTCAATTTGGAATTGAAATAAAAATGCAGTTTGTATGATGCGCCGAGCCCGGTGCGTGCAAAACAGATAAATGATGCAAACATGCTGTCATACTGTATGCTAATTGAAATATGCCCTATATCTAACCATTGTAAGCAGGTAAATAAAAGGGAGAAAGACGTGGGGTTGGAAGACATACATCACACACACCCACACTTATTACAGTTATGCCCTCGCGCAGAGGGTCCCGAATAAATATACAGTCCCAAATGAAAGAATAATACAGTCCCAAAATATTACAGTCCCAAATAATATACAAAATTCCTAATTAATTAATAAATTAAATAAGAAAAATGTAAAACTGGCATCTAAGCCAGGGGCTGCCTTGATTCTGATGAATGATGTATGTTTAGGCTGCTTTGGCACTGAAATCCACTGGGATGCCCCAATTAGCCTCTGCTTGCAATGTTTCTCGAAATGCGTACCAGACTCCGAAAAGTTGCTGATTCTTCATTTTGCTGCAACAGAGAGCAGGAAAGGGGCATAGCAATGTATTTCACAAATATATGCATGCCTCGATCCTCGTGCCACCAATCACGCATCTCGATGCATGATGGCCGAGGAGCCGAATTGCACAACTCAATATAGGATGAATGCATATGAATGTTACGACAAAACCTAACTCCATCATGGGTAATCCGGAGTGTCGGTGACTTGGGAATTGAGACTCGTTCCGTCACTCGAGATGCGAAACGTGCCTCGTTTCCCGTGCAATATGCATGATATGCATGAAATGCAGCTAATATACAATCCTAACATACACAATGCTATGAAAATGAGATGTCTCGGAATGCGTGCCCACGGGTGCGCAAACCGAGAAAATGATCCTAAGGCATAAAATGACATACGCAATGCAAATGGACTACACTAACATGAGTGAGCCTCGGCCACACTCACGTAAGAAGCCGTCAGATAAAAGCGAAGTGCCTCGAAATGCGTGCACACAAGCACGCAAATCGAGGCGGTGACATAAAGGCATGAAATGGCATGCAAATGCAATGATGGGCTTATACCAACATGAGAGGGCCTCAGCCACACTCACATAGGACGCCGGATGAAAATGAAGCGCCTCGAAATGCGTGCACACGGGCATGCAAACCGAGGCAATGACATAAATGCATGAAATGGCCTGAATATGATATACAATGAGACTAGAATGAGGTGTCTCGAAATGCGTGTCCACGGGCACGCAACTGAGGGAAATGGCATACGAAATGCGATGGTGCTAAAATGACATACAGAATGCAAAGTGGACTTACACTGACATGAGTGGGCCTCAGCCACACTCACATAAGAGGCCGTCGGATAAAAGTGAAGTGCCTCGAAATACGTACACACATGCACGCAAACCGAGGCAATGGCATACGCAATGCCGTATGGGCTTACACCAACATAAGTGAACCTCAGTTACACTCGCATAGGAGGCCATGAGATGAAAAATGATATGCCTCGAAATGCGTGCCCGTGGGCACGCAAACCGAGAAATGGCCCGTAGGCATGGAATGACATACGAAATGAAACAGGCATATGGCATATGGAAAATGCAAATTTCAGCAGCCAAAATGATGCAAAAACAGCCCCCGAATTATAGCAAAATTACACCCGATGCCCGAAAATGCTATGCTGAGTACCCGAAATGACTTGCAGCTATGCCAAACACGCACAATATGGACATGAAGTGTAAAGAAAGATGCTAGGCAGTCCCTAAACTAGCATTTTTCCAGTACAAAGCATGGCCAAACAACAATCACAAGTATGGCAAAAAATAGCATGCAAAAATGGGGGAAAAAAGAGAAATAATGAAGTAAGTGGTATATGCAATGCTCAAACTGAAAAATACAGTTCTACAACACTGAAGAGGGACAAAAAATATGAACATTTACAGTAGATGACATCCCCCAAATCAGTATGAAAACATGCTAAGAATGCCATGCAAGAAATAGGCCACAAGAGGGTATAACATGAAGTAGGCCAAACATTCATCCAACAAGCAAAGACCTTAATTAAATATGTCAAAGAAGACCAAAATATGACTCTTTCCAGACCTGATGATGGCCAAAAACAGAATCTAGATAGGCTTAACAAAGCATGCAAAAATAGGGGTCAAAGAGGGGTATAATGAAAAGTATAACATGGAGACCCCCAACAAAGTTGATCCCTTCTAAAATGTTGTAGAGGGACCCAAAATAAGCCTACTCATAGTTCATGACATGCTCCAAAACAGATCACATGTAGGCCAAATATTCAATGCAAATTTACGGTAAATGTGAGAAATTATGAAGCAAGTGCATGATAGAGAGGCCAAACAGGGTTGAGCCCTTCTTCAATGTTGAAGAGGGGCTCAAAATAGGCCCACTCACAGTTTACATCAGGCTTGAAAACAGATCACACATAGGCCAAATATTCAATGCAAAACAATGGCATACAAGATGACATTGAAACAAGTGCAAGATGGAGGGCTCAAACAGGGTTGAGCCCTTGAACAAACATGAAGAATAGCTCAAAAAATACCTAGTTTCAGTTAAGGTCGGAGCTCAAAACAGTGAGCAAGTAGGCTTAAGAAATGAGGCAAAAAAGTGTTACAAAAGAGGGAGATTGAGACTTACCCTTGAAGACCTCTTCTTTTCTACCTCTTGGCTTGAGGAATGTTGCTTTTAAGCCTCTAAGAACCTCTCATTGCTGCTGGAAATGGAGTGGTGATGGTGGTGCTTGGTAGTAGTGAAGAAATGGTGTCAAAACTTGAGATTTTGAAGGTTTTGGAGAAGGAGATGTATGCCAATGTCTATGAGCTCTTAAGGGAGGTTTTTCTAACCCTAATGAAGGAGCTGGCTAGCCCCTTATATGGACCAAAAAAAGGGTGTAAAGGTGGAGGGAAATGCACCCAAGCTTTCCCCCCCAAAATATCCCCCGATCCAGATCTTTTCTGGGGGAAACAGCTATACAGCTGTAAAGTGTGGACTGAGAGGATCATGGCCGGCCTTTCACTTTTCTTGGGGGTGGCCAACCGGCCACCCCCCATGGCCGGTCGGCTAGGGTTCAAAAGGGTCACTGAGAATTTCTGGCCGGCCACCAAAGGTTGGTGTCCTCCCATGTGTGTACAACAAGGCCCTGTGATTGGAATTTGGCAACTCTGAAACAGGAGAGAGAATAGGCCACTTGAAAGAGGGGTTCAAAAGGTCCAAATGTAATTACTGGCCGGCCATGTGTTTTTAGGGTCCTCCCATGTGTGTACAACACAAATATGTGGTTTTGGCTCGAAGAAAATGGCCCTAGGGTGTTCAACATTAACCCGGAAGTGAGAAAAACGGGCGCCGGGGGCCGCCGGAGGAGCATAACTGGTTGTTTGAGACAATTACTGTCCTCCCACCCTCCAGTGACCTTCCTTATGGTAAAACAGAGGTACCTGCCAAAATGAACGAAAACCAATGCAAAACGAATGCTCGGGGGCCAAAACACGCAGTTCGGGATCCCGAAAACCGGCTGTTAAGCACCGAAAGTGGTGTTTGGCCACAAAGTGGGTGTCTAAGACCCCAGTGTCCCTTGAAAGGGAGTAAATGAGATGCATGCCAAAAATCGGAGGAATCGGAGATGGTCGGGTGGTCCCGAACCTAGGCACACGGCCTGACGGCTCCGAAAACCGGGATCCGGGCTCCGAAACGGGCAAAATGGCCTACGACCACGAAATGTAGCCCACGGCCACTGAGAGATAGTCTACGGGACCTCTCCCTCCCCTCAGGAAAGAAAACAGAGAAAACCGAGCCCGGTTCGCAAACTGAGGC
Source organism: Camellia granthamiana (assembly GCA_036172215.1). Classification (NCBI taxonomy): domain Eukaryota; kingdom Viridiplantae; phylum Streptophyta; class Magnoliopsida; order Ericales; family Theaceae; genus Camellia; species Camellia granthamiana. The sequence goes on along the minus strand of JAXFYN010000068.1, from coordinate 328,096 downwards.
AAGGCACAGAAGAGAGTTCGGAAGTCCGGAGGCAGGGCGCACGGCCGCGACTCTGAGACTTCTGAACGAGAACAATATGCAACATCACCGAGCGCTCAATCGGCGACATCTGAGTCTTAAGGTCGGTCAAAAATGGGGTGTCTACAGATATATAAGTTTGGTGGCCTCAATTTGGAGCCTCAATTTTCTATGAGTTAAATTTAAGTTAAATAGCATAATTGCGTTGATTGAATGACTTAATTTAACAATATTATCCATCTAGAAAAATTAATCAATAAGATATTGATACAAGTATACATGGACAATAATTACTCTAACTATGACTCTCACCAACTTTAAATCTATATTATATATTCCACATTATATTACCTTAATTGCTTCTATCGTTTATGACTATTAACCAGTGACGATTCAAATAATATAATAAAATATAATTATTCTAACATTTTGTTCAACAAAAAAAAGCTGCTAATACAAAATTCAATTACTCGTAAAATTTGAAACTATTCAAACCTCGTGACTCCCAAAAACATTGTAATTCTGTTTGCAATCAAAGTTTCCGTGTGTTTGTTTGATCATAGAATACAGACCAATTAAGTGATTCAAACTTAAAAACCAAGCCCAAGTCAAACACAAAAAATGTCCCTCCACGCCAAGTCAAAGAAAAACAATTACCATTCGAATTCACATACTAGCTAAAATCCAGACCTATATATATACATATCCCTGTAACATATATATCACATCTACCAAAAAACATCTTATAACCGTCTCTCTCTTGCTCTCACATTTTCTTTTTCTCAAACAACAACAAGAAAGAGTAATCTCATCTTCTTCTTTTTTATTTATTCAAAAGGAGTAATCTCATCTAAGTTGTTAAAAAGATGGTTTTCACTAGGGGTCTCTTCATGACAATGCTTATATTCCTTGTCTTGATATTGTTCTCTTCAACAAGTTTACCACTTGCAAATGCCATGAGACCTCTCAATGAAGGAAAATGGGTAGGGAGCCAAGTTTCGGTTCTGCTCCGGTCCATCGTTAGAGGAACTGTGCCATCATCTGGAGCTAATCCCTGCACTTACATCCCCGGTCAAGGCAACTGGTACATGTACATGATGTTTTGATGAATTTTGCTGGTGGGATTGTTCGTACCCCCGCCAACCTTTCTCGGTGTTGCTAACGAGGTGATATTTGTATAACGAGTACACTATTGTAATATATCCTTCTTTCACATATATGTGTGGTTTACATTTATGTGAGAGAGATAAAAATATATTATAATGTACTTGTTACACAAAAAATCATTGCTAACCAATGGACACAAGGAAGATTCAATTCTTTGACCTCAATATCAACTTAGAAAAGATAAAATCATTGTAACTTTTTTTTTTTTTTTTTTTTTTTTTTTTTTTTTTTCTCGAGATGAGTTGAGACAACCATCACAAGTTTGGTTGTAAACCATGTAAATGTCGTAATTTATAACCCATTAAATTTTATTTTTTTTCAATTGTTGCGGTGTTGGAAAGATTGTAACTTGTGCTTTGTAATTTTGATCATCTATATTTCATAAGAGCAATGAAAAGTTCCATTTCATTTTATAAAATGGTAACATATAATCAAAATTCAAAATTTATATATTGTTGGTTCAATGAGTCAGATACTAAATTATAAAAAAATAATTTGAGGGTAATTCATCCACACAGTTTTATTTTTAACACACATTTTATAGTGACGTTTTGGACTTCTAATTTTTTTCCCTAATCAATTTACATCCCATGCAAGAATTTTTTGTTATTATTTAGAATGACGCATGCATGGTTTTGGTACGTACATTACACATCGTAAACAAAATGGAGTTAAAAGATGACGACGCAGTTAACAAAGGGCTCAAATTAGAACAAATACTGTGGGACCAATAATACACCTTACACCTTACACTTATACCTTTTGTGAAAAATTAAACCTTACACTTACACCTTTTTTGAGGTTGCACACCATATGAAACCCACTTACACCTTACACCTTACACTTACACCTTACACTTACACCTTATACTTATACTTACACCTTACACTTACACTTTTTGTATAAGTGGCACATGGTGTGCAATTGCACACTTAAGAAAAGTCCTAAAAATAAAATAAGATTAACCAAGGAGATTTTTTTTAACCCTACTATATATATCACTTATATAATATGACCATATGGGTCAATTTTGTAAATTATTGTTCTCATTCTGGTTTCATTTTTAAATTATTATTTTTAAATAAAAATACTAAAAACTAGTTTGGGAAAAAATATTTAAAAAAAAAAAAACACATAATTTTTTATTGTGTTTCTATTTTTGTAAAAAATAAATTTGAAAATCAAACTAAAGTGAGTGATTAGTTGTGTACCCACCCTATTTTATCTAAATGTCAATTATCCTCTTTATAGAGTAAGCAAATTGAACTTTAAAAATAAAAATTAAGGATTGATTTAGTGAATGGTAAATGTGGGGACATAATTTTTGAATGACAACACGTGGCCGAGGTGTTACCGAAGTACCAGCCGAGGTGCCACGTGTCCTGGTCATGACGCCGAGATGATCTCGGCTAAGCCGAGATGATCTGCGAAGAAACCGGAATCCAGGATAAGCAAAGAAGGGATAAGAGTCCTAGAATGGGAGAGGACTTCAGTTTGGATAAAGATAAGACTCTTAGAAAGTTTATCCCAATCCTATTGGGAGTTCAAGATTAGCAGTAATCCTAAGTCCATTGAAGTTGGGCTTCTATTGGGATTAGGTAAGTGTTGGCTATAAAAGAGAGGCACCCTCATGGGTCTAAAGTATACTTTTTATGCTCTGAATGGTGAGTTAAGTACTTTTGCTATCTTTGAGAGATAACTGACTTGATCGTCAGAGTGCCCCCGAGTGGGCAAACTACCGCCGGAATCTCTTCTTTTTGTGACAGGTCGTTTGGGCTTAATCTATTCTGCCAGTGTTCTCCAGCTGAGTGCTTGATTGACAGTGTAGTCGGAAATTGACACACACAATTTGGCGCGGTCTGTAGGAAAAAAGGAGAATAGATGGCTAACGACGGACACAAAAAGAGAAGGTTGGAGACGACATCTCTACTGAGAGTGGGAAACACATTGACCTTGACGTCGAAGAAGACAACTACAATGAAGAGACTTGTGATAAGAATCACGGAGAAAGGGACGTCGGCCAAGAGGGCGACGTGCCAAAGAAATCAGACCGAAGCGGGTTTATAACAAGGACGACCTCCAGGTATGAAATGATAGATGTCTACGGAGGGACGACGAGATGAAGGGAATGGCGAATGACGTCAATTGGCGGACCTGTAAATAGTCGTCAATTTCATGATGCAGAATAACGTTATGTAGTCACTGTTCCCTTTACAAGATACGCCGATTCCAGCGGCCAAGAAGATGCCCAGAAAGGGGGGCAGAACACAGTTCCTGCAGTTCCTCAGCACGACAAGGCAAAGGGGCATTCTCACTGGCCTTTCATGGGAGGTCGGGCATGGAGAATCAAAGAGGGCTGGAGAATGATGCTTGGGAGTTGGAATTTACAAACTAAGATTGGTTTAACACTTGTTGAAATTTTAAGAAAAATTTACAAGTTGAAATTAAACCGAGGTCATGTTTAACACTTGTTGAAATTTTAAAAATTTACAAGTTGAAGTTAAACCGATGTCATGTTTAACACTTGTTGAAATTTTAAAAATTTACAAGTTAAAATTAAACCGATGACATGTTTAATACTTGTTGAAATTTTAAGAAAAATTTGCAAGTTGAAGTTAAACCAACGTCATGTTTAACACTTGTTGAAATTTTAAGAAAAATTTATAAGCTGAAGTTAAACCGGGGTCATGATTAAAGGAAGGAATGATATAGGTTCCATCGCCTCAGGATGCCGAGGTAATAGAACCTAAGGGGTAGTTGTGAGGACATAATTTTTTAATGACAACACGTGGCCGAGATATTACCGAAGTGCCAGCCGAGGTGCCACGTGTCCTAGTCATGACGCCGAGATAATCTCGGCTAGGCCAAGGTTATCTGCGAAGAAACTAGAATCCAGGATAAGCAGATAAGGGACAAGAGTCCTGGAATGGGAGAGGACTTCAGTTTGGATAAAGATAAGACTCTTAGAGAGTTTATCCCAATTCTACTAGGAGTTCAAGATTAGCAGTAATCCTAAGTCCATTGAAGCTAGGCTTCTATTGGGATTAGGTAAGTGTTGGCTATAAAATTGAGGCACCCTCATGGGTCTAAGGTATGCTTTTTATGCTTTGAATAGTGAGTTAAGTACTTTTGCTATCTTTGAGAGATAATTGACTTGATCGTCGAAGTGCCCCTGGGTAGACGAATCACCGCCAGAATCTCTTCTTTTTGTGACAGGTCGTTCGGATTTAATCTATTCTACCAGTGTTCTCCAATTGAGTGCTTGATTGGCAGTGTGGTCGGAAATTGATACACACAGTAAACATAACGTTTGAATTCAAGTCTTACCTGACTTTTTCTTCTCCTATCCCCTTCTTACCTATTAAAAAATACTAATTTAAAATTTACAAAAATAGACCTAAGAGAGGGACTCCTGTAGACACCCCATTTTTGACCGACCTTAAGACTCAGACGTCACCGATTGAGCGCTCGGTGATGTTGCATATTGTGCTCGTTCAGAAGTCTCAGAGTCGCGGCCGTGCGCCCCGCCTCCGGACTTCCGAACTCTCTTCTGTGCCTTGCCTCGGTTTGCGAACCGGGCTCGGTTTTCTCTGTTTTCTCTTCCTGAGGTGGGAGAGGTCCAGTAGACCATCTCTCAGTGGCTGTGGGCTACATTTCGTGGCCGTAGGCCATTTTGCCCATTTCGGAGCCCGGTTCCCGGTTTTCGGAACCGTCAGGCCGTGTGCCTCGGTTCGGGACCGTCTAACCATCTCCGATTCCTCCGGTTTTTGGCATACATCTTATTTACTCCCTTTCAAGGGACACTGGGGTCTTAGATACCCACTTCGTGGCCAAACACCAATTTCGGTGCTTAACGGCCGGTTTTCGGGACCCCAAACTGCGTGTTTTGGCCCCCGAGCATTCGTTTTGCTTCGGTTTTTGTTCATTTTTGGCAGGTACCTCTGTTTTATCATCAGGAAGATCACTGGAGGGTGGGAGGTCAGTAATTGTCTCAAACAACCAGTTATGCTCCTCCGGCGCCCCCCGGCGCCCGTTTTTCTCACTTCCGGGCTAATGTTGAACACCCTAGGGCCATTTTCTTCGAGCCAAAACCACATATTTGTGTTGTACACACATGGGAGGACCCTAAAAACACATGGCCGGCCAGTAATCCTCATTGACCCTTTTGAACCCCTCTTTTAAGTGGCCTATTCTCTCTCCTGTTTCAGAGTTGCCAAATTCCAACCACATGGCCTTGTTGTACACACATGGGAGGACACCAACCTTTGGTGGCCGGCCAGAAATTTTCATTGAACCTTTTGAACCCTAGCCGACCAGCCATGGGGGGTGGCCGGCCGGCCACATCCAAGAAAAGTGAGAGGCCGGCCATGACCCTCTCAGTCCACACTTTACAGCTGTATAGCTGTTTCCCCCAGAAAAGATCTGGATTCGGGGGATATTTTGGGAGGGAAAGCTTGGGTGCATTTCCCTCCACCTTTACACCCTTTTTTTGGCCTTCATAAGGGGCTGGCCAGCTCCTTCATTAGGGTTAGAAAAACTCCCCTTAAGAGCTCATATACATTGGCTTACATCTCCCTCTCCAAAAACCTCCAAAATCCTTAAGTTTTGGCCTCATTTGTTCATCAACACCAAGCACTACCTTCACCACTTCCATTCCAGCAGCAAGGGAAGGTTTTTCAGAGGCTAAGGAGCAACAAATTCAAGCCAAGAAGCAACCAAAGTGTAGTCTTCAAGGGTAAGTCACTATTTCCCCTTTTCTAGCACTTTCTTGCATCAATTTCTTAGGCTATTTGCTTACTGTTTTGGGCTTCGACTTTAACTTAAACTAGGTCTATTTTGAGCTATTCTTCATGTTTGTTCAAGGGCTCAACCCTGTTTGAGCCCTCCATCTACCACTTGCTTCAATATCATCTTGTATGCCATTATTTTGCATTGAATATTTGGCCTATGTGTGGTCTTTTTTCAAGAATGATGTAAACTGTTAGTGGGCCTATTTTGAGCCCCTCTTCAACATTGAAGAAGGGCTCAACTCTGTTTGGCCTCTCTATCATACACTTACTTCATAATCTCTCACATTTATCGTAAATTTGCATGATTTGTTTGGCCTACATGTGATCTTTTTTGGAGCATGTCATGAACTATGAGTAGGCTTATTTTTGGTCCCTCTACAACATTGTAGAAGGGATCAACTTTGTTGGGGGTCTCCATGTTATACTTGTCATTATACCCCTCTTTGACCCCCATTTTTGCATGCTTTGTTAAGCCTATCTAGATTCTGTTTTTGGCCATCATCAGGTCTGGAAAGAGTCATATTTTGGTCTTCTTGACATATTTTGTCAAGGGTCTTAGGCTGTTTGGTGAATTCCTGGTATACTTCTCTTTATAGCCCTCTTTTGGCCCATATTTTGCACGCTATGTTTTCCATATTTGTACACTGTTTTGGGGGTTACCATAAGCTGTAAATATTCATATTTTTGGTCCATCTTCAGTGTTGTAGAACTGTATTTTTCAGTTTGAGCATTGCATATACCACTTACTTCATTATTTTCCCTTTTTTCCCTTTTTTTGCATGCTGTTTTTGCCCCATCTATGATTGTTGTTTGGTCATGCTTTGTACTGGAAGAATGCTAGTTTAGGGACTTCCTAGCATCTGTCTTTACACTTCATGTCCATATTGTACATGTTTGACATAGCTGTAGGCCATTCCATTGCATTTCGGGACTTATTTCGGGCATCGGGTATAATTTTGCTATGATTCGGGGGCTGTTTTGCATCATTTTGGCTGCTGAAATTTGCATGTTCCGTATTCCATATGCCATGTCTCATTTTGCATGTCATTCCATGCCTTCGGGCCATTTCTCGGTTTGCGTGCCCACGGGCACGCATTTCGAGGCATCCCTTTCTCATCTCCCGGCCTCTTATGTGAGTGTGGCTGAGGCCCACTCATGTTAGTGTAAGTCCATTTTGCATTCTGTATGTCATTTTAGTCTCATCGCATTGCGTATGCCATTGCCTCGGTTTGCGTGCCCGTGTGCACGCATTTCGAGGCATCCCTTTCTCATCTCACGGCCTCTTATGTGAGTGTGGCTGAGGCCCACTCATGTTAGTGTAAGTCCATTTTGCATTCTGTATGTCATTTCAGTCTCATTGCATCGTGTATGCCATTTCCTCGGTTTGCGTGCCTGTGGGCACGCATTTCGAGACATCTCATTTTAGTCTCATTGTATATCATATTTCAGGTCATTTCATGCCTTTATGTCATTGCCTCGGTTTGCGTGCCCGTGTACACGCATTTCGAGGCATTTCTTTTTTTTATCCGACGGCCTCTTATGTGAGTGTGGCTGAGGTCCACTCGTGTTAGTGTAAGTCCAATTTGCATTGCGTATGCCATTTCATGCCTTAGGATCATTGCCTCGGTTTGCGTGCCCGCGTGCACGCATTTCGAGGCATCTCATTTTCATAGCATTGTGCATGCTAGGTCATATGTTAGCTGCATTTCATGCATATCATGCATATTGCATCGTGTTCGGGATAGGAGTTAGCCCGGGCACGAGAAACGAGGCACGTTTCGCACCCCGAGTGACGGAACGGGTCTCAATTCCCTAGTCACCGACACTCCGGATTACCCATGATGGAGTTAGGTTTTGTTGTAGCATTCATATGCATTCATCCTATATTGAGTTGTGCAATTCGGCTCCTCGGCCATCATGCATCGATATGCGTGATTGGTGGCACGAGGATCGAGGCATGCATATATTTGTGAAATACATTGCTATGCCCTTTTCCTGCTCTCTGTTGCAGCAAAATGAAGAATCAACAACTTTTCGGAGTCTGGCACGCATTTCGAGAAACATTGCAAACAGAGGCTAATTGGGGCATCCCAATGGATTTCCGCGAGAAGGCAGCCCAACATGCATCATTTCATCATCCGGAGCGGAGTCAAGGCAGCCCCCTGGCTTGCATGCCAGTTTTATTTTTTTTCTTATTTAATTTGTTAATTAATTAGGAATTTGTATATTATTTGGGACTGTAATATTTTGGACTGTATTATTCTTTCATTCGGGACTGTATATTTATTTGGACCCTCTGCGCGAGGGCATAATTGTAATAAGTGTGAGTGAGTGTGATGTATGTCTTCCAACCCCACGTCTTTCTTCCCTTTTATTTACCTGCTTATAATGGTTAGATATAGGGCATATTTCAACTAGCATACAGTATGACAACATGTTTGCATCATTCATCCGTTTTGCATGCACCGGGCTCGGCGCATCATACAAACTGCATTTGTATTTCAATTCCAAATTGAATACGTGTTAGTTGTAGCATTCCATATGCCATGTTTAGAATAGCCGAGCCTGCTATAGTTGCATTTTTGCATGTGTTGCATTAGGCATTTCTGCATATTTAGGATCATGCATGATTTCTAATGAGCTTCTGTTTTGGCTCGGAGTACTCGGTGAGTTTTATGCTTTAGCATCCTTGCATGTGTGCGAGTGACTGCCATGAATAGCATGCTTGCCATGAGGCTATTTGCTTATGTGATATAACTGCCTTGAATGCCTGTGGGTGGAGGTTGAGTTATTTGGATTGGAACAATGCATTGACTATTTGTTTTAAGCCCACTAGATAGTGGCAAAATCACTGTTTTCTAAGCCCACCTGAGGGTGGCAAATCCACGTCTTAGCCTACCTGCGGGTAGCACCATCAAACCATTTTCAAACAAACAAACATGAAATGTTTTGTTCCAATACAGACGACCCGGTCTATACTTGTATGTTGTGCGCATCACATAGTAACCTAGGCTAATAACCGGAATAAGAACACACAATGTTTTCAAAAACAGATATCATGGTTAGTAGAGGCCGGTCTTTGACCGAGCGAGCGGGGGTGCTCACGAAGTGACCTATCCCCAATCGTACCAAGTTCCCGAGCCGAGGCAACTTTGGTGATGACGACACGTGGCCTTTGGCACCGAGTCAGGGTTTCCTAAATTTCCCCATAATAAAATATTTAGGTGGCGACTCTATATCTGGCAAAGCAGTCCATGTTTGGCACTTCTTTCAAAAAATCTGTTTTCAAAACGATTTGCCAGATTTGGACTCTTTGGTTCAAGATTAAGAACCGTGACATTTGAGTCCTTCGAACTGTAGTAGACCCAATATCGAACCAGAACGGGGGGAGTCGCTCCTGGCCCCGGGATGCGTTCGGGGACGTCTACAGTTTCTGGCGACTCTGCTGGGGAGTTAGAGAACTTGACTCGAACTCATGATATCTGGTTTTGACTATACTTGTGTGCTTCTTTGCATTGCATTTGCATTGGTGCGCCTAGGAACACCGTGTTTGCCATATGCCATTCCCGAACGATTTGCCGGAGGCTTGTCTTGTCAAGGCATGATCATAAGGCTGATCGGCTCTGGGCTCTGACAGCATGGGAACACAAACCCCGGTTTTACTGGGGCACCCTTTTTGACCATTCGACCTAGTGCATATTCGGATCCATAGTGACCATTCCAAACTAGGACAGGTTGCTTACCCGTTTATAGTTGTTTGAAACCGCTGCGTGCGTAGTAAAACCTAGCTCCTGACAAAATAGGACAGGGAAACCCTACCCCAACATAGGGGTGTTTTGGCTCTCACTTATCTGTTATGTGTTTGTTAGAGTGCGTCTCTACAGGGAATGCATGTATCAGTTTATGAGTCACATCAGGCCTGCGGGCATCAGTTTTTGAGATTGGGCATCAGGGCCTGCGGGCATCAGCCAGTCATTTGAGAATCAGTTGTCTGCGGATGTCAGATTCGGTTTTGGGAAACAGTGATACAGGGACAGTAATCAGTGATTGAGGACAGTGTATACCCAGCTTATCAACCGTGTGTTGTATGCCCGACTGTGTGTTGTGTATTTAATTTAAGCTGTTATGCTGTCCGTTTTTCTGGTTATTTATTTCCTTTTCGCTTTATTTATCTTTTTGCTAGGGCAGTTTTTAGCACGATTGCTTCTGAACCACTAGATACTCCCCAAGCACTTAGACACGAGGTCGCCGACTCAATCGATCCGAGGATCTGGTTGACGGACATCTAGTGTTCCACTCTCTACCCCAATTATCAGAAGAAGGCCGAGGAGGCGTAGTGTGTCAGAACAGGGATTACCGGAACAGAGGGCTACTTTGACAGTAAGCAATCAGGTTGAGATTTATGTGTCTGCCATAGAGGTACATTTACCGGTCATTCAGATGGAACAGCAGAATACATCAGGGATGGAGGCGATGATGCGCCAAATGCACGAGAGCATGAAACAGATGCAAGAGGATGCCATCCGCCAAGCGGAATTTTCTAAGCAACAGGCTGCAGTTATGGCCCAACAGGCTGAGCTTATTACCAGGCTCCAGCAGCAAACCGGAACATCAACCTCACACCCAGCTCCTCCTCCACCCGGAGCTCCGTTGCCCGAGCAGGCATCCACTGGTCAAAATGCCCTGCCAAACCCCAGAATACCCCCCTGAACACCCAGAACACCCTACCAATGTCCAGAATATTCAAGAGGACACAGGCCATCCAACGGGGTTGGCTCCCCCCCCGCTTCTGCCTCAGCTGTCCAAGACTCATACACCTGCCAACCATCCGGACTCTCCCTTCGAGTTCGAGATAGACCATACAGCTCTGAAATTGAGCAAACTGGAGAAGCTTTTTAAGAAGTCTTAGGGGGTGAAGGCCATCCCAGACATCGAAGATGGGTACACCGATGTGGCCGTGACATTGCCCGACAGATTCAAGATGCCGCAAATTGACCGTTTCGATGGATCCAGAGATCCTATGGTCCATCTCCGGCTGTTTTCAGACATCCTGCGGCCAATGGGCCTAACCAGACCACAAAAGCTTTCCCTGTTTGGCACGAACTTTGTCGGGTGTGGCAGCCATTTGGTACGCGAAGCTAGAAGATGACGTGAAAAGAAACTGGGATGAGATGGCTGAGGCCTTCGTTACACAGTACTCGTACAATACACAGATCGAGATTACAACTCGTGATCTCGAAACGACGAGGCAAGAGGCCAGGAGACTTTCTCAGACTTCGTAACTCGATGGACGGCAAAGGCATCGATGATGACCTTGAGGCCTACAGACAAAGATCAATTAGGATGATTGTGCGTAATCTCCAACCAAAACTCATGCAGAAGATGATCGTACTCCCCTTTCCCACCTTCTCAGACTTACACATGATGGGGGTACAGATCGAGGATGCGATGAAGCAAGGTCTGATTGACCAGGACCGGGAGCAACCCCGGAGGACATTCAACCGCAATAACAACGCAGGCCCGAGTGGCGCTGCAAACACAAGGACTTCGGAGGTCAGTATGGTCACCACCAATCCCCCTCCCCAGCCAAGGCCCATGGCGGCCACCCCCTTTTCCAGTACATCCGGGAGCAGTACCCAAGCCCCGAGATTCCAGCCCAGAGGCCAAAGAACCTTTACTCCACTATACATGCCTTTGTCCAAGGTTCTGGGGGTCTTGATTAGAAAGGGACATCTAAAACCCCTGGAGCCGAGGCCGCCACCAAATCCACTCCCCCCCTCTCACAACCCAGCCAAATACTGTGCCTACCACCAGCAGCACGGTCATGATACCGACCATTGTTATAGGCTGCGTCACGAGGTTCAGGACCTCATCGACAAAAATATTATTCTACCTCCAGATAGACCTAACGTCACAACCAACCCACTCCCTACCCATAACCAAGATCCACCACCCAAAAGAGTCAACCTCATCCAAACTGGGGTCGTATCCTACGATCCTAGTATCTATATTACTCCCTCTCACCTACCCAAGCCGGAGGTGATCCTTCCTGATTACAACGATTCCTTGTGCATGATGGACACCTTCACAACCCAATCCGAGTCAAAGGTGGTGACCACTGAAGATGGAACAGGGCAGGTTTCAGAGGAGAATAGAGTTGTTGAGTCTGGGGTCAAGCGGTTTGGGAATTACGCTGGGGGAGCCTATGATCCAAGCGAATACATTTTATCAGTGGGCCGGCCCGAGCTGAGTGTGGGGTTGCCAGAAAAAGCTGAACTGTGCATGATTCAGGGGGACAGACTTGAACAGGGGGCAGATGATCTAGCAACAGTGGAGGAGGACTTTGCCAACCTCCAGTTCTTCAACGACCAAGAATCAGGAGATGCAACAATCAACTGGTTTGAATATGAGGAGTCGGCGGAGGCCACCGGGTGGTTAGATGATCAGCCTGATATTGTGGAGTTTCAGCCAGAGCAGAGGCCCGGCAGGGGCGAGGGTATCAACTGTGGCCGGAAGGGCCGAGAGTTAGAATGGATTGCCGGAGAGCGCCGGTACAAAGAATTCGCTCGGGACTTAAGCGTTATGGATGCAAAGACAATAGAACAACAACTGCAGCAACGCAGACAGAACAGGAGAAGCTTTGGGATTCCGAGAGAATCAGAAAGGCAAAAGCCCATGAAGGGGCTGAGAGTGCTGTGGGCACAAGAACGGACAATGCTGTGAGCATATGGGATGAAGGTACTGAGAGTACACACCTGCCAGAACCAGACAGGTGTCTTTTGGATGCTAACGGGATGTGGTGAGAAGACGACGACTTATGTCTTGCCCACACAGACGAAGACTGGGGAGCAAATCAACCAGACAGCACCTGGTACCTCGATGAGGTGGACCACATGACCAGAAGTGGGCGGTACTTTAAGCCCCCGCACCTAGACCAACCAGAAGCATCTGGTAAAGACAAGGAAGCTGAGAAACAGAGAGAGAAATAGATTGAAGAAGAAGCTGTGCTGAGGCAATTAAAGAAGATACAAGCAGACATCTCCATCTGGGGACTGCTTATGGCTTCACGGGTACACAGACAGGCTGTCCTATCTGCCATGGACAAGGCCAAACTCTCAATCGATACTACACCAGAGCAACTGGTCGGGCTGGTTTTTCCGGGAGGAGGTTCCCCGGCTTTAACCTTTTCAGACAAGGAACTGCCACCTGAGGGCGTGAATCATAACAAACCTCTCTACATTTCCGTGGAATGTAGAGACAAGTGGATACCGGTGGTACTTGTTGATACCGGGTCTGCCATCAACGTCTGCTGAAGCCCGTGGACTTCGTCCCAACCACTCAGGTGATCAAAGCATACGATAATACAAGTCGAGAGGTGATGGGGACTGTCAAAATCCAAACCAAGGTTGGGCCTGGACAGCACGAGATAGATTTCCATGTCTTGGAGGTCCCCGCAACTTTCAATCTGCTTTTGGGACGACCGTGGTTACACCAGGTGAAGGTCGTCTCGTCTACTCTGCATCAAATGGTGAAATACCCCTGTGGAAAGGGAGTAGCCATCGTGTTTGGGAATTCATCGATCCATCCCTCTCCGGAGGTGTCTACACCAGTCCTAGAAATCGAACACGGCATGGAGGACGTGTTTATATCAGGATTTACTCTGGCCGAGGCCCGGGTAGTGCAAAACATTATGGCTGTGAATGAAGGTATGTACATCAGTGCTCAATCCGTCTACCTCATGAACAAGCTACAACACATCCCCGGGATGGGATTAGGAAGGAGCGGCAGGAAAGACGTTGCAACATTGGCCGAAGTGCCACATAACCCGCATACCTTTGGACTGGGTTATTTGCCCACCAAAGAGGACTGGGTGAGGAAAGGGAAAGAAATGGCCGGAAGGGCCAGAGCAAAGCAGGCTGGGAAGCCATTTGACTTGATGCATAGGCCCATCCAGGGCACCCTAAACGGACACTTCGTCCGGGAGGGGGAGGATTTTCCATTTTGCGGCTTTCCAGAACCATGGATAAACGCGGAGAAGAAGCACGTGCCTGGTTTTGAGATCTTTGTTGACCTGCAACTAGCCGGGGAGGATGTTGCCGAAGAGCAGACGGACCCAACAGCTGAGGTTAAGCAGTGTAGGGCAGTGGATCCTGAGGGCACAGAATTTGAAATGGGGGTAGCGCTGGCATGTCTACTCTTTGATCCTCCGATCGACCATAAGTGCTTGGGGGATAACTCCGAGGTTTCCATGATTGGGGATGAAACGGCTGCGAGCCAACCAGCAACTATCTTGGATGCATCTATCGCACCCTCTCTCACTTGGCAGTACGAGGAGGGATTTTTGTCCAGCAGCACCGGGTCAGGTAGTGAGCCGGAATCTGATTCCACCGAGTCTTGTGAGTCGGAATCAGGTTCCAGCTCGACTGAGTCTGAGTCTGAGTCTGGTACTCCTGGGGATGTTAACCCGGATGCCACAGTCCTGTCTAGGTCGTCTTTTTCCTTTTCATTTGAGTCTGTTGTAACCGATGAATTGGATGATCTGGCTGTGCCTAATGAGAATGAACTATCTGTGGTTTCCGAGTACTTTTCTGTGCCCCTAATTTATTGCATTAATTCAGACTTTCAAAACTTTGATGAAAACGAAGAGGACGAAGTTCCTCCGGTTTTACAACGTCTAATTGAGCAAGAGCAAGAGAGATTTGTTAAACCATTAATGGATGAAATCATTACCGTGAACATTGGTACTGAGGAGGACCCGCGGCTGGTCCAGATCGGGTCCACGTTGTCTTCGGAGGAACGCAAGCGACTAGTCGCTTTATTAAAAGATTTCAAAGATGTTTTCGCGTGGTCCTACAAAGACATGCCTGGAATCGATCCTGAGATTGTACAGCATCGGATCCCCCTTGACCCCGAGGCTCGACCTGTCAAACAGAAACTCAGAAGGATCCGCCCGGACTGGGCCCTCAAGATTAAGGAAGAGGTCACCAAGCAAATCGATGCAGGCTTCCTGCTGGTATTTGAATATCCAACTTGGTTGGCCAACATTGTTTCGGTGCCGAAGAAGGACGGCAGGATCCGGGTGTGTGTAGACTTCAGGGATTTGAACAGAGCTAGTCCGAAGGACGACTTTCCTTTACCGCACATCGATGAGTTGGTAGATTTCGCAGCAGGGCATGCATTGCTCTCATTTATGGATGGCTTCTCAGGATACAACCAGATAGTGATGGCACCAGAAGACAGGGAAAAGACTGCATTCACCACCCCGTGGGGGACATACTGCTACAGGGTAATGCCGTTTGGGTTGAAGAACGCTGGAGCTACTTATCAACGGGCCGCGACCACAATATTACATGATATGATCCACAAAGAGGTTGAGGTGTATGTGGACGACATGATTGTCAAGTCCAAAGAAAGAGAGGGCCACTACACCGCCTTGCACAAGTTTTTCCAAAGGATCAAGGAATTCCGGTTGCGGCTGAACCCTAAAAAATGTACGTTTGGTGTTACAGCGGGAAAAATGCTGGGGTTTCTGATTACACAAAGGGGGATCGAAGTCGACCCTTCCAAAATCAAGGCCATCCTAGAAATGCCCCCACCGAGGACTGAAAAGGGTAAAGTGCAATTCATAAGATGGTTTATCTCAAAATTAACCTTGACTTGTGAACCACTTTTTGGTCTCCTGAAGAAAGGAAAGAAGTTCCAATGGGACGGCCGATGTCAAGCTGCGTTTGAGCAGATTAAAGAGTATCTACAGAACCCACCCGTTTTATCGCCACCAGAGCCGGGGAAACCGTTGATTTTGTATCTGTCAGTGACTGAAACTACAATGGGTTGCATGCTTGCACAAGAATCAGAAGATAAGGTGGAGAAAGCCATCTACTATTTGAGCAAAAAGATGCTGGAGTATGAGACCCGATATACACCGCTGGAAAAGGCTTGCTTAGCTCTGGTATGGGCTACCAGGAAGCTGCGGCACTACTTGTTAGCTCACTCTGTAATGTTGGTTTCACGACTTGATCCCATCAAATATCTTTTCGAGAAACCGGCACTTACGGGTAGGCTAGCTCGTTGGTTGCTGTTGCTCTCCGAATTTGATCTCACGTACGTGACACGCAAGTCAGTAAAAGGAAGAGCAGTGGTAGAGTTCCTTGCCGACCACCCGGTTGAGGGGGATGAAGCAGTGGAGTATTTGTTCCCAGATGAAGCCATTTTGCATATCGACGATGAAACTTGGACGATGTACTTTGACGGAGCGTCAAATCAACATGGGTATGGGATAGGAGTGTTGCTGATAGCACCCGACAATTCCCGTATCCCTTTAGCCTTCAAACTCCGGTTCAAAGTCTCGAACAATGAAACAGAATATGAGGCGTGCATCGCTGGCCTAGAAGCAGCCATGGAACTTGGGGCAAGACGGCTGGACGTCATTGGGGACTCGAACCTCGTTGTGTCTCAAGCTAAAGGAGACTGGAAAGTAAAAGAGGAAAAAATGATGATGTATCACCAAACCTTGGATTTGCTAATTCCTCGGTTTGAGAAGCTAAGTTTTACTCATCTACTAAGAGAGAACAACAGGTTCGCAGATTCTTTAGCAACTCTATCATCCATGATAGACATCCCGTGTGGAGTCCGGATGCGTCCAGTCATCATTGACCAGAAATTTGCACCAGCCTATGAGTCGATTGCAGCCATAGATGAAGTTCAGGACGAACACCCTTGGTATTACGACATTTGGAATTTCTTGGAGAAGGAAGCATACCCGCCAGGGGTAAATGCCAAGGACAAAAGGGCAATAAGAAGATTGGCCGTTCAGTTCATCATCTGTGGGGGTAAGCTGTATAGAAGAGGTCATCTGGGAATGCATAAACTGTGTGTTGATGCCGAAGAATCAAAAAGCCTAATGGAAGCCATCCATGGAGGGGAATGTGGAGCACATATGAATGGGGTAATGCTAGCACGGAAGATTCTCAGACAAGGTTACTACTGGTCCACCATGGAGGAGGATTGTATTGGTTTTGTTCGGCGATGCCATAAATGTCAGATCCATGCAAATCGCATGAACATCCCGCCATCAAAGCTGTACAACATGACTTCGCCATGGCCATTTTCAGTCTGGGGAATTGATGTGATCGGAGCTGTCACGCCAAAGGGGTCGAATGGGCATGAGTTCATCTTGGTAGCGATAGATTATTTCACGAAGTGGGTTGAGGCCCAATCTTACGCGGTGTTGAAGGCTTCGCATGTTGCAAAGTTTATCAGAAACAACATCATCTGTCGCTATGGGGTCCCAAATGAGATAATTTCAGATAACGGTTCCCACTTCAAGAAGGACGTGATAGACTTGTTGGAAAAATACAATGTGGCTTTTCATAAGTCATCTACATACCGGCCGCAGACCAATGGAGCAGTTGAGGCCGCCAACAAGAATATCAAGCGCATACTACAGAAGATGGTGGAAACCTACCAGGACTGGCCAGATAAGCTGCCGTTTGCTCTGTGGGGCTACCGGACTTCGATCAGAACTTCTACTGGGGCGACTCCGTATTCATTGGTTTATGGGATGGAGGCCGTTCTACCTATTGAGATTGAGGTTCCATCATTACGAGTATTGGCTGAATGTCAAATAGCCGAAGCGGATTGGCAGCAAAACAGATTTGAGGAACTCATGCTCTTTGATGAAAGAAGACTGAAAGCACTGTACCACATTCAAGGCTATCAACGAAGAATTGCCCGGGCTTTTAACAAGAAGGTTAAGTCCAGGAATTTGAAGGAAGGAGATTTGGTACTCAAGGACAATCGAGCTCCCATCCACGACCCTAGGGGCAAGTTCAGACCTAATTGGACTGGTCCCTACATCATTAAGTCTATCTGGTCAGGTGGAGCTATGGTTCTGATGGATCTGGATGGCTTAGAGTTTTCACAACCGATCAACATGGACAAGTTGAAGAAATACTACCCTTGAGAGGCTCGCTAGGCCGAAAACCCGAAAGGGCGACCTAGGCAAAACTCAGAGCACAAAAAAATTTGAAAATATAAAAACTGAGCTCGCAAGGTTGAAAACCCGCAAAGGGCGGCCTTGGCAAAAGTTAGAGCGCAAAAGGAGAGTAAAAATACCCGAGCGAACCTAAGCCTGAACTACGTAAGGCTTGATTCCCATCTTTGGGATACGTAGGCAGCTTCATCCTGAAGTTCAGCCATAAACACTTTCCCCGATCAACTTTGTCCATTTTGATCATCTCAGTCATCCTTATCCATCAGCATTCATCGTAATCTCTGGTGCAGTGCTATTCAGACTAGGGGCAACTTTCCGTTGCCAGGAAGTGCTGTGGTCCCATTCAGACTAGGGGCAACTTTCCAGTTGCTAGGATCCGGAGTTGTGCACCTCAGTGACAGATCTCAGGCGTGTCCCGTTCTGATCCATATCGAAAATAGTTTTGAAAAGTTTTAATAAAAGTTGACTTTGTTCAAATCAATCTTTTCACAACTAAGACCATTTTTGGACCAAAGCGGAAAATTTTCAGTACCACAACCTTCAATTTCATTGATTTCAAAACAGAGTTCTCCTGCTCTTGCATACAATTGAAGTTGCTTTTTATTACATTCATAACGAAAACTTGAAAGTACTAATAAAGCAATAAATCTGGGGCATAGTCAAGTCAGGTGTCCCTGCGCCCCCTCCCAGAGCTGGTTGAAGCTTCCGATGCCGACCTAGGCCCAGTCTGTGCCTCTTCATTGAGCCAATCCCAGCATTCGTCAGACAAAGCATAACTAAAAGAAGGGGCGGGGGCCAGGAGCTCTCTAATTCTCCACGCTGCGGCCTGCCGAGCCAGCTGTGCGCCTCGAACCAAGAATGTAGCCGGATACTCTATCCCCTCTGGTGGGCAAGTCTGATCACGGCCGAACTGGCGCAGAATACGGAATGGGAAATAGAATACACAGTGAGCCAAGCCGATCAGCCGAACCCCGACCTGTCGGGACATGCTGAAGCTCATTGCCAGGAGATTAAGCCAAGGGCAACGCCAAGCAATGCGATCTGCTGGCACATTACACATCCATTCAAACCACTATCCCTCATCAGGGGCGTCGACTAAGCGTGGTCGAAAGAAGTAGCCGCGGACTGAGTAAGCAGGGCAAGAGTCCACAACTTGCAGTTTGTCCATCAACCATATCTGGGGAGGGATGAAAAATGAGAGAATAAAGAATAGAGAGATGTGCGATGAGAGAAAAGTAAGATAAGGGTCTTGTGAGAAAAACTGAGCCTGAGGGCCGAGTGATGTGAGCAAATACATATGTGAGATCGGGTGGGAAACATTACCTGTAGTAGTAGTGGACTCCCTGCAAATCTGGTTGTCTCCCGACGGTAGAAGGCATCCAGGCCCATCAGTGTCTCGGCCAATGTCATGGCGATGCAACTCTTTCCCTCTTTCAAGCCTTGAGCAACTTCAATCAGACGGACGCTGGATCCTCCAAAGCTTGAGGCAAACAGAAAATGAGATAACATGCACAAACAGAGAGCATGTTGTCGGAAGCCTTGCCACTGATGGTCGCTGCGGTCACCGGCATCGGAGAATCGGTAGACCAAACTTGGGATATCCAACATTCCGTTACAAATCAGGGACCGAACGTCATGCGCGGAGAGCCCGCACATCCGCCCTAAGTATTGAGCATAGCCAAAGTTGAGTTGGGGTAAGAGTTCCTCGCCGTGCTCGGATTCCAGCAAGACTTGAAAATCTTCGAAAGTGGGACATACCTCTTGACCGCCGAAGCTGAAAACGTGCATCACCGGGTTCCAAAACTTCGCCGCGGCATGGAGGAAAGGAAGGTGCAGTGGAGTGCGGCTCAGCGGGAATAGTGCATTTAAGCCGAAACCTCGGAAGTTCAACTTTTCCGAGCCATCTAGAGAAGAGATCCAAGATGTAAGATTTTCTGAGAGAAATGCCTCCATTTTTGTGCAAAGCAGTGATGAAATGAATGAATCTCGAAGTTGGAGCTTTTATAGAGGAGAAAACACTATTCAGGGGACAAGTGTCAAAATTCTGGAGGCTGCAGAGAAAAGTGGCCGGCCGGCCACCTATTCTAGCAGGCCGGCCACCTATGGTTCTCCAAAAGCAAAGTGGGGCCCACCATGCTCATTGGTCCTGTTTACCCTCCGGAAGGAAATTTGAGGCATCTCGATGCATCGGGAATGTCAAAGGCCTCCATTTCTCTCAGTTTCGGATGCGTTCCATCACCCAGATCATCTGAATGTACGCTTTCTTTTGTCCATCGAGTTGTTGTTTTGCTTATCGAGTTGTTGTTTTGTTTATCGAGTTGTAAGTTTTGTCGAGCTGTCACATTTGGTGTTTTGAGTTGTTACTCTTTTGTTTACGCAATTTTGTTAAGTCTTGTTTATCGAGTCGTTAACATTGTTGTATTTTGCTTATCGAGTTGTAAACTTGTTAAGATCTTGTCTTTTCTTAACAAGTTGAGTTGTTTGTTTTGTTGTGTCGACTCATTACCTGACCCGGTAAATACAAAAGGCACATTTTTATTCAATTCCATTTTGTGCAAAATGACGTGATGTGATGCTAAGACTTTCAAATACAAACATCCTTTTCAAAAGCTGTTTCATTCCATCATGTTTTACAACAAATAAAGGTACGAGTTTTACAGGAAATAAAACTGCCTGATAATCTGTAAAGTGTTACAAACTACTAGCAAAAAGTAAAATAAAGCAGGAAATAGCATCAATGTCCTCGGGAACGGGAATGAGGGGGCCCTCTCATCCTCTTCTGCGGGATAACCTCTGCACCATCATCACCATCCGGGTCAGAGCTATCATCCTCCGGATCCCCCTCAGCCTGGTCTCCACTCCCGGAACCAAGACCAGAGCCTCCCTCCCTAGCAGATGTCTCTGACTCACGGTCTGCGACCTCCTCCTCCTCCTCCTCCTCAATAATGGGTGCCCTGCGTCTGCGAGACGACCCTGCTCCTCGAGCTCCTCGAAAAGGCCTAGATGGCCCAGCTCCCCGAAAAGGCCCAGATGGCCCAGTACCTCGAACAGGCCCAGTACCTCGACTTCCCTGAGAAGGCCCGGGTGGCCTGGTCTGTGACGGTGCATATACAGGAGGCATCTGAAAATGAAGAGTTCAATACATCAGTTCAAATATGAGAACCAGATGAAAGTACAGTATGTGAGTGGGGTGTGTGTCAGATGTGCTCTACACAAACAGCTTATCAATGCAGTGGGATGTTCAAGATCAGCATATCATCAGGAGTATGGTAAAAACCAGAAAACTAAAAGGGTACCTGGAAGCCCATGATGGACAACTGCGCCTCTCTACGCAAGACCATCCCCTCAAGTGAGGCCAGCATCCCAAGCATCTCATCCATGTACTCAGCTGGAGGCTACAGACACAAATGCAAAAACTATCAGTAAAGGAATGGATGTCCAAATGTCCGACTGATAAATCAAAACTGTAAAGCATACCGGTGGTGAATCAAGGTCTCTGACATATCTGTGACCAGGCATCGGAGGCTCTATAGGGATCGGAATCGGAGAAGTAGTCCCATACTGCCACCCCATCAACTCGGTCGGCATGTCTGGCCACCCAGGATGATGAAGAGTCGGAGGGATCGGGGGAATGGATCCGCCCCCACCTCGAGACCCTACCAGGCCTGCTGGAGGAGGGGATATCTGTGGCACGAGCCCGACTTGAAGATGGTACACCAGAGGGCCTCAGCGGCGGAGCGCGCACTCCTGTCAAGGGAGGCATCAGATATGTGTGACGATAAGTGGCGTAGTCTCCCTCTGTAAGATGTAGCAAAGCATCGGTGCCCTGCATAGCGCTAATGACCTCCTGGGTAGAAAGTCTATCAGCAGTCCGCATAGTGGCTGGAGGTGCTACAGGAGGATCCTGAGAAAGGTATCCCCACACCTGACGCAGAAAGCGTTCCCCCAGGAACCATGCTCTACCAACCGGTCCCTCGAGCAGGATCCTGTACTGGGAGGTGCCTAATCCTCCGACATACTGAAATCAGAGACCATCGCCCAAGACTGCCCAGGGCTGCCACGTGATCTGCGGACAACCAGTGCATGGATCAATCAGAAATCGGGAATATCAAGGCAGATCAAAGATGAAAACGGCAGAAAATTGAGAGTTCTGAAATACCTCTGTCGTTCGCACGGTGTCAAAGTACTGTCGCAGATAGAGGAGAGTCTCTCGAGGTCTCGGTCGGTGCTCGCCCTCGAATACCAAGGAATACGGGGTCATGAGGGGCCCTGCCACCACCATCTCTGGGGCTAATGTCGGAAAATATACATAGACCCATAGTTGTGGAAAATAGTGCAGAATGTGAATACAAAATGCTGAGTGCAAAATACAGGATGTAAAGTGCGCCGTGTGTGCAATGAACAAGTAATGAGGTGCAGAAATGTAAATCAAGAGGACAGAACGTACCTCCCAGGCTCGCCAATAGCCACCAAGTAAGTCTCCCTGCCCGCGGGAGGTCGCGCTCATATAACAGTAAAGGGTAGCCAGGCCGGCGCCACCCCAGTCGTACTGACTGACCTGTGATAGGTCCACCAGGGCACTCAAAAGATACAACCCGACAGTGTTCCCCCTATCTGCAAATAGAGTGGTGCCAAAGAGGAACATAAGGAAGCCACGGGCGTACTGCTCAGCCTCCGCAGAAGACTCAGGCTCCATCTCCGGCCTCCGAAAATGGGAAGAGAACCAGGTGTATCGGACTCTCCCCGAAGCTCTGTCCACAGGCGGGCGAGCCCCCAGCAAATACATCCAAGCGGCCTCCCACTCGCCCATATCCTCGTCGTAAGGAACGGGCCAACCTCCTATGTCTAGGCCAGTGAGAACAGCAAAATCTAGCGGGGTCATAGTCAGATCCCCGGTAGCAGAAAAATGGAAGGAATTGGTGGTGTCCCACCACCTCTCCACCAAAGCTCCCAACAGAGTCCTACTGGCAGGACAGCGTGATAATCCAACGCAGAAGGCCCCAAACCCTGCTAGATCAACTAAGTCCCGGACGGCCTCCGGAAGCTCAACATACCAATCCCTGGCTGCAGTGGAGCCATACCCCCGTACCGTGCGAGAGCCAACCAGCATTCGGAATGAATACACGTTTCAGCAAATCAAATGAATGAGCTGTGTGCAAATCAAATGAATGAGCTGTGTGCAAATCAAATGAATGAGCTGTGTGCAGTGGGCTGCTGCGTGTTCACTATTCGAACTGGGCTTGCGTGTTCAAATTTCAGAAAATCAGAGTCGGGGCTGCGTGTTCTACTCTCAATCTATGTGGGCTGCGTGTTCACCTTCAAACTGGGCTGCATGGTTCAGAAAATCTGAGTTAGGGCTGCTGTGTTCTACTCTCTATTCAGTGGGCTGCGTGTTCACTTCAAACTGGGCTGCGTGTTCAGAAAATCTGAGTTAGGGCTGCGTGTTCTACTCTCTATTCAGTGGGCTGCGTGTTCACTTCAAACTGGGCTGCCGTGTTCAGAAAATCTGAGTTAGGGCTGCGTGTTCTACTCTCTATTCAGTGGGCTGCGTGTTCACTTCAAACTGGGCTGCGTGTTCAGAAATCTGAGTTAGGGCTGCGTGTTCTACTCTCTATTCAGTGGGCTGCGTGTTCACTTCAAACTGGGCTGCGTGTTCAGAAAATCTGAGTTAGGGCTGCGTGTTCTACTCTCTAATCAGTGGGCTGCGTGTTTCACCTGTAATCTGGGCTGCGTGTTCAGAAAATCTGAGTTAGGGCTGCGTGTTCTACTCTCAATCAGTGTGGGCTGCGTGTTCACTATTTAACTGGGCTGCGTGTTCAGTAATTTGTTATTTGGGCTGCGTGTTCAAATTTCAGAAATCAGAGTCAGGGCTGCGGTTTCTGTTCTCTATCTATGTAGGCTGCGTGTTCACTATTTAACTGGGCTGCGTGTTCGGGTAAATTTGTTATTTTGGGCTGCGTGTTCAAATTTCAGAAAATCAGAGTCAGGGCTGCGGTTTCTGTCCTCTATTTATGTGGGCTGCGTGTTCACTTCTATCTGGGCTGCGCGTTCAGTAAATTTGTTATTTGGGCTGCGTGTTTAAATTTCAGAAAATCAGTGGGCTGCGTGTTCACTCCAATTCGGGCTCCGTGTCCAACTCTAAATTAGTGTGTGCCGAGTGTTCACCTAAACAATGGACTGTCGTGTTCCAACATTCAAGGATAGGCTGTGCGTTCATTTCAAAATTCAAGTATTGGACCGTGAGTTCAATTTTCAATCAGTGTATGCCGTGTGCTCACAATTATTTCATAGGCTGATATGTTCAGAAGTTCAAATGTTTAAGCCACATGTTCAGGATGCAAGCAAAATATTATGTCATAAGCTAAACTGTGTGTTCAAGCATGACAAAGGTACGAAAATGCGCGAAAAATGCAGAAAATAAAGTAAAATACCTCTCATACCTCGTAAGAGAGATGATGCTCCGGCTCCCGCAGAAGTAGATCCCCGGGTACCCGATCATTGAAGTCGGTGAAATGACGAAAAATAGCCCGTGGAAGAATGTGTACCGATGGGGCATACCTCCCGGGAATAAAAGGCCGGACCCTCGGGGGTAACGTCATGGCATCGAAATCATCCCCGGCACCTGGAGGACCTCCGCCGTGAGGGAAATTACCCGCCATTTCAAGAAATCTGCAAAAGGAGCAAAAATGAGCGAAAATGAGCCAAAATTGGAAAAAGTCAACAAAAGTCAACTCTCGGGAAATGGAAAAGTCAACAAAAGTCAACTCCCGAGAAAATCTTCCAAATATTGAGACAAACTTACCTCAAGTGGTGAAAATGAGAAAAGAAGCCCCGAAATCAAAATTTAATCGGTTCAAAGTGCTTAAAACTGAAAGATTTCGCGAAAACAACTTGCGTGGAAGGCCGAAAAAGCGCGTATAAAGTGTAGATCTGAAGGAAAAAATGGTTTGGGGGAGCAAGGGAAGGAGTTTTTGCAGCTGTGGAAGTGATTTTCGGATGCATTGGATGAGGATATATATAGAAATGAGGAAAATGACAAAATTGCCCCTACTTTTGGATAGGTGGCCGGCGGCCACCTTTTCTAGCTGGCCGGCCATTTGCTTTTTTGTCCCTGGCCGGTGACCTCCCCTTGGGCAACCACCTGGCCGATGGTGTTCCCCACTTCCTCCCCTAGGTCCCTGCAAATTTTGAGGAAGATCGGAGTTCCCGGGACCTGAAAAAGTTCAAGAAAAGTGCACTTTCTGGCGCGAAACTGCTCCGCCGGAACTTCAGCTGCAATTTCTGACATGTGTCTCATCATTACTCATCAAAATCAAGGTGTATCCTTTTTGAATATATTGTAACCTCTCCGGGAGGTGAATCAGAGGCCGCGATCAAGTTGCCTTCACCGAAATGCGCGTTTTCTTACACGTTGTTTCGCAACAAACGAGCATCCTGATTCGTGCTCATTTTACATTGTTTTGCACATAACTTGCATTCTCATGAACATCTGGCATTGTCATGCATGATTTCTTGGTATACCGTACCTCTGTGCTTGAGCGTGCGTTGTCACGCATGTTCCTTTCATGCATTGCGATGCATTCACTCGCCGACACTGCGTGTGTCAAACTTTCGGAACCACAGGAATCACATTGAATATATGTTGTTAGCATATTGTTCTTGTTGAATTTCTCTCTTTGCAGGCACGATATTGTATGTACGGTTCATTTGAGGCTGGTGCGACCAGACGAATCGCGCAGGTATCGTATCTTCTCCGTGTGAGATGCGACGAGGATCGAATGATTCTCCGCATTCCTAACTGCATGAAATGTAGTTGTTGCTTTGCATTCTTGCTTAAAATTGTTGCATCTATTTGCGAATACTTGCTTCATTACAGCTTGCTGCATTTGCATGATCATCTGGCTCTGTGCATATCGCTTTGCATTTTGCCCCCTTTGCCTGCGGGCACGCCTGCGGGCACATTTTTCTGTTCATCTTGTATGATTGTCTAAGTCTTCGGCCTTGTCAAAAATGGGTCGTCTCTGGGCTTTGACATTCACTCCCGTCACTTGTGACTTCCGAGTTCTGTCAAAGAGGGGCAACTGTAGACACCCCATTTTTGACCGACCTTAAGACTCAGACGTCACCGATTGAGCGCTCGGTGATGTTGCATATTGTGCTCGTTTAGAAGTCTCAGAGTCGCGGCCGTGCGCCCTGCCTCCGGACTTCCGAACTCTCTTCTGTGCCTTGCCTCGGTTTGCGAACCGGGCTCGGTTTTCTCTGTTTTCCCTTCCTGAGGGGGGAGAGGTCCAGTAGACCATCTCTCAGTGGCCGTGGGCTACATTTCGTGGCCGTAGGCCATTTTGCCCATTTCGGAGCCCGGTTCCCGATTTTCGGAACCGTCAGGCCGTGTGCCTCAGTTCGGGACCATCTAACCATCTCTGATTCCTCCGGTTTTTGGCATACATCTTATTTACTCCCTTTCAAGGGACACTGGGGTCTTAGATACCCACTTCGTGGCCAAACACCACTTTCGGTGCTTAACGGCCGGTTTTCGGGACCCCGAACTGCGTGTTTTGGCCCCCGAGCATTCGTTTTGCATCGGTTTTTGTTCATTTTTGGCAGGTACCTCTGTTTTATCACCAGGAAGATCACTGGAGGGTGGGAGGCCAACAATTGTCTCAAACAACCAGTTATGCTCCTCCGGCGCCCCCCGGCGCCTGTTTTTCTCACTTCCGGGCTAATGTTGAACACCCTAGGGCCATTTTCTTCGAGCCAAAACCACATATTTGTGTTGTACACACATGGGAGGACCCTAAAAACACATGGCTGGCCAGTAATCCTCATTGACCCTTTTGAACCCCTCTTTTAAGTGGCCTATTCTCTCTCCTGTTTCAGAGTTGCCAAATTCCAACCAGAGGGCCTTGTTGTACACACATGGGAGGACACCAACCTTTGGTGGCCGGCCAGAAATTTTCATTAAACCTTTTGAACCCTAGCCGACCGGCCATGGGGGGTGGCCGGCTGGCCACCTCCAAGAAAAGTGAGAGGCCGGCCATGACCCTCTCAGTCCACACTTTACAGCTGTATAGCTGTTTCCCCCAGAAAAGATATGGATCCGGGGGATATTTTGGGAGGGAAAGCTTGGGTGCATTTCCCTCCACCTTTACACCCTTTTTTTGGCCTTTATAAGGGGCTGGCCAGCTCCTTCATTAGGGTTAGAAAAACTCCCCTTAAGAGCTCATATACATTGGCTTACATCTCCCTCTCCAAAAACCTCCAAAATCCTTAAGTTTTGGCCTCATTTGTTCATCAACACCAAGCACTACCTTCACCACTTCCATTCCAGCAGCAAGGGAAGGTTTTTCAGAGGCTAAGGAGCAACAAATTCAAGCCAAGAAGCAACCAAAGTGTAGTCTTCAAGGGTAAGTCACTATTTCCCCTTTTCTAGCACTTTCTTGCATCAATTTCTTAGGCTATTTGCTTACTGTTTTGGGCTTCGACTTTAACTTAAACTAGGTCTATTTTGAGCTATTCTTCATGTTTGTTCAAGGGCTCAACCCTGTTTGAGCCCTCCATCTACCACTTGCTTCAATATCATCTTGTATGCCATTATTTTGCATTGAATATTTGGCCTATGTGTGATCTGTTTTCAAGAATGATGTAAACTGTTAGTGGGCCTATTTTGAGCTCCTCTTCAACATTGAAGAAGGGCTCAACTCTGTTTGGCCTCTCTATCATGCACTTACTTCATAATCTCTCACATTTACCGTAAATTTGCATGATTTGTTTGGCCTACATGTGATCTGTTTTGGAGCATGTCATGAACTATGAGTAGGCTTATTTTTGGACCCTCTACAACATTGTAGAAGGGATCAACTTTGTTGGGGGTCTCCATGTTATACTTGTCATTATACCCCTCTTTGACCCCCATTTTTGCATGCTTTGTTAAGCCTATCTAGATTCTGTTTTTGGCCATCATCAGGTCTGGAAAGATTCATATTTTGGTCTTCTTGACATATTTTGTCAAGGGTCTTAGGCTGTTTGGTGAATTCCTGGTATACTTCTCTTTATAGCCCTCTTTTGGCCCATATTTTGTACGCTATGTTTTCCATATTTGTACACTGTTTTGGGGGTTACCATAAGCTGTAAATGTTCATATTTTTGGTCCATCTTCAGTGTTGTAGAACTGTATTTTTCAGTTTGAGCATTGCATATACCACTTACTTCATTATTTTCCCTTTTTTCCCTTTTTTTGCATGTTGTTTTTGCCCCATCTATGATTGTTGTTTGGTCATGCTTTGTACTGTAAGAATGCTAGTTTAGGGACTGCCTAGCATCTGTCTTTACACTTCATGTCCATATTGTGCATGTTTGACATAGCTGTAGGCCATTCCATTGCATTTCGGGACTTATTTCGGGCATCGGGTATAATTTTGCTATGATTCGGGGGCTGTTTTGCATCATTTTGGCTGCTGAAATTTTCATGTTCCGTATTCCATATGCCATGTCTCATTTTGCATGTCATTCCATGCCTTCGGGCCATTTCTCGGTTTGCGTGTCCACGGGCACGCATTTCGAGGCATCCCTTTCTCATCTCCCGGCCTCTTATGTGAGTGTGGCTGAGGCCCACTCATGTTAGTGTAAGTCCATTTTGCATTCTGTATGTCATTTTAGTCTCATCGCATTGCGTATGCCATTGCCTCGGTTTGCGTGCCCGTGTGCACGCATTTCGAGGCATCCCTTTCTCATCTCACGGCCTCTTATGTGAGTGTGGCTGAGGCCCACTCATGTTAGTGTAAGTCCATTTTGCATTCTGTATGTCATTTCAGTCTCATTGCATCGTGTATGCCATTTCCTCGGTTTGCGTGCCTGTGGGCACGCAGTTCGAGACATCTCATTTTAGTCTCATTGTATATCATATTTCAGGTCATTTCATGCCTTTATGTCATTGCCTCGGTTTGCATGCCCGTGTACACGCATTTCGAGACACTTTTTTTTTTATCCGACGGCCTCTTATGTGAGTGTGGCTGAGGTCCACTCGTGTTAGTGTAAGTCCAATTTGCATTGCGTATGCCATTTCATGCCTTAGGATCATTGCCTCGGTTTGCGTGCCCGCGTGCACGCATTTCGAGGCATCTCATTTTCATAGCATTGTGCATGCTAGGTCATATGTTAGCTGCATTTCATGCATATCATGCATATTGCATCGTGTTCGGAATAGGAGTTAGCCCGGGCACGGGAAACGAGGCACGTTTCGCACCCCGAGTGACGGAACGAGTCTCAATTCCCCAGTCACCGACACTCCGGATTACCCATGATGGAGTTAGGTTTTGTTGTAGCATTCATATGCATTCATCCTATATTGAGTTGTGCAATTCGGCTCCTCGGCCATCATGCATCGATATGCGTGATTGGTGGCACGAGGATCGAGGCATGCATATATTTGTGAAATACATTGCTATGCCCCTTTCCTGCTCTCTGTTGCAGCAAAATGAAGAATCAACAACTTTTCGGAGTCTGGCACGCATTTCGAGAAACATTGCAAACAGAGACTAATTGGGGCATCCCAATGGATTTCCGCGAGAAGGCAGCCCAACATGCATCATTTCATCATCCGGAGCGGAGTCAAGGCAGCCCCCTGGCTTGCATGCCAGTTTTATTTTTTTTCTTATTTAATTTGTTAATTAATTAGGAATTTGTATATTATTTGGGACTGTAATATTTTGGACTGTATTATTCTTTCATTCGGGACTGTATATTTATTTGGACCCTCTGCGCGAGGGCATAATTGTAATAAGTGTGAGTGAGTGTGATGTATGTCTTCCAACCCCACGTCTTTCTTCCCTTTTATTTACCTGCTTATAATGGTTAGATATAGGGCATATTTCAACTAGCATACAGTATGACAGCATGTTTGCATCATTCATCCGTTTTGCATGCACCGGGCTCGGCGCATCATACAAACTGCATTTGTATTTCAATTCCAAATTGAATACGTGTTAGTTGTAGCATTCCATATGCCATGTTTAGAATAGCCGAGCCTGCTATAGTTGCATTTTTGCATGTGTTGCATTAGGCATTTTTGCATATTTAGGATCATGCATGATTTCTAATGAGCTTCTGTTTTGGCTCGGAGTACTCGGTGAGTTTTATGCTTTAGCATCCTTGCATGTGTGCGAGTGACTGCCATGAATAGCATGCTTGCCATGAGGCTATTTGCTTATGTGATATAACTGCATTGAATGCCTGTGGGTGGAGGTTGAGTTATTTGGATTGGAACAATGCATTGACTGTTTGTTTTAAGCCCACTAGATAGTGACAAAATCACTGTTTTCTAAGCCCACCTGAGGGTGGCAAATCCACGTCTTAGCCTACCTGCGGGTAGCACCATCAAACCATTTTCAAACAAACAAACATGAAATGTTTTGTTCCAATACAGACGACCCGGTCTATACTTGTATGCAGTGCGCATCACATAGTAACCTAGGCTAATAACCGGAATAAGAACACACAATGTTTTCAAAAACAGATATCATGGTTAGTAGAGGCCGGTCTTTGATCGGGCGAGCGGGGGTGCTCATGAAGTGACCTTCCCTAATCGTACCCAAGTTCCCGAGCCGAGGTAACTTTGGTGATGACGGACACGTGGCCTTTGGCACCGAGTCAGGGTTTCCTAAATTTCCCCATAATAAAATATTTAGGTGGCGACTCTGTATCTGGCAAAGCAGTCCATGTTTGGCACTTCTTTCAAAAAATCTGTTTTCAAAACGATTTGCCAGATTTGGACTCTTTGGTTCAAGATTAAGAACCGTGACATTTGAGTCCTTCGAACTGTAGTAGACCCAATATCGAACCAGAACGGGGGGAGTCGCTCCTGCCCCCGGGATGCGTTCGGGGACGTCTACAACTCCCTCCTCAAAATGTGATTAGATTATGTTATGTTAAAATATTAAAACATGTCTGGGTCAAGGCCCACCATTTTTGAGATTTTTAACTTTTACAAATTAAAGGTCAGTTGTATTTACCTCGACTTAGTCTTGTTTTCCTTTCTGTACATTAATGCTGGGCTTAGTCAAACATGGACCTTATGGTCCGACATCGTTTTGGATTACGAACTTTGACTTCACCTCATTTTTTCACAACCAACCTTGTTTACGGTTTGTTTGGAAATTAGTTATTTTAATTAATTTTTGATGTTTTAAGGAAACATCTACTAAAAAAAAAATAAAAAGAAGAATTGATTTTTTTTAGTGATTTTTTAATTTTTTTTGACTATTTTAATATATTGTCAACATAGGCCTTAATTAAACTACACCAAACACCCACATAAAATGCTTGTGAAATAAGTTTACACATAAAATTAAAATACAAAAAAATATATATTAGTGAAAATGTATACTTCAAAACGATACTCATCTCTAATGAATACCAGGCAATCAAATTTTTTTAATGAAAAGAATTTTGTATAAAACCTAATTTGTGATTGATCTCAAATAATGAGCTCTAAAAAATATATTAATTTTGTTTAAAATTGTGGACTCTGCTATTTTAAATCCATCAAAAGTGTTTTATTCACGCACGTGAACAAAATTAGACTCTACTTTTGATGGATCACATCAATAGGTATACTTTTAATATTTATATGATTTAATTCTATATAGACATAACTTTGTCACCATGGTAGTTTTGCTCGAGTAAAAATGTATAACCTAATTGTGACAAATATATAAATATGAGAATTATCCAATGCTTAAGAAGTAGGGTTGTAAGAAAATTTGATGAACCTGACCTCTTGAAATGGACCAAGATTTTGGTTGTCAGTTGGTTTTTTCATAATGTTTCAGTTTTAAGAAAAAAAATTACACTAATACTAATTGAATCAAGGAAAAAAAATCTTTCACTTTGAGTCATCTCATTATGTGTTCTTTAAAAAAGTAGTAATACTAGAAATAGAGAAACAAAACACAGAATGGAAAACAATTCTTTCATAAGGGATGGATCCTACATGTCATGTGAAACTTACCCCTTGTGAGAGAATTGTATCTTATTCTTGTTGGAAATGGTTGGAAAATTCTGGGTAAAACCAGAATTTTTTCCGAACTTTGGTCTATTTTTTAGGTGGGCCCTGAGCGTCGTTTGTCGCGGGTAAAAGTGGTAACACGTTCTATGCCGCGTTGTGATTCACGTGGTATATTTGGTTGCTCAAAACCATTACCGAGTGAATGGGAAATTGAAGCCAAAGTATGCTCCATGGAAATGGAGTTTTGGTAGAAAATCCTTAAAGGTTTGAATAAGGCTTGTCCCACGTTGATTTGGTGGGAAGTTTTGAATGGGTTTATAAGACATGGGATTGAAATTTGGGGTGTGCCCCAACGGGTACCCAAGTGTTTTAGAGAGGGAGGTTATGGGCAAAACAGGCTAGACCCATTGGACCCAAAAATCACCACACGCGCGCACCGCTGTTCGTCCGGCTGGGCTTGGGTGCTGTAGACACCCCATTTTTGACCGTCCTCAAGACTTGGTTGTGCTTGTAGGTACACCCAACAACTGGTTCGATTGCTGGCCCAGCATTCGACTGTCGAGACGGAACGTCACCGGTTCAAGTTTCCCGGACCTTGTATCCTTTCTGCCTCATTTTAGGACCCTGTTTTGGTCCTTTCAGAGTGGCCCTCGTGGTGCATTGCCTGCCATGGCTTTGCCCCTGCCGGCCACTGATAAAGCCCTGCCGGCCATCAGTGTGGCACTGCCGGCCATTACTGATGGCTGGCACCTCCCCTATCTCAGCTGGTTTCCAGGCAGATCTTTTGAGCCAGCTGGATTTTTGTTATCTCCCCTCCATACACGTGTATGGAGGGATGCAGCTCTTGCAAAGCTTCTTGAAGAAGCTTTGCATTGCCTCCTTCTATATAAGCAAGAGGCCATCCTCTTTGACAGGGGTTCAGAGCTTTTGAAGGGAAAAACCTCTCTTTCTCTCTATATTGTGTGTGTTTTAGGCTTTGAAGTTGGATTTCCTTGCACTTTTGCACTACAACACCTAGATATACACCTCCATCCTCCATTCCAGCACCTTGGAGGCCATTTGCAAAGGTTGAAAGCTCAGAATCTTGGACCAAAAGCTGCTGAAAAGCTGCTCTTCAACGGTAAGTGCCTATTTCCCTTAAACTTGCACTTTCTTTGCTCCATTGGCTATCCTCACTTGCAAGCATTTCTGGACTTTGTCATGAACTGAAAAAGATCATATTTTCAGCTTCTCTACATGTTTGATTAAGAACTCTTTGCTATTTGAGGCCTCCTCCCCCCCTGCATGCTTTATCCCTCTTTGTAGGCCTATTTTGCATGATATATTAGCCTCATTTGTGAACACTTCTGGGCTTCGAGCCAAACTGTAAAGTGCATTATTTTGAGCCCCTCTTCAACTTTTTTGAAGGGCTCTTCTCTGTTTGAGGCCATCTACTGTCCCTTGTGCTTTATCTCTCATTTTAGGGCCATTTTTGCATGATAGATTAGCCCTACTTGTGATTATTTTTGAGATTTGATATAAATTGGAAGGAGTCTTGTTTTGACATCCTCTTCAAGTTTGGTTAAAGTCCTATTTTTGTTTGGGGTCATCTTCCCCCATGCATGCTTTATCTCTTCATGTTTAGAGCCATACATGTGAGTATTTGCATTGGCCTTGTTTTGGCCTATTAGCCACTGAAATCCAGTGGATTTTTAGTGGCCTTGTTGTGTTCTTGAAGGCCAAAATTAGAGGGGGGGTGACCCCCTCTCTCCTTGTCTTGTTTGGTGGTCTTTTTGGCCTTCCAAAGAGACCCCATTTTGCATGCTTCTAGGCCTTGTTCCAGGCCCTTTTCAATGGGTTTTGGGACCCTCTTGAGCCATTTCCAGAGTTGGTTTGGCCTTGTTGAATGTTCATCTTGCATGTGCCTAATAATCCCTTGTATGGCCCTCCAAAGAAGCCCCTCATTTTGGCATGCATTGGCTGCATTTCCATGATTATTTGGGCATATTTTGGCATGTTTTGTTCACTGATTTTGGCTGGTTTGGTGAGATTTCATATGCTTCATATACATGCCATACAACTCATGCTTACTAGCCAACCTCGCATGTTGCCTTAGTCCTTCATGTGAGCACCTTTTGGTCATGCTTTAAACTAGAAATGTTCATGTTTTGGGACTGCCTTGGCTCTGTCTTTATGCTTCATAGTCAAATAATGCATGCTTTGTATAGCTGTAGTGTAATTGGCTTTGCAAGCTTTGTGTTTTGGTGATTCATGCATGCTATCTTTGAGATATTTAGATGATTTGGCATCATTTAATACTTCATTTCAGAGCATGTACCATTGCTACATTTCCACTTCATTCATGCTTCAAGTGTCTTTGAATGTCGCGCATTATTGCCTAGTTTAAGGCTTAGCTTGTATGCTTGCATGTCTAGGTGTTCGAGCCTTCATTCCAGCATGTTTAAGTCCTTGTTTAGGCTTAATTAAGCTCTGCCCACGCTTAGTTCATGTGTTCGTGCCATGTATTGCATGCCTCCTTTGTATTGCTCTTTGCTAGCTTTCATGACTTAGGACCTTCGCATGCTTTACTTGTGTCGTTTAAATGATTTGGCATCATTTATCATCTCATTTCAGTGCATATAGTGTTGTTACACTTGCACATTTGTCACTTCTTAGGCACTTTTGAGAGTTGCCCTTTTAGGCCCCCTTTGTCGAACCTTTCGCATTTTGCATGCTTGAGTATGCTGTGTGGCTTAATTCATCGCTTTGGCTACTGATTTGGACCTAGTTGAGAGCTGTCCATCTTTGGTGTAAGCCCATTTTACCATGTTGTCGCATGCTTGTTACATGTAGTATGTTGTTGCATACTTATTTAGCTTTACATGCCTTGCATGTTCACATGTTCATGTTGCATTTCATCATGTTGTCCAAGGTTGTCACCTCACATCATGCTTACGTGCTTGTTGCATGTCATTAGCCTTGTTAGGTTGTTCGCATTGCATGTTTGCCATGCTTATGTGTTGCATTGCTTGGATTAAGTGTTAATCCGAGCACGAGGAACGATGGACGTTTCATACTTCAAGTGACGGAACGTGTCTCAATTCTCGGTCGCCGAAGCTCTTGATGATTCATGATAGAGTTCTAGGCTTTACTTGCTTTATTTGTGCATTCATTTTCATCTTGATTTGCACAAGTTGGATCTTTGGCCATCATGCATTGGGACGCGTGATTGATGGTCGTGGATCCAATTTGGCCTCTCCCTTGATGTTTTGAGGTGATTTGGAGTGCCATGGTGCGTACATGCCCTTGGGAGACCCTCACTTTTCTCTATTTTGTGCTTCGTTGCAGTTTGGTGTCCCAGCACACCAGTGGCCGGCAGCCTGCCATTGATGGCCGGCAGTGTGTCACCCTTGGCCGGCAATGAGCCATCTTTGGCTAGCAGTACTCCTCTCATGGCCGACAGGCCACTGGTAGCTTCCCCCTGTAGTGTTTTGGTAAGTTGCAGCAACAAGCACTGGAAGACACCCTGCAAACAGAGCCTCTAAAGAGCAACCGGAAGGCCTTCCAAAGCGAGGAACCGAAGCGAGCATGCATGCCTCCCTTCTTCAAACAGAGCTGGAATAACATCATTTACCGCTTTCCCTATTTGCTTGTTGTCATTCATTAATTAGTTAATTGATTTGTTAATTAATTAAGTTGTGTAATAATTAGTTGTAGCTAGTTATTTATTTGGTTTTGTAATATTTAATTAGCTCGTGAGTTAGTTAATTAGGTGGCTTGTATTATTTATTCGGACCCTCCGAGTGAGGGCCAATGTTGTAATAAGTGTGCGTGGGTGTGTGTATGTCTTCCAACCTCACGTCTTTCTTCCCTTTTATTTAACCGCTTACAATGGTTAGATTTAGGACATATCTCAATTAGCATTCTTATGCTTTGCATGTTTGCATTCATTCATTTGTATTGCATGCACCGGGCTCGGCGCATCATGCTAACTGCATTGTATTTCAAATTCAATTTGAATACGTGTATCAATTGTCACATTCTACATGCCATCCTAGGATTAGCCGAGCCTATTCTAGATTGCATTTTGTATGTGATGCATTAGCCACTTAACATGGACTAGGGTCATGCATGTTTTGCTAACTAGCTTCATTGTTTTGGCACGGAGTACGATGTAAGTATTTATGCTTTAGCATCTCGCATGAGTGTGAATGTTAACATGACAGCATGCTTACCATATGGCTAAATCCTTAGTTGATATAACTGCCTGAATGCCTGTGGATGAAGGTTGGATTATTTGAGTTGGAACAACTCGTTGAAACCCGTGTTTTAGCCTATTTGCGAGTAGCAAATCTTAAAACATTTCCAAATAAACGGATATGCAATACTTTGTTCCAAATTAGGCGATCTAGTCTATACTTGTTTTGCTGTGCGCATCACCTAGTAATTCTAGCTAATTAATCGGAATAAGAACGCATGTGTTTTCAAAAACGAGATATCATGGTTAGTAGAGGCCGATCTTCGGATCGGGCGAGAGGGGGTGCTCATAGCTGACATTCCCCAATCGTACCCAAGTTCCCGAGCCGAGGCAACTTTGGTGACGACGGACACGTGGCCTTTGGCACCGAGTCAGGGTTTCCTAAATTTCCCCATTATAAAATATTTAGGTGGCGACTCTGGATCTGGCAAAGCAGTCCATGTTTGGAACTTCTTTAAAAAAATCTGTTTTTCTCAATACGATTTGCCGGATTTGGACTCTTTGGTTCAAGATTAAGAACCGTGACAAATCGAGTCCGAACTGTAACACCATTGAGGTCCATCGCGGGCTTGTTACAGTTTCTGGCGACTCTGCTGGGGAGTTAGAGAACTTGACTCGAACTCATGATATCTTGTTTTGTTCACACTTATGTGTCTCTTTGCATTACATTTGCATTGGTGCGCCTAGGACACCGTGTTTGCCGTATGCTATTCCTGAACGGTTTGCCAGAGGCTCACTTCGAGAAGCGTGCCATAAGGCTGATCGGTTGCGGGCTCTGCCACGACGGGAACACAAACCTCGGTTTTTCTGGGGCACCCTTTTTGACCATTCGACCTAGTGCATATTCGGAATCCATAGTGACCATTCCAAACTAGGACAGGTTGCTTACCCGATGATAGGTTGTTTGAAGCTGCTGCGTACGTAGTGAAACCCTAGCTCCTGACAAAATAGGACAGGGAAACCCTACCCCAACATAGGGGTGTTTTGGCTCTTTTTACTTGCTATGTGCTTTTAGAGTGTATCTCTACAGGGAACGCACATATCAGTTTGTAAAGTTTGGCCATCAGGCCTGAGGGCACCAGTATCACTGTTTTGAGGATCAGTTATATCTACGGGTATCCGATTCAGTGTTTTGGGGTAGTGATTTGGGGGAACAGTGGTCAGTAGTAGAGTACAGTTGTTCGACTACACCTGTGTTTGATCCGTTTGGGCTGAAATGCTGCTCATTTTTTTTTCCTTTCAAGGGGTTCAGAGAGTTGATACAGAATAGTCAGTGTTCCCCCTTGCTGAGGCAAGACAGATATCTGATCAGTCACCGTTCAGCACAGCAGACCTATCATGACGCAGAATTCAGAAGAGATCGTGGTTATGGCAGCCGCATTAGATCAAGGAATCACTTTGCAAAGTGAGACCGATGTTGATGTACCGCATCCACCCAGGTTGCCTGTGGCACACCCGGTCTGGATCCCCCAGTTGTACCAGGCTCGTGAGCCCACCAGATTCGAGTTGATGGGGATGATAGGTGACCTCCAGAGGTCCGTGGCAGATCTCGCTTACGGAATGTCAACTTTGCCACCAGCCGCACCATATGCTGAAAGTTTTGTACCGCAGGAACCCCCGCTATTGGGACGGATTGTAATCGAGCTTAGCCAACCGGAGATGGCCTCCAACTATAACAATGACGTATCAGCACCAACCTAAGCCCTCGATCATGCTGAGGCCAGAGGTAAGAACAAAATGAAGGCAGACACCGATCCCATTGAACGCCTGCTGTGGGCAGTCGAGGCTTTGAAAGCCGGGGGGATGAACAAACAGCAAGTATTCGCAATCGTGGCCAAAACTGTGGATGATGCTTTCCCCGTTCCAGTCGAGGGTAGTTCAAGCCAGGCAGAAAACCGGGATAGGCCCCGTCATGCCAGAACAGTTCATCCCACTCCCAACTCTGCACCTACAAAAGATCAGAAATCCAAGGCCGCACCTGCCGACCCTTTTGCTAGTACGTCTAGCGAGAATCCACAGGCTTCAAAGTATCTGCCTCGAAGGCGCAGAGTCTTTCATCCCCTCTACATGCCTTTGTCTAGGGCACTTCTAATTTTGGCTAAAAAGGGGCATCTTACACCCCTCGAGCCGCGGCCTCTCCCGAATCCCCTTCCAGCTAAACACGATCCTACTTTGTACTGCGCGTACCACCAGCAAACCGGTCACAGCATCGACAGTTGTTTTCGCCTTCGTCATGAAGTGCAAGATTTGATTGACGATAAGGTCATTCTCCCGCCTACCTCGGCCAAGTCGGTCACTACAGAGTTCTTGGATTTTGAGGATACTGCGAGTATGTGATCGGGGAGTGAGCCACCTGTGGGCGACCCACAGTGTATTTTGGATGTGGCGTCTGGCACGCATTTTTGAGCATTTGCGAATGCTAGTTTTGTAAATTCTGGCTTGGGGGTCGAGTCAGTCTTTTGTTTTGTTTTGAGTCTGCCTCATTGTCTTGAGTCAGTCCTTTTTGCTTAAGGGTCTGCCTTATTGTAGCGAGTCAGTCCCCTCATATAGAACATTAGGTGATTCCAGGGTTGTTGCCTCGAACACCGTTTTGCTTTATAATTACTCCTTTTGCTTTCTTTTTTGAGTCTGTATCTGCTGTGAAGCCAGTTGTAACCAGGAAATCTGAATGAAACAGCTGCGGCTATCATGTTTCCGTACTTATTGCTATTTTGGGTTGGTTGTGCCAGAGGATTGGAATGAAACGGCAGCGCATTCCACCTGCTCTTTTGTGCTCTGAGATTATTGCATTGACCTAAGTTTTTCAAAACTTTTTCTAACACTGCGGTGAAAACGAAGAGGAAAGAATTCCTCGGGTTTTGCAAAAATTTGATCAATTGAGAGAAAGAGAGGCGTGCTAAGCCCTTAATGAATGAAATCATGCTTGTTAGCATGAGTATTGAGAAGGACCCTGGCTTGATCCAGATTGGTTCTACACTGTCTTCAGCGCGAGCGATTTGTCGCTTTCTTAAAAACTTTCAAAAACAAAATGTTTTGCGCAGTCCTGCAAAGACCTGTGTGGAATCGCTCTTGAGATTGTGCAGCTTAGGATCGCTCTCAGCCGCGAGACTTGACCCCTCACTTTCAAACCACGAACTTGAATTCAGAGTGTTCAACGGTCAACCACAACGTTAGGCCTGTGTGGCCAAATTCAAAGCAGCCCTCGAACAAGAGGCAAGAAAGTCGGATCAAGAAAATCAGATGTCATCAAAGGAAGCTTGCGAAGCTAGATCAGAAGCCCCCCCTTGAACTAGGGGCAAAAATGTCAAATGTGCTCGAAAAGTTAAAATTGCGCCATTTCTCAAGCTAATGAAGATCGGCAAGAATGCCAAATCCCAGAAGGGAGGAAAGAAGAATTTACTGCTGAAGGATAACTGAGTTCCTATCCATAACACTATGAGCAAATTCAGCCCCACCCCCCATTGGATGAACTCCTGCATCGTTAGCAAACAGCAGCCATTCTCCTGAATTCAGATGACTTCAATCTCAAAACCATTTGGCATGGACTTGTTACACTTTTACCCCTTGAGAGGCTTGCTAGGCCGAAAACCTGGAAGGGCGACCCAGGCAAAAGTTAGAGCAAAAAAAAAAAAAACAAAAACAAAAACAAAAAAGAAAAAAAAAGGAAAAGAACAAAAAAAAAAGAGAGGGGAAGAGAATGAAAAAGAAAAAAAGAAATGAAACGAAAAAAAAAAGAAAAAATTGAAAAGAAAAAGAAAAACAAAACTCGCAAGGTCGAAAACCCGCATCGGGCGCCTTGGCAAAAGTTAGAGCCTAAACAAAAAGTGAAAGTTAAAATACCCGAGTGTACCTTACCCGGAACTACGTAAGGCTTGATTCCCATGTTTGGGATACGTAGGCAACTTCATCCTGAAGTCCAGCCCCCAACGCTTTCATAGCGTCTCAGTCCATGTAATGATTTTGATCACCTTTGCCTCCTCTAAATCCGATAGTTCGGTTGTGACGACCGGAACTACGTAGTCAACTTCCTCTTAAAGTCCAGCCACCAATGCTTTCACAGTGACTATGTCCATATATTGGTTTTGACTGTCCTCGTCTTCTCCGTATTCGAGAGTTCGTTTGCAATCATCACCGATGAGAGCATGCTACGGCATCATCCAAACAAGGGGCAACTTTCCGTTGCCATGAGTTGCCACGAGTCGCCGTTCAAACCAGGGGCAACTTTCCATTGCCATGCAGCCCTTTCAAGCAAGGGGCAATTTTCCATTGTCTTCGATCTAAGGTTGCGCATCTCGAGGGTAGGTTCCATGCTCGTTTAACATTGGCCGTTTGCAAAAATAGTTTTTGAAAATTTTTACTGAAGTTGACTATTTTCTCGAAAACTATTTCATTTTCCAAAACTAAGACCATTTCTGGGACCCAAAAGGGAAAATTTTCAGTGCTTACAGCCTAACTTGCATGATTTTAAATCAGAAAATCGAACGAGCATATTAATCTAACTCTCGTATTGGTCAAAATTGTTTTAGTAGAAAACCAAAACAAAAAATGGTCAAAATGATAAACTAGGGGCACAGTTGAGTCAGGTGTTCTGTCTTTCCCCCATTATCAACATACTTGCCAGAAGGGCACTCTACCTGCCAGAACAGGGCGCAACTCAAGCTAACAGCAAAGGGCAGAAAGCTCTCACACCCTCCAAGGAGCGAGGTATCAGGCCATGTGCAAAGCACAAGCTGGAATGGATCAAGATATCCCACTCCCTCATCTGGATAGATCTGATCACGTCCAAACTCCCCAGCAGAGCATCGTCAACCGATGTCAGCTGCAGATTTGCTACACGCCCAGTTGTAGCACAGCCCCTCTGTGGAAGAAACTCACTGTTGTGAACAAGAATAAGAATCTAGCGGAATGCTAGGGGCAAGAGCCCACAACTTTCTGTTTATCCATCAACCACCCAGGGGAGGGATTTAAAATGAGAGATTGAAGAATAGAGAGGTGTGCATTGAGAGGAAAAGTGAGGAAAGGGCTTTTTCAGAAAAAAAAAAATAGAGCCTGAAGGTCGAGTGATGTGAGAGACACAAATGAGGAAGGGTGGGAAACAATACCCGGTGAAACTGGCTCCTCGCGATCTGAGAGGTCTGTCGTCTTTGTAATACGTCTGTGTGTCGTGTCTTTTGTCTTGTTTGTCTCGATTCCTACTTTGAGTCGTCCTGAGCATGTCTCGTTATGTTTAGGTCGTTTACCTTTTGTTTTTCTGTGTCTAGTCATTTTGGCTGTGGTCAGTCGTAGGCTCAGTACCCGGTTGAGAATCCTTTTCTCATTTCAATTTCAAAAGAAAAATCATCTTCTGTTCAGAGTGCTATGCCATTCTCCACATTTGCGCAAAACAGGATTTGTTCTGTCGTAAAACCGCTGGGTTCAACCCGGGTCATGTGAGAACAATAGAACAGGACCTATTTGAAGCTATATGGGTTCTAGGTTGCGAAGCAAAAGAAAAGAGAGAAAATTGGAGCATTTGAGTTTGTTTCAGTTCCCGTGATTATACTCTCCATGATTATACTCCGGATGTACCTCTTCAGGCCTTGTTAGTGCTCCGAAGTATGAGTGTGCCTCTACTCCCAAACTCAAGCTTGTTTCAATGATAGAATGGCAATCAAAGTGCTCCCTCAGAAAACCAGCCTCTGCCAGATGCATCTTGGCTGTATTTGCAATGAGTTCCTAGGAGACCAACTGCGATGGTGAAAACTAGAGTTCGGACGGCTATTGCCTAGAACGCAAAGGTTCGGGATTTTTGAGACTAAAGTCTGGTTTAAATACCCAGGGGTCTATCCTCGGCTTGAAATCTGTATGGCAGCCCCATAGATTGAGATAGCATGTGAATGCGCCTCTCTCTTGGATACTGAATCAACCTAGTCTGTCACCCCGTTGGAGAATAGGGAAAGTTGTGAACATGGCAAGGAAGGAAAGGTAGTAACTGCGGTTTGGAAGTACAATCAAGAAAGTGCAAGAAGAACCCACTCTTCACAGCTCAAAACTTAATGCGAAATGTCTCCGTGGGAGCTCGGCAATCACGTCCCCAATATACGATGGTTTACATCCATCAATGCGTACGAGGTGTATCCTTTTGACACATCCCAAACCCTCCGGGAGGTAAACTGGGGGTCTCCGTCTAAGATGTCTTTATTAAGCATCTTTCTCTTCTATTGGCATCAAGTGGTGTTCGGCTGTTATAACGAACACCCGTCCAGTTCACAAGCATTGTCATGCATTTTTTTCTATCATGCATTGTCGTCCAGTCTCCTTATCACGCATTGTCATGCGCACCTTACATGTATTGTCATGCATTTCCTTATCCCTATTATGCATTGTCATGCATTTGCTCTATCATGCAATTGTCTTGCATTTTCTTGTCACACATCGCTATACACTTCTTTATCATGAGTTGTCCTAATTTCAATTTCCGCTATACACATTGCTTGCGTTACTGCATGCTTTACTTACATGTGTATATGTATTTCCAGGTGGTTACACATTGTGCACGTTTCGGCGTGTGCTTTACTGACATGTGTTCATACCTTTGTTTGCTTTACACATTGCATGCGTTTCTGCGTGTGCTTTACTTACATGTGTTTATGCATTTTACAGGAGGTTACACATTGCTTGCATTAATCGCGCTTGCTTTACTGACATGTGTTCATTCCTGCTATACACATTGCTTACGTTACTGCATGCTTTACTTACATGTGTATATGTATTTCCAGGTGGTTACACATTGTGCACGTTTCGGCGTGTGCTTTACTGACATGTGTTCATACCTTTGTTTGCTTTACACATTGCATGCGTTTCTGCGTGTGCTTTACTTACATGTGTTTATGCATTTTACAGGAGGTTACACATTGCTTGTGTTAATCGCGTTTGCTTTACTAACATG
This sequence comes from Camellia granthamiana, assembly GCA_036172215.1. Lineage (NCBI taxonomy): Eukaryota > Viridiplantae > Streptophyta > Magnoliopsida > Ericales > Theaceae > Camellia > Camellia granthamiana. The sequence continues at coordinate 284,962 of JAXFYN010000068.1, read as the reverse complement.
TGTTCATTCCTGCTATACACATTGCTTGCGTTATTGCATGCTTTACTTACATGTGCATATGTATTTCCAGGTGGTTACACATTGTGCACGTTTCGGCGTGTGCTTTACTGACATGTGTTCATACCTTTGTTTGCTTTACACATTGCATGCGTTTCTGCGTGTGCTTTACTTACATGTGTTTATGCATTTTACAGGAGGTTACACATTGCTTGCGTTAATCGCGCTTGCTTTACTGACATGTGTTCATTCCTGCTATACACATTGCTTGCGTTACTGCATGCTTTACTTACATGTGTATATGTATTTCCAGGTGGTTACACATTGTGCACGTTTCGGCGTGTGCTTTACTGACATGTGTTCATACCTTTGTTTGCTTTACACATTGCATGCGTTTCTGCGTGTGCTTTACTTACATGTGTTTAGGCATCTTACAGGAGGTTACACATTACTTGCGTCATTGCATGCTTTACTGATATGTGTTCATTCCTGCTATACACATTGCTTGCGTTACTGCATGCTTTACTTACATGTGTATAATCTATCTTCTAGGTGGTTACACATTGTGCACGTTTCGGCGTGTGCTTTACTGACATGTGTTCATACCTTTGCTTGTTATACACATTGCATGCGTTAACCCGCATGCTTTACTTACATGCGTTAATGCACACTTTGCATGCGTTGTCACGCACTTTTCAAATACATTGTTATGCATCTTCTTAACGATATTGTACCTGTGAAGTTCATTTCTTTTTCAGGCACGATATTGTATGTACGGTTCATTTAAAGCCGGTGCAACCAGACGAGCCGCACAGGTATTGCATGCACTCCGCGTGAAACGTGGTAAGAATTGCATAATTTTCTTACATCCTTCTTATCGGAGCATGTAGGACTGTTGTTCACCTGCTTAAAACTGTTGCATGTTTTGCTTCATTACAGCATTCTTGGCATGATAATTAGTCATGCTCTCAAATCTTACATCTTGCATATCGTTTGCATTTTGCCCCGACCTCCGGGCACATCCCTGCATGCTTATACTAATTGATTGTCTGAGTCTTCGGCCTTGTCAAAAATGGGTCGTCTCTGGGCTTTGACATTCACTCCCATCACTTTGTGACTTCCGAGTTCTGTCAAAGAGGGGCAACTGTAGACACCCCATTTTTGACCGTCCTCAAGACTTGGTTGTGCTTGTAGGTACACCCAACAACTGGTTCGATTGCTCACCCAGCATTCGACTGTCGAGGTGGAACGTCACCGGTTCGAGTTTCCCGGACCTTGTATCCTTTCTACCTCATTTTAGGACCCTGTTTTGGTCCTTTTAGAGTGGCCCTCTTGGTGCATTGCCGGCCATGGCATGGCACTGTCGGCCATGGCTTTGCCCCTGCCGGCCACTGATGCAGCCCTGCTGACCATCAGTGTGGCACTGCCGGCCATTATTGATGGCCGGCACCCCCCTATCTCAGCTGGTTTCCAGGCAGATCTTTTGAGCCAGCTGGATTTTTGTTATCTCCCCTCCATACATGTGTATGGAGGGATGCAGCTCTTAAGAAGCTTTGCATTGCCTCCTTCTATATAAGCAAGAGGCCATCCTCTTTGACAGGGGTTCAGAGCTTTTGAAGGGAAAAACCTCTCTTTCTCTCTATATTGTGTGTGTTTTAGGCTTTGAAGTTGGATTTCCTTGCACTTTTGCACTACAACACCTAGATATACACCTCCATCCTCCATTCCAGCACCTTGGAGGCCATTTGCAAAGGTTGAAAGCTCAGAATCTTGGACCAAAAGCTGCTGAAAAGCTGCTCTTCAACGGTAAGTGCCTATTTCCCTTAAACTTGCACTTTCTTTGCTCCATTGGCTATCCTCACTTGCAAGCATTTCTGGACTTTGTCATGAACTGAAAAAGATCATATTTTCAGCTTCTCTACATGTTTGATTAAGAACTCTTTGCTATTTGAGGCCTCCTCCCCCCCCCCCCTTGCATGCTTTATCCCTCTTTGTAGGCCTATTTTGCATGATATATTAGCCTCATTTGTGAACACTTCTGGGCTTCGAGCCAAACTGTAAAGTGCATTATTTTGAGCCCCTCTTCAACTTTTTTGAAGGGCTCTTCTCTGTTTGAGGCCATCTACTGTCCCTTGTGCTTTATCTCTCATTTTAGGGCCATTTTTGCATGATAGATTAGCCCTACTTGTGATTATTTTTGAGATTTGATATAAATTGGAAGGAGTCTTGTTTTGACATCCTCTTCAAGTTTGGTTAAAGTCCTATTTTTGTTTGGGGTCATCTTCCCCCATGCATGCTTTATCTCTTCATGTTTAGAGCCATACATGTGAGTATTTGCATTGGCCTTGTTTTGGCCTATTAGCCACTGAAATCCAGTGGATTTTTAGTGGCCTTGTTGTGTTCTTGAAGGCCAAAATTAGAGGGGGGGTGACCCCCTCTCTCCTTGTCTTGTTTGGTGGTCTTTTTGGCCTTCCAAAGAGACCCCATTTTGCATGCTTCTAGGCCTTGTTCCAGGCCCTTTTCAATGGGTTTTGGGACCCTCTTGAGCCATTTCCAGAGTTGGTTTGGCCTTGTTGAATGTTCATCTTGCATGTGCCTAATAATCCCTTGTATGGCCCTCCAAAGAAGCCCCTCATTTTGGCATGCATTGGCTGCATTTCCATGATTATTTGGGCATATTTTGGCATGTTTTGTTCACTGATTTTGGCTGGTTTGGTGAGATTTCATATGCTTCATATACATGCCATACAACTCATGCTTACTAGCCAACCTCGCATGTTGCCTTAGTCCTTCATGTGAGCACCTTTTGGTCATGCTTTAAACTAGAAATGTTCATGTTTTGGGACTGCCTTGGCTCTGTCTTTATGCTTCATAGTCAAATAATGCATGCTTTGTATAGCTGTAGTGTAATTGGCTTTGCAAGCTTTGTGTTTTGGTGATTCATGCATGCTATCTTTGAGATATTTAGATGATTTGGCATCATTTAATACTTCATTTCAGAGCATGTACCATTGCTACATTTCCACTTCATTCATGCTTCAAGTGTCTTTGAATGTCGCGCATTATTGCCTAGTTTAAGGCTTAGCTTGTATGCTTGCATGTCTAGGTGTTCGAGCCTTCATTCCAGCATGTTTAAGTCCTTGTTTAGGCTTAATTAAGCTCTGCCCACGCTTAGTTCATGTGTTCGTGCCATGTATTGCATGCCTCCTTTGTATTGCTCTTTGCTAGCTTTCATGACTTAGGACCTTCGCATGCTTTACTTGTGTCGTTTAAATGATTTGGCATCATTTATCATCTCATTTCAGTGCATATAGTGTTGTTACACTTGCACATTTGTCACTTCTTAGGCACTTTTGAGAGTTGCCCTTTTAGGCCCCCTTTGTCGAACCTTTCGCATTTTGCATGCTTGAGTATGCTGTGTGGCTTAATTCATCGCTTTGGCTACTGATTTGGACCTAGTTGAGAGCTGTCCATCTTTGGTGTAAGCCCATTTTACCATGTTGTCGCATGCTTGTTACATGTAGTATGTTGTTGCATACTTATTTAGCTTTACATGCCTTGCATGTTCACATGTTCATGTTGCATTTCATCATGTTGTCCAAGGTTGTCACCTCACATCATGCTTACGTGCTTGTTGCATGTCATTAGCCTTGTTAGGTTGTTCGCATTGCATGTTTGCCATGCTTATGTGTTGCATTGCTTGGATTAAGTGTTAATCCGAGCACGAGGAACGATGGACGTTTCATACTTCAAGTGACGGAACGTGTCTCAATTCTCGGTCGCCGAAGCTCTTGATGATTCATGATAGAGTTCTAGGCTTTACTTGCTTTATTTGTGCATTCATTTTCATCTTGATTTGCACAAGTTGGATCTTTGGCCATCATGCATTGGGACGCGTGATTGATGGTTGTGGATCCAATTTGGCCTCTCCCTTGATGTTTTGAGGTGATTTGGAGTGCCATGGTGCGTACATGCCCTTGGGAGACCCTCACTTTTCTCTATTTTGTGCTTCGTTGCAGTTTGGTGTCCCAGCACACCAGTGGCCGGCAGCCTGCCATTGATGGCCGGCAGTGTGTCACCCTTGGCCGGCAATGAGCCATCTTTGGCTAGCAGTACTCCTCTCATGGCCGACAGGCCACTGGTAGCTTCCCCCTGCAGTGTTTTGGTAAGTTGCAGCAACAAGCACTGGAAGACACCCTGCAAACAGAGCCTCTAAAGAGCAACCGGAAGGCCTTCCAAAGCGAGGAACCGAAGCAAGCATGCATGCCTCCCTTCTTCAAACAGAGCTGGAATAGCATCATTTACCGCTTTCCCTATTTGCTTGTTGTCATTCATTAATTAGTTAATTGATTTGTTAATTAATTAAGTTGTGTAATAATTAGTTGTAGCTAGTTATTTATTTGGTTTTGTAATATTTAATTAGCTCGTGAGTTAGTTAATTAGGTGGCTTATATTATTTATTCGGACCCTCCGAGTGAGGGCCAATGTTGTAATAAGTGTGCGTGGGTGTGTGTATGTCTTCCAACCTCACGTCTTTCTTCCCTTTTATTTAACCGTTTACAATGGTTAGATTTAGGGCATATCTCAATTAGCATTCTTATGCTTCGCATGTTTGCATTCATTCATTTGTATTGCATGCACCGGGCTCGGCGTATCATGCTAACTGCATTGTATTTCAAATTCAATTTGAATACGTGTATCAATTGTCACATTCTACATGCCATCCTAGGATTAGCCGAGCCTATTCTAGATTGCATTTTGTATGTGATGCATTAGCCACTTAACATGGACTAGGGTCATGCATGTTTTGCTAACTAGCTTCATTGTTTTGGCACGGAGTACGATGTAAGTATTTATGCTTTAGCATCTCGCATGAGTGTGAATGTTAACATGACAACATGCTTACCATGTGGCTAAATGCTTAGTTGATATAACTGCCTGAATGCCTGTGGGTGAAGGTTGGATTATTTGAGTTGGAACAACTCGTTGAAACCCGTGTTTTAGCCTACTTGCGAGTAGCAAATCTTAAAACATTTCCAAACAAACAGATATGCAATACTTTGTTCCAAATTAGGCGATCTAGTCTATACTTGTTTTGCTGTGCGCATCACATAGTAATTCTAGCTAATTAATCGGAATAAGAACGCATGTGTTTTCAAAAACGAGATATCACGGTTAGTAGAGGCCGATCTTCGGATCGGGCGAGAGGGGGTGCTCATAGCTGACCTTCTCTAATCGTACCCAAGTTCCTGAGTCGAGGCAACTTTGGTGATGACGGACACGTGACCTTTGGCACCGAGTCAGGGTTTCCTAAATTTCCCCATTATAAAATATTTAGGTGGCGACTGTTTATCTGGCAAAGCAGTCCATGTTTGGCACTTCTTTCAAAAAATCTATTTTTCTCAAAACGATTTGCCAGATTTGGACTCTTTGGTTCAAGATTAAGAACCGTGACAAATCGAGTCCGAACTGTAACACCATTGAGGTCCCTTGCGAGGTTGTTACAGGTGCGTGGTGTAAGGTTGGGTTGGGCTTGTCCGGCCCAATACCTATCTTTTTGGGTAAAAAACATTTGAATTTAATTTTATTTTTTGTAAAAATAAAATCCACAATTCAAATTAATTCCGGAAATAAATTGGTCCGATTTTTCTGTACACCCAAACAGAGCCCTTCCCGTTTTTTATCTGTTTGAATTTTTGAACCCAATAGATTCAAATCTGTTTAAATTCAAAACCAAACAGGTTTCATGCATGTTCAAACAAGTTTGCATCTGTTTAATTCAAAACCTGCAGCCATCAATACATTTATAAATAGGGCAACCCTCATTTGATATTTTAGATTTTCAGAAATTTTGTACTTCACCTCTGCAAATTTATTCTTCATTTTGCTACATTTTATTTTTTGTGAGAAAGAGTATAAACACTTAGTGTGTTTGTTAGGCAAACAATTTGTAGTGCTACTATTGTTTGTAGTTGATCATTTTATCTTAGGAGATAAACGTCCACATTCTGAAAGTATCGTGGAGAGGACGAATCTGTCTTAAGGACATAGTGTCAAATATTGGACTTGATCAAAATAATATTCAAGAATAATTTTCAAGTAAGTTATTTATTTATTTTCTGTTTTATTATTATTTATTTAAATCAGATTTTAATTTTGTTTTGATAGCAAAATAAAATCTGTTTTTATTTATTTAATTCTATTTTTAGTTTGATTTTTGTAATCAAACATTTTTCTCTCATTTCCTTTATTTCTTTTTATTCTAGTTGCTGTTTAGTACACAACAGAATTTAATCAATTTAAATACAGTGAAGATTGTCCAACAATTCTATATTTTATTTAATTTCTATGCGCATAGACTTATTCTTAAAGAAATGATTCTCACTTTAACTCTTACTCTATTTTATGTTTCACTTTAGCCCAATTATAAACTCCCATCATACTTAAAGCGTAATTTGAGAACTTTAAAAATTAAATTAAATTTCTCACTTTGGTCACAAATATCATTTATCCTTTATTTTAAAATATGATTAAGTTTCTTAAAAATGAGAAAACATTGTTTTGTGCAATAAATAAATAAGGGACATTTATTCATAAATTCCTTCTCACCTATTTATGTTCCACTTAATCTAAATTATTTTCTTATACTCCAATGACTTATACGGATGACAAGAATACCTAAATATCCCTAATAATTATAGGATAAAGTGTGCATTAATATTCACATTGACAATGTAACTATTCCGTGATGTGAACATTCACACTGTCACTACAAGAAAAAGAGGACATCACCATGTTTTTTTTCCTGACGTTTTTGAAAAACGTCGTGAAATCTTCTATAATTTTTCCCATTTTAAACAAAATTTAATTACTCATCTCGTTTTGTACGCCATTATTAAAAAATTGTGAAATAACATTTATTTTTGATTGAATAGGCAGGACTTCTCTGATCAAAAGAGAGAGGTGACTTTAGAGAACACAGCGTGACTTTTGAGAGAGAGAGAGAGAGAGAGAGAGAGAGGTAGAGAGAGAAATTAAGGCCTTGGATCTTCGATCTCCATCGATTCTTTGGTTGTATGATCTGGAAATTCTTGTTCTACACTTGATTTAAGCATTTGTCTGTAATATCGTTTGAATCCTTCTTATCTAAGTCGATCTAGGTCTCAAGGTTAGAGTTTTTTGATATGGATTTGCTACATTCACACAAGATCTGTAGACTTTCATGGCTTAAACTAACGATTTAGAGTTGATTTCTAGTTTCTTTTCTTCTGTTTTGTATTTTCGCTTTTCGAATTGATTTTTCTGACTGCCGTGTTAATGTCTCTGATCACGTACAGGATAAGCAAGCAAAGTTGGATCTGGATCATAGCAACAGTGAGTCGAAGCAAGCTCAACGACGTAGAGATGTAGATCTTAGATCTACTCTCTATCCAATCAGATCTGCTCTCTCTGTCTCTCCGATCTGCTATTATGGTAATATCAAATCTGCTTTCTCAATCTCTCCGATCGAATTTCACGTATTTTCTTCATTGCTCTATGAGATTTGGACCTCTCTCTCTGTGTTTTTGATTGAATCTCATTGTCTTTGTCACTCTATCACATTTTCCTTATAGAAAATGTCAAAACAGTTTCTAAAATTGGTGCTGGTGACTAGTTCGTTGGTGCTCTCCTATGCATATTGATGTGACCGATTTGTAGTTGAGGTTAGTATTCCTGATGCTGTGATTCTTATCCTAGTGACATAAATTTTTTTCATGGATTTTTTTTTTTTTTTTTGGTTGGAATAGCTTGTTGATATTGTGATTCTTATTGTACCATTTTCCTTGCATGTCAAATGTTCGATAAAATGTGCCAATGGAAAAATTTTGTTATTTTTATTTTATCTTTTAATTTTTAGCCAAACATTGGAAAATAAAAATGATGATGAAACTTTTACTGTAAAATAAAGTTTTATCAGTGTAGTATTTTCTGTCAATCTGTGTTATCTGTGTCTACCATGGGATCTTGTGCACCCTTAATGATAATAATGTGAAAAATAGTTGTAGTGAATTATGTAATCATCTATCTATCTCACAATCTTTTTGTTGTCTCTAATATTAGCTCCCCTTATCTTTCTTGATATACTCTTGATATATTGTTTTCTATGAGAAATATCAAATGCTCCATTTTTGGAGATAAATGTTCTGGAGATTTGAATATTCACCCACATTTTCAGTTTGATGTCAAACAAACTTGTCTAAATGGCTATTTTGATACTAAGAATAGTCCTTATCAGGTTGGACTGTTATCAAGCATGAATATGAAGTAACTAGGCAGCTATAGACTAAAGATTTTGATCCATAGCTTCTTATTTGTTAAGTGACTTGTTTGTCATACTGTTCAGAAACGGTCCTTTACTTTTGTTTGTAAATCTTACATTTTAATATTGAAATGGCAAAGGATGCACACTTCGCTTGTGATTTTCATTAGAAAGGTCATGATGAAATAATAAAGTTCTCAATTATAAAGTTCTCTATTATATATTTTCTTGAATGCTGTGTTTTTTCATGTGTTCACAACTAAATTTTTTATGCTTAAACCCATATTGAAAAGTTCCAAAGATTGACAGAAATTGACAAATTTGGGAGTGGGGGGTGCAATTGAATTGAGAATTTAGTGTTTGGGAGACAAATATTATCTAGAATGGAACACAATAGAACAAAAATGCAATCTTTGGCGTTAATGCCGACATGGTCTGTTGCTACTGTAATGACAATCTTTGTTGTTGTTTCTTTGCTTGTGGAGCGATCCTAAGCAATGTAAGTCTAGATTCCCTATTATTTTCCGATGTACCGAAAAAAAAAGAGTCTAGATTCCCTATTGATTTTTTGCCATTTATTATGATTTCTATTGGAAATTGGACTATTATATTTCAATTGACACAATTTGTGATATCGACCTAAGCTTTTCTACATATTTTCATTGCAAAGTTAGTTGAATTTGTTCCACTGCGGTAGCAATAAAATATCAGTATGAATTACTTTGGGCTTTGTTCTGATGAGCTTATATTTTTTCTTTCATTCTAGTGGTTGCGGAAAACAAATCGAAAACCTTTGTTCAAAGCTGTAGAGAAAATGAAAGAAGGTATTTGGTATAAATTTCTATGTCAATCCTTACAAAATTTTTCAACTTTTCTTATGTGTATTTTTTGGAATTCTCATCTTGAAGCTGCTATTTTTTGGATTTCTGTTTTTAGAATTGATGCTTCTAGGCTTCATATCTCTCCTTCTGACTGCTACTTCAGGCGCTATATCAAATATTTTCATCCCAACATCGTTCTATGAGAGTGTGTTTTCTCCTTGCACCAAATCTGAGGTTTAGGACGACACTAAAAATAATGTTTCACAGGGTCATAAACTTTTGATGGCTTTCGCTCTTCATTTAGGAGAATGTTGAATGAGTTAAATAACAAATCCTGCAAAGAGGCATGTTTCTTATCCAAAATCATGGCATAATATATTGTGTTTTTTTTTCCATCTAATGTTTCCATTCAAAAGAGAGAATTTTTCCCACTCATTCTATGGGAAAAAAAAAAATTATTATTTTCCATGGTTCTTTTTTTAAAGAAAATAAAATTTTGGGAAAAATATCCTAATAACTCCATTTCGGTTCTCAATTTTTTATTTTCTTTCTAAGCAGTTACTTTCCCCCCCTTAATCTGAACTTTTTTTCTGCTTGCATCTGGAGTTTGGATTGATCTTGGGTTATTTAAATTTTATTTTATTGGACAGGGTCATGAGCCATTTGTTTCATCTCAAGGTCTCGAGCAATTGCACCGCTTCATCTTCATCATGGCAATCACACATCCATCTTACAGCTGCTTAACAATGCTGCAGGCAATTGTGAAGGTTACATTCTTTTTTGCAGTTGCAGTTACTTAATTCAGTTTTTTGCATGTCTTGTTTGTTTTTCTTGTCTAGTTGGTAGAAAGATCTCCAAAGTCTCAAGAAAAAAATTATTTACTGTTTTGGTGTCTCCAAAGTCTCAATAAAAATAATGTTTTTCTTTATTGCATGTCTATGTCAATCTACTAGTTCCAAGGGAGCTGTTGCCTTGGATGAATGGTGTGAATGAAATTTATATAATATACTCCCTCCATCTTGAAATAAGTGTCGTGCTTTTATTTTTATTGGTCCCAAATTGAATATATGTCCCAATGCAAAATTCAAAGCAATATTCTTTTGCTTCCCAGTGTTACCAGTTACGGCAAACATGTTACATTACATATGTTATAAAAGCAAGCAATTTTGGAAGAGTTTATGCCAAAGAGATGCAGTGACAATGCTTGGATTTATTGGTGCTTTCATAAGCTTTATGCTTTTTCAAACATAGCACTCATTTGGGATGGATAAAGTAGAATGATCTAGATTATACCTTCTAGAAAATTGATGATTTAGTGATTACTATAGGTCATTTGTAACTTTTATTTTTGTGGGTCATGCTACCAATTATACAACACAGACCATGTAAGCTGTGTTAATTGGTCCTTGTATTGTTGATATGGATCTACTGCTTGCAAATTTGCAGAAAACTGTGTTGAGTAGGTTTTTTCTTCTTGTTTCTCTGCTGGTTTAAGGTCATGCTTTACTGAGATTTTGCAATTTTTTTATTTTATTTATTGTAGTGATTAATCAGCAACACATACATCCTTTGAACTCAACACATACATCCTTTGACATTAAGATGAATAATGTGTTGTTCAGTTTTGTTTATATTAAGTTGAATTTGTCATGTATTCATTACAACATCGTAGTCAAATTTATGGAAGACAAGGATTTCACAATTATACTTCAATTGAAATGAAACTAAAACACTTTGTGTGTTATTTTCTACTTAATGGTTGTCTTTGTAATAATGTGATCAGATCCATAGTTGGAGGATATGGGAAGTTGAGGCTTGTTTGGACCAGCATGAATTATTAACTGGTAAGATCTAATGCTCAATATAATTTACATGATTCTCAGCATTTTCTAGACTCCTATATATATATTCTAGCCTTGTTCTGGTGGACTAGTACAGTTCTCCTTTTTATATGCTTTATTTTTAGCTAGAGATGAATTTGTACATTAAAAAGAAAAGAATAGGGAAAGGGAGTGGGAATCTATCAAGTTGAGAGAAGGGAATGCCTAAAGAAAAACATATGAGGTAGCAAAGTGAAAAGAAAGGTAACAGTTGATGTTAGATTACAATAACCAAAGAGGAAACTCCAAGTTTCTGTTAAAACTTCAAATTTTTGTTGCCCCAATTAGCAAAAGAGTTGCCTATGAATTAGATTAGCTATAATTTATATATACATTTCAAGGATGCAATTCTCAACAACACGATATCACGTTTTGATGATGAATGTTTTAAAATTGCCATGGAAAGGTCAATTAGGAGTTGGGAATCTACATGCAGTTGACATATCCCAAAATCTCAGGGAAGATTTTTGGACCTGTGTTCTCATATGATGTTCACTTTTTGTTATTGATATAACAGTTGGAAGATGATATTGAAGACAGTTAAATTATTAAATTGCTCTGTGAATTGTTTTGTGGTTCTCTTTTTTGGGTTTTGAAATATGGTATTGAAGACAGTAGATCTTTTAAAGAATGAAATTCCATTTGAGGAAGAATCAGTAGTTTTATATGTGTAGATTAGTTATGAAAAAGTTAATTTGGTTTGATAATTGTAACTACATAATTTTCGGAGCTTGGCTTCTCAGGTGTAGCTTGCTACTCTCTTCAAACCGACACAAGCCAGAATATGACGATAGCCAAAAGAAATTACTGAATAAGTTGATAAAATAGATATATGACTGCTATTGATAGTGCAATACTAAATAAACGAGTATCTCGGCTAGATGGAAGAATATTCAAGCAATTTTGTCCCCATCTGCTAACCCACTTGTACAGCAGATTGTTTAAACTTGGCTTAAAAAGCTTAGTGATTTTAAAATCTATTCAAGTTTAGCTTGTTCACAAAACCAGCTAATCTCAAATGAGATTTTAACGCGACACAAATTGTTTGGTTCTCTTTGTGGTCTGAAACTGAGTTGTTATGTTATGATGGTTGAGTTTGTGTTTGGTTGGTTGAGTGTTTTTTCAGGCACCCACAGAGCCCAACAGTCAGATCAATGAAATGATCGATGAATCGGCAAGACTGGCAAAAGTGTTTTGTAACAAGAAATGGCCAGTTCTTGCATTTCTTGATTCCCACTATCCTGGAAAACTCAAACATCCCTATCCTCATTGCATCATTGGCACTGATGAATCTAATTTGGTTCCTGGTATAAAGTGCACTATGTTTTCTCTATTTTTTTTTATCTATTCATTCTATAATTCAATTCTCAGGCTCTCTCTCTCTCTCTCTCTCACATGTGCAGCTCTGAAATGGTTGGAAAAGGAACCAAATGTAACAATAAGGCAAAAAGATTGCTGCGATGGATATCGGGTTCAATGGAGGAGGATGGTTCTAATGTGTTTGTGGATTCGGTGAAAAATAACTAGATTAAAGCTGTGTAAGTATATATTTGCTATTAGCAGATGGATACATATATTCCCATCAATCCTCAATCACTTTCACTTTGCATTATATCCAGACAACTTGTCCAATTCTCATAGATGTCTTATTTTGTTTGAAGTGTAGGCATTTGGAGTATCACCTTAGCAGCCATGGTAGAAAGTGAACTTAATGTCATGATCTGCTCATATTTGTAAATATTTTTAATTTTTTGGTATGTTATAAATTTTCATTGGTCAAATTTGTATTTAATTGGTTCCAATTTATTTTGAATGTTAAAAGGTGATCAAATTTATTTTGAATGTTAAAGGTGATCAAATGTTAGTTATTGTGAATTGTGTAATTTAAATATTGCTTTTGTTGGTTTTTTTCTTTTTCTTTTTCTTTTTTTTGGGATGGAATTCATATTTGGAAAAAAAAATCTGATGAGGTTCACAGATATTTTTTTTATTTTGGAAAAAAAAAGCTTTTAGCAACGTTTTGATAAAACGCCACTATAAGTTAGTATGACGTCATTTGCGTGTAGGGCAATTTCTAAACTGGTGTTTAATTAAACGCCGCAAAAGATCTTGTACGGCGTTTATAAAACGTTGCTAAGTTATAGCGACGGCCACATCTTCGACGTAATTTTAAAACGCCAGCATATGCTTTGCCGACGTTTTGATAGCTTTAGCAACGTTTTTGAAACGCCGGTAAAGCTAATTTTCCTGCAGTGTGTCAAATATGAATATGTATATCACAAAATTGCTAAGGGTTCAAAAAATATTTTTTCAGATAAAATTATCCATAAAATATCTTAAATAAGAAAATTAAGATTTAATGGATCAATATTTAAATGATAAGACTTATTAAAATGTAAGAATATATTATAGATTAATTGAAATAGAAATAGTTGGACGAGGATTTCTTAATAAATTCTCCCGAGTAATATTAGAGGCTCCAAAAGTTTTATCAAAATTTTTACCAAATGTCTTATATGGGTGTGGGACTCACACCACGTAGGTCTCATGGAGTTTCACATCCATATGAGACATTTGGTAGAACTTTTGGAATCTCTAGCATTTTTGAATTCTCCCAATAAATAAATAGAGTAATGTTAGAGATATCAAAATTTCTACCAAATATTTATGTAGTACCCATCTAAAGAAAAAAGTGTGAAACTAGATGAAATATAAATATATTTTATTCACATTTCACCTATTTTTTTCATTTTTTTTTTTTTTTTGAAATCTCCTAATTAAGCACAATATTGTTAGGAGAAATTTTGGGAGCCTAATATTTTCCAAATAAATATGTACAAAATTTCTCCGATTGTCAGTATGTTAGATTTGACTGGCTACAAGAAGTCAGAAAATTTCTCAATTTTAATACGCAATTTTAGCTTAAAATTACAATAATTAATTAAGTAATATAGTAGCCATCTCATCTCATGCATGAGTCAGTATATATATATTCACTAATGTTGTGTTTAGTTAGAAGATTTAAGAAGGAATTTATAAAATAAAAAAATAAAAAAAAGGATGTGTGAAATTAGATAAAATATAAATATATTTTATTCATATTTCACTTTTTTTTTTTTTTTTTTTCAAATCCTCCAACCAAACTCGACATAAAAGAAGGTATATTGATTCAAAGTCTGAGTCATGACTAATGACCGACCTTGTTATTTCGACTATTTTACTCCATTTTCTCAGCAACTAAACAGAGAAAATGAGAAAAGTTGGATATGTTAAGTAATAATTGTACGTGTACTAAATTAAGAGACATTCCATTGAACGTGTCCAACCCCGGTACCCTGAGAAACAAGAAATGGTTAGTCATGACTCATGACTAATGATTTTTTTTTTTTTTTTTTCAATAGCCAAACAGAGAAAATAAGGAAAGTGGAATATGTCTAAAACAAAACAATAATTTTGCTGCAACTTAATCGACAACCGAACTAACCACTTAAAATGCAAGTAGAATAATGTAAGCAGAATAATCTCTTCAGTAGCGGATCTCATGCACTACAACAAAAGATAGATTTGGCGACTAACTTTTTAGCCGCTAAAGGTCTAATTTTTGTTGCCAAAACCTTTTACCGACTAATATTTTTGGTCGCCACCTTTGTCGTTGAAAGATAGTCGGGAAAAGTAATTGGCAACTAAAAAAATTTTAGTCGCTAAAAGCACACAATTGGCGACTAATAATTTAGTCACCAAAAGTGTTTCAACTAAATTTAACATGACATTTTCAGCGACTAATATTTTTGGTTGCCAAAACCTAAATTGTTTAGCTACTAAAACTTTTGTTGCCTAAGGTATAACATTTTCTGTTTGGCTATTAATATTTTAGTCACCTAAAGCACTTTTCAGCGACAAATATTTTTGTCGCCAAAGCTTAAATTGCTTAGCTACTAACACTTTCGTCATGTAAGGTCCAATATTTTCTGTTTTGGCCTCTAATAGTTTGGTTGCCAAAAGTGTTTTTCCTTTTTTTTTTTTTTGGCTACTAAGTTATTAGTCGCCTAAAGTCTTATTTGTTATGACTACTAAATATTTAGTTGCCAAAAGATTTGTTTTCATTTAATTCCTTTTTTTTAACTACTAACTATTTAGTTGGCAAAAATATTGACTTCATTTTTGGCTACTAATTTTTTAGTCGCCAAAACATCATTTTATGTTTTTTTTTTTTTTTAATTTGTCCACACCCACAACCTATATATATTCCATGCAACCTGTACGATATATACAAACTGATTTATACATATATTATCACCCATTCGACAATCTACAACCATTTCACTTCCAACCATCTAAAAATTAATACCTTCAAATGTCAATAATTCCATACAAATCAAATACATTAATTCCAATTTAAAATAATAATTCCATACATAACATAAATAATCATAGGAAATTTTCATCCTCCGTATACAAAAATATATTTACTACTATGCCAAATAACCGTTTGGCATGGTACAAAATACCATGGTAATATGTACCATGACAAAAGGTAATCAATAGACTACAACATCAATTCTCTGTTCGAAGGCAAAAATATTATGTACCCTGCCAAAAGTATTTTGTACAATTAATACAAACCTACACAAAAAGCAGAGGACGACAAAAATGCAAGAGTTTACAAAAGTGTAAATTGTCATCCATCCACAAAAATAGAATATCCACAACTCTATGCCAAAAGCCATCTACAAAAACAAAAAACAAAAAACAAAAAAATACACCAATTAGTTCCATATATAGCATTTGAGCATAATGTCACACCCCGTGTAACTGTAATAGAACTTTATCTTAACATTCATAATTTGATATTGGTTTAACAATTTTTTGCCTCATTACTTCTCCTCCAGCAAGGCTAGAGTAGCTTTTGTTTTCTTCCATTGCCAAAACATCACTTGACGTTCACTGTTTGGCAGGGATGATAACATTTTAGTCACTGAAATATGTACTTCCTTTTTTAGTACAAATTGTTGAGTTGCCAAAAAAATGGTCTTATATTTTATCACAAAATTGTAATTTCTCCACAACCTGTCTATATTCCGTGCAACTTGTAGTATGTATATAACAAAATAATACATATTTTATCAATCATTCCACAATTCAAATTACTTCCATCCATCCAATAATGAATAACTGTAAATGTACATATTCCATACAAACCAACTATTGTACAAACTAAAATTATAATTCCACACAAAATAGAGAAGCATACAAAAATCCTACCATCCATATACAAAAAAATATATTTAGTACCATGTGAAATGTCCATTTGGCGTGGTACAAATTACCATCGCAATCTGTACCACGACAAAAGGTGATCTATATGCCACGCCAATAACTATCAGTTGGATTGCAAAAGTTATCTGCCAAAAGATGGTTGTCACATCTGTATGGTGGTTCGGGGGCTGATTCACATTTTCACCCCCTTAACGCCCTTTTTTCGATTAAGTTTAAGACGTTTTCAGCTCTAACTCCCAACCTACACGTGCTAATTAGATTCCACCTATTTTTACAGGTGCTATTTGTTGTAAAGAAGCTGGTTGTGACATCCGTACGGTGATTTGGGAGCTGTTTTGCATTTTCGCCCCCTCAACGACCTTTTTCGGTTAAGTTTAAGGCGTTTTCGGCTCTAACTCCCAACCTACACGTGCTAATGGCAGTCCGTTTGTTGTCACTGGTCTTATTTGTTGTGAGAAATTTGGTTGTAACATCTTTACGGTGGTTCGGGAGCTGATTCGCATTTTCGCCCTATTTGGGCCCTTTTTCGATTAAGTTTAAGGCATTTTCGGCTCTAACTCCCAACCTACACGTGCAAATTACATCCCGTCTGTTGTCACAGGTCCTAATTTCCATGAGAAAGCTGGTTGTGACATCCGTACGGTGGTTCAGGGGCTGTTTTCATTTTCACCCCCTTAATGCCTTTTTTCGATTAAGTTTAAGGCGTTTTCGGCCCTAACTCCCAACCTACATGTGCTAATTATATTTCGTCTATTGTCACAGGTCCTATTTGTCATGGGGAAGCTGGATGTGATATCCATACAGTGGTTCGGGGGCTATTTTGCATTTTCGCCTTTTTAACGCCCTTTTTTGGTTAAGTTTAAGACGTTTTCGGCTCTAACTCCAAACCTGCACGTGCTAATTAAATTCCTTCACACGTCCTATTTTTCATGGGGAAGCTGGTTGTGAAATCCGTATGATGGTTTGGCAGCAGTTTTGCATTTTCGCCTTCTTAACGCCCTTTTTCGGTTAAGTTAAAGGTATTTTTGGCTCTAACTCTCAACCTACACGTGCTAATTACATTCTATCTGTTGTCATAGATCCTATTTGTCATGGGTAAGCTGGTTGTGATATTTGTATGGTGGTTCGGGGGCTGTTTTTCATTTTCACCTCCTTAACGCCTTTTTTCGGTTAAGTTAAAGGCGTTTTCGGCTCTAACTCCCAACCTACACATGCTAATTACATTCTGTCTATTGTCATAGGTCCTATTTGTCATGGGAAAGCTAGTTGTGATATTTATATGGTGGTTCGAGGGGCTGTTTTGTATTTTTGCCTCCTTAACGCCATTTTTTGGTTAAGTTAATGGCATTTTCAGTTCTAACTCCCAACCTACACATGCAAATTACATTCTGTCTATTGTCACAGGTCCTATATGTTGTAAGGAAGCTGGTTGTGACATTCGTACGGTAGTTCGGGAGTTGTTTTGTGTTTTCGCGCCCTTAACCCCCTTTTTCAGTTAAGTTTATGGCGTTTTCGGCTCTAACTCCCAATCTACACTTGCTAATGACAGTCCGTCTATTGTCACTGGTCCTATTTTCGTGAGGAAGTTGGTTGTGACATCCATACGGTGGTTTGGGGGTTGATTCGCATTTTCACCCCATTTGCGCCCTTTTTCGGTTAAGTCTAAGGCATTTTCGACTTTAACTCCCAACCTACACATGCTAATTAGATCCCGTCTATTGTCACAGGTCCCAATTTCCATGGGAAGCTAGTTGTGACATCCGTACGGTGGTTTGGGGGCCGATTCGCATTTTCACCCCCTTAACGTCCCTTTTCGGTTAAGTTTAAAGCGTTTTCAGCTCTAACTCCCAACCTACACGTGCTAGTTACATCCCATCTATTGTCACAAGTCCTATTTGTCGTAAAGAAGCTGGTTGTGACATCCGTATAGTGGTTCGGGAGCTCTTTTTCATTTTCGCCTCCTTAACACCATTTTTCGGTTAAATTAAAGGCATTTTCTGCTCTGACTCCCAACTTACACGTGCAAATAATATTCTGTCTATTGTCATAGGTCCTATATATTGTGAGGAAGCTGGTTGTGACATCCGTACGGTAGTTTGGGAGTTGTTTTGCATTTTCGCCCCCTTAATGCCCTTTTTCCGGTTATGTTTAAGGCGTTTTCGGCTCTAACTCCCAACCTACTTGTGCTAATTTCATTCCATCTATTGTCACAAGTCCTATTTGTCATGGGGAAGCTAGTTGTGATATCTGTAAGGTGGTTCGGGGGCCGATTTGCATTTTCACCCCCTTTGCACCGTTTTTCGGTTAAGTTAAAGGCATTTTCGGCTTTAACTCCCAACTGACACGTGCTAATTACATCCCGTCTATTGTCACAAGTCCTAATTTCCATGGGGAATTTGGTTTTGACATCCATACGGTGGTTTGGGGGCTAATTTCTATTTTCGCCCCCTTAACGCCTTTTTTCGGTTAAGTTTAAAGTGTTTCGACTCTAACTCCCAACCTACACATGCTAATTACATTTCGTATGTTGTCATAGGTCCTATTTTTCGTGAGGAAGCTGGTTGTGACATCCGTATGGTGGTTCAGGGGCTGTTTTGCATTTTCGCCCCCTTAATGCCCTTTTTTGGTTAAGTTAAAAGTGTTTTCGGCTCTAGCTCCCAACCTACACGTGCTAATTACATTTCATCTGTTGTCACAGGTCCTATATGTTGAGAGGAAGCTAGTTGTGACATCCGTACGGTGGTTCGGGGGTTGTTTTGCATTTTCGCCCTGTAGACAAGCCCGCGGGGGACCTCGCTACAGCTCGGACTCGATTATTGTCACGGTTCTAAATCTTGAACCAAGGAGTCCAAATCCGGCAAATCGTTTTGAGAAACAGATTTTTGAAAGAAGTGCCAAACATGGACTGCTTTTCCAGATACAGAGTCGCCACCTAAATATTTTATTTTTGGGAAATTTAGGAAACCCTGACTCGTTGCCTAAGGCCACGTGTCCGTCATCACCAAAGTTGCCTCGGCTCGGGAACTTGGGTACGATTGGGGAAGGTCACTTCGTGAGCACCCCCGCTCGCCCGATCAAAGATCGGCCTCTACTAACCATGATATCGAGTTTTGAAAACATTGTGTGCTCTTATTCCGGTTATTAGCCTAGGATTACTATGTGATGCGCACAGCATACAAGTATAGACTGGATCGCCTGAATTGGAACAACACATTTCATGTTTGTTTTGAAAATGGTTTGCTACTCGCAAGTAGGCTTAAAATGCAGATTTTGCCACCCTCAGGTGGGCTTAGAAAACATGGTTTTGCCACTACCTAGTGGGCTTAAAACTCACAGTGAATGAATTGTTCCAATCCAAATAACCCAACCTTCACCCATAGGCATTCAGGCAGTTATATCACATAAGCACATAGCCTCATGGTAAGCATGCTATTCATGGCAGTCACTCACACGCATGCAAGGATGCTAAAGCATAAAACTCACCGAGTACTCCAAGCCAAAACAGAAGCTCATTAGAAATCCATGCATTATCCTAAATATGTTGAAATGCCTAATGCAACACATGCAAAATGCAACTATAGCAGGCTCGGCTATTCTAAACATGGCATATGGAATGCTACAGCTAACAAGTATGCAATTTGGAATTGAAATACAATGCAGTTAGTATGATGCGCCGAGCCCGGTGCATGCAAAACAGATGAATGAATGCAAACATGCTATCATACTGTATGCTAATTGAAACATGCCCTAATCTAACCATCATAAGCAGGTAAATAAAAGGGAAGAAAGACGTGGGGTTGGAAGACATACATCACACACACGCACACTTATTACAATTATGCCCTCGCGTAGAGGGTCCGAAAGAATAATACAGTCCCAAATGAATATTACAGTCCAAATAATAATACAGTCCAAATATGTACAAATCCCTAATTAGTTAACAAATTAACTAAGGAAAGCAATAAACTAGCATGCAAGCTAGGGACTGCCTCGACTCTGCTCCGGATGATGAATGATGCATGCTCGGGTTGCTTTGCGCGGAAATCCACGGCGATGCCCCGATTAGCCTCTGTTTGCAATTATTTTTGGAATGCGTGCCGAACTCCGGAAGGCTGCTGATTCTTGATTTGCTGTAACAGAGAGCAACAAAGGGGCATGGCAATGTATTTTCACATATGTGTGCATGCCTCGATCCTCGTGCCACCAATCACGCATCTCGATGCATGATGGCCGAGGAGTCGAATTGCACAACTCAATATGGAATGAATGCACATGAGGACACAATAAGACCTAACTCCATCATGGATAATCCGGAGTGTCGGTGACTGGGAATTGAGACACGTTCCGTCACTCAGAGTACGAAACGCACCTCGTTTCCCATGCTCGGGCTAACCCCTATCCCAAACACGAGGCACTATGCATGACATGTGTGAATACAACTAAGATACAACCTAACATACACAATGCTATGGAATGGCATACACGATGCACGAGGTAACATGGCATACACAATGCGCTAATATACAACCTAGCATACGCAATGCTATGAAATGAAATGGCATACACAATGCATAATGGGCTTACACCAACACAAGTGGACCTCAGCCACACTCACGTAGGAGGCCATAAGATGAAAATGAGATAACTCGAAATGCGTGCACACGTGCACGCAAACCGAGGACCGATCCTAGGGCACAAAATGCCACTCTAACAAGGCATGACAAAGCATGGAACATGGCATGCAAGCATGCAAATTTCAGTACTGAAATTTGATGCAAAACAGCCCCGAAACATGGCAAAATGACACCCGATGGATGGAATGAGTCCCGAAACATGAAATTAGGCGCATAGAATGACCTATGGCTATGCAATGCATGCATTATTTGTACATGAAGTATGAAGACAGATTCAAAGAAGCCCCAAAACAAGCATATTTACAGTTTTAAGAAAGGCCAAACAGTGAACACAAATGGGGCTAAGCTAGCATGCAAAAATGGCCCCGAAAGAGAGATAATGAAGCAAGTAGCAGCTGCTCGCCCTAAACAGAGAAGGGCTCTTCTACAATGTTGAAGAGGGGCCCAAAATATGATATTTTACAGTTGATGACCAGACCCAAAACAGTGCACAAGCATGCTTAAAATACTATGCAAAATAAGGCCTAAAAAGAGGTTTAAACACAAAGTATAAAAAGGATACCTCAAACAGTAAAAGACCCTTAATGAAACATGAAGAGGGGGTCAAAATAAGGCCATTTATAGTTCGGACCAGAGCCCAGAAACAGAAGCACAAGAGGCTAACAAATCATGCAAAAATGAGGCCAAAAGAGGGGTATAAAGGCAAGTCGAAAATGGAAGCCACAAACAGTAATGAGCCCTTCAACAATGTTTGAAGGGCTCAAAATAAGCTTCTTTACAGTTCGGACCAAAGCTCAAAACAGTTTACACATAGGCCTAAAATACTATGCAAGGAAATGGCATAAAAGAAAGGTAAAGAAGCAAGTGCCACAAGGAAGCCTCAAACAATGAGAGGCCCTTAAACAAACATGAAATAGAGCTCAAAAAAATGCTATTTTCAGTTAGGGTCGGAGCTCAAAAAAGTAAGCACAAGGAGCTAGAATATGAACCAAGAAAAGGGTCAAAAGGGGGAGAAGAGGACTTACCCTTGAAGACTAATCTTTGACAGCCTTTTGGACCAAAATGCAGCACTCCTAGGCTCTGAAGAACAACCTCAAGCTGCTGGAATGGAGGATGGAAGGGTGGGGCTATGGGTTGGTGAAGAACCAAGGGGGTTTTTAAGGCTTAGAGTAGAGAGAGAGAGAGATTTAATGTGAGAGCTCCAAACCAAAATTTTCTAACCCCTAAAACCAGAGCTGGGGGGTGTTTATATAGGCAAAAGAGTGGGGAAAAAGGGGGGGAAATTGAAATTCAAATTTCCCCCCAAAAAGGCCAAAAAGCGAGATAAAGAGGCAAGTGGTAGCTGCTGGCCTCAAACCGAAGAGAGCCCTTCAACACAGTTGAAGAGGGCTCAAAACAAGACACTTTGTAGTTTATGACAAGCCACGAAAATAAATACAAGTAGGCCTAAACTATCATGCAAGAAAAGGCCTAAAAGAGGGGTAAAGAAGCAAGTGGCAGTAGGAGATCTCAAACAGCAAAAGGTCCTTAATCAAATATGAAAAGGACCTCAAAATATGACTATCTCAAGTTTGAGTCGGAGCCCAAAAATGCAGAATGAAGGTTCGGGAGCCAAAACACGCAGTTCGGGGCCCCGAAAGTGGACTGTTAGGCACCGGAAGTGGTGTCCGACCACGAAGTTGGTCTCTCGGACCACAGTGTCCCTCAAAAGGGAGGAAATAAGGTGTGTGCCAAAAACCGGAGCAAACGGAGGTGGTTAAGCAGTCCCGAACCGAGGCACACGGCCGACAGCTCCGAAAAATCGGGAACCGGGCTCCAAACGGGAAAAATGGCCTACGACCACAAAATGTAGCCTACGGCCACTGAGAGATGGTCTACGAGACCTTTCCCTCCCTTCGGGAAGAGAAAACAGAGAAAACAGGGCCTGATTCGCAAATCGAGGCACAGCACAAAAGAGTCCGGAAGTCCGGAGACAAGGCTCGCAGCCGGGACTCCGCAACCTCAGAACGAGCAAAATATGCAATATCACCGAGCGCTCAATCGGTGATGTCTGAGTCCTAAGGTCGATCAAAAATGGGGTGTCTACATGCCCCCTTAACGCCATTTTTCGGTTATGTTTAAGGCGTTTTCGGCTCTAACTCCCAACCTACACGTGCTAATTACATTCCATCTGTTGTCACAGGTCCTATTTGTCATGGGGAAGCTGGTTGTGATGTCCATACGGTGGTTCGGGGGTTGTTTTACATTTTCACCTCCTTAACACCCTTGTTTGAATAAATGATACACCTCATGGCCAATAACTCCTAAAATTGCAGCATAATCTGCATCTGTAGTAGTTTCTGGAGATGCCAAAACAAGCTTGGAATTGAATATCTATCAACAACCAAGTCAGACAAACTTCAATCAAATGAAATGCGTGGTAGATGGAAATAAAGAGTCAAAATTTTTTTCACAAAGCATACATTCAAGCTCTTGTTTTCCATGGCTCCCCTGAAACCAATACATGAAATAATTAGTCATTTAAAAGGGGAAAATCACAAAACACATCAAATATTAAGGAAAACAACATACGTAAGAAGCGTTGAATATGTTGAGACTTAAATGTTAAAATCTGGAACAACAACAATATTGAAGAGATCCAGTCATACTGATAACCAATAGAGAGAAAACATAACCCATTAAGTAGCAATTTAACTTGAAATTCAGTAACTAATATGATGAACTAACAATGATTGATGAAGATGACAGAAGTGACAAAATTCTATTATTTTTTGGCAAGTAAACAATGAAAGATTATATGACAAATACACTCTTCAATCCTAGATAGCAAAATTTATATCCAGTCAAAAGTTAGCCAATAGAACATTAATCCTAAAGAATGGCAATCTAAGAGTTACATTGAGATGCATCTCCTAAAGCAGGAAAACATGCATCCGTCTCAAGACTATTCTCTGCTTTAACAATAGCAACACCAACAATGGCCTTAGAAGGCATACGTGCAGCCTTTTGAGCCCTGACATGAGTTTGTTTATTGTCATATGATCCAAATTGCATTTGACTTTCATTTCTAGCGGACACTGAGTTCAGTGAACTGTAATTGGAACCAGTCTGCTGATATAGTAAGAGGGAAAGACCCGAACAAGACATTGACTTTCATTTTTTTAGATACAAAAGTGCCAAAATGAGTAAATTTATAAAGCAACATCATTAATGTGAGAAGCCATAGGTGCAAAGAATCTGCTTCTTATAGAGGTTAATTAAATATTTAGGACAAAAAAGGCAAGGTGAAATAATACTTGGAGGAGAATAAAGATATACGTTAACTTTACCAAAAACGTTATTAAAATATTGTTGATTTTGAAAATTTTACTAGAGTTGTCTTGACCCCAACCTATTTCACAATCTAGACCCATTTCTTCCCAAGTCACACACCTTACAGGAAATAGGTGATAAAGTAGAAAATTCAATTATAAGCCTAGACTTGGAATGGAGGCTCCGAAAGCCTCCATTTGAAATAGAGGCTCTATAATAGTACGCCTCCACTGCAAAAGAAGGTTTTTGCCATTGCAAATTTTATAATAACTACAATACATTAAAAAAATAATTGGCCTTTATATAAAAATCCATTTTGAAAAGTTAATTGATATTCAAAGTTTCTTGAATTATGATTATCTACAGAATATATATTTGTGTCCTGCTTTTTATTACACAGGAATGTTCAAATGAGTTTTCAGAGCTAGCGGTTACATAATTTTTGTATGATGTCATTCACATCTTACAACTGGAAACTTAACGTTTTCCATTTCCTTTCATCTCAAAATTTATTTGTATCACTCTAGAACGACTGAAATAACCCCCCCCCCCCCCACACACACAGAGAATAATAATTTTGGGTGATTTAGGGTGATGCAAATAACACTCACTTATGTTTCTTGATGGCATTATCAAGTTGACTAACCATTAGTGTATAGAACACCTTAATACTCTGCAATAAGAAAATACCTTGAGCATACTTTATTAAGAGTGAAAATGAAAGTACACTAATAAAAATGCTAAGAGGAAAAAAATGAAAACTTGAATTTCTACAGCATCAGAAATACAAGAAATACCTGAGATTGAAAGGTAAATGTAAAAGAATCTAATAGCTACAATATATATTTATATATATACATAGCATCAAGTAAAGCAATTTTGTAATTGACATTTTAAAACAAAGACACTTGTGTTTTAAATCACAATTACTCCTCAAAAATTGAATTTTGTTCCTGAATAATAATAATAATCGCAATAGAGAAAAGGGAAAGATGTATCTAGCCTTAACCCCAATTTGAGGAAATGTTGTTTCTATAACAGGTAGGTATATAGATATATAGAGATTGAGATACAGAGAAAGAGGGTTCTTACTTCTAGCCAACGAGAGAGAAATGAGAGATGGTGATGATAATGATGATATGGCCACAACGCTAGCGATCAAAGAGAGAGCCAGCTCCTAAACCCCCCAAAGTAGGACACACAACCGCGGGGACCCCAAATTTTTCCTTGATAAACTCAAATGCCTCACTAAACCCAAATTTTTCCCCCAACAAAAACAAAGACAACTGCAAAATTAGCTAGACAATCTACCAATGCAACTCTAAATTTATTGCAATTTGAAGAAATTAAACCAAAAATAAGCTAAACAGGAAAGTAAACTAAATAATCATATAAACCCTAGAGCAAGAGTGAGAAATGGGGAAATAGAGGAAGGGGAGAGAGAGACAGAACCTACATGTTTGTATTGCGGCGGTGGCGATGTGATTTGTGGCGGTAGCAGTGGTGACTTACGGTGAGCAACGGTGGTGAGCAACTGCAGCAAGGTGAGGTTTGGTGGAGAGAGAGAGAGAGAGAGAGAGAGAGAGAGAGAGAGAGAGAGAGAGAGAGAAAGAAAGAGAGAATGGACGAACCCCTGTTTTCAAAAATACTGAAAAGAACTCGGCGCCAATCTTTTGATGTTTCCCTCTAAAATTTTATATACCTTTGGCGACTAAACTTGTTGTTTGTCGCCAAAAGTTAATTTATAACGACTTATTTATTTAGTAGCCAAACATTTAACTAACAGCGAGTAATATTTTAGTAGCCCAAGGTAGCCATTTTGGCGACTAAACATATTTTGGTCACCGAAAAGAAATATTCACAGGGCAAATTTTTCGTCACCAAAGATAAAAGTAAAATTTATACTTTTTATTTAGTGACAAAATTATTTTAGTAGGCAAAAATTACTTATAGCAACTAAAAATTTTTTAGTCACCGAAAATAAATATTTGCCGACGAAAACTTTGGTCGCCAAAGTTTAATAGCAAACATTATGCTAACTTTTTGGGGACTAAATTTATTTTAGTAGCCAAAAACTGGTATACCACGACTAACAAAAATTTTAGTAGCTTAAAACATGATCTAATGCCTACTAAAACAATTATTAGTCGCCTATTGTGGCATATTTAGTGACTAATTTTTTTTTAGTCGCCAATAATTAAGATTCCGCTACCAAAAAAAATTAGTAGCTAAAAATCATATTCAGCGGTGACCAATATAATTTTTCGTCGCCTATTCTACAACTTTTGGCAACTAAAAAAAGTTTAGTCGCCAAATTTGGTTGCCAAAAGTGTAAATTGTTGTAGTGATGTTTGATATGTATAGCTACTATTATTTCCATTTATATTGAACTACTTGTGAATATTTTTTAAAAAAAAAATCCAAACTAGTAATTTTTGTGCAATATATATGTTGGAAAATTTGGTTTTTATAAGCTTATTTTGGGCCAACTTTGAGTCCAAAATGGAGTAGGCCCCAAACGTCTTTTGGGGTGGGTCCGAAAAGGTGACGTGTTCCTTGCCACATGGTAAGTCATATGGTGAAGACGGTTCGTCAAAATCATTTATGAGTGAATGGGAAATTGACGTCATTTTCGGGTTCATGGAATGAACATTTAAAGAATTAAATGTGGGTTTCCTTATAAGGCTTGTCCCACATTGAAACTTAAAAAGAACTTATATGTGTATATAAGTTCAAGGTGACAACACTTGGAAGGTGAAATAAGTAGTGGGTTTCCGAAAGACAGCCTTCTCTATATTTTATGGCTCGACTTTCGAACTAGATTCCATATAAGAAGATGGGCTCTTCACTGAAAGGATATACACAGATATCCTTCTATCTATTATTAATATTCCCAGATTAATATACAACTTTTTGTTGAATCAACAAAAAAAATGATTGATAAATCCATTTACAATAATAAAAAAAAAATCAAAAAAGAATTAATAAAACAAATCAAAATAAATTCATTTTATTTCAACTATAAAAAAGTCATTTTATAATATTAGTAATAAGAATTCACAGAATTTTTTTGACTTATCCTCCTTGTTACAAGCATATGTATTTTACAAAATATCACTTACACAAGTTCTTAACTTGTATAAGTTAAGATCTGTTCTTCAATATCACGGAACGTCTTTTTCTCTTAAGACTTCAATAAAAGATTATTTTGAAAAACAAGGAATAATTCATTATGAATTAAGACATAAGAAACTTCAGAATTCTAGAATAAATCAATGGAAAAACTGTTAAGAGGTCATTATCAATACCATTTATCTCAGATTAGATGGTTTAGATTAATAACAGCAAATGGAACAATAGAATCAATCAATGTCGTACAATTCAAAATCAAGATTTAAACAAAGAGAATTCATATGAAAAAGGCCTATTAATTCATTACAAAAACACAAAATGATTACGAAGTATATTCATTACCAATCAAAATGAGAATTTTCAAAAATACTATAGATATAATCTTTTATCTTATAGATCTATTAATTATGAAAATAAGAGGGACTCATATATTTATGGATCACCATTCCAAGTAAATAAGAATCGAGAGAGTTTTTATAATTACAACACACATAAACATAAGGGCAAATTTTTTGATATACTAGGGGATATCCTATCAAAAATTATTTAGGAAAAGTGATATTATGTATATGGAAATAAATTCAGATCGAAAATATTTTGATTGGAAAATTCTCCATTTTTGTCTTAAAAGAAAATCGATATTGAGGCTTGGATCAAGATCGATACCAACAAGAATAAAAATACTAAAACCGAGACTAATAATTATCAAATAATTGATAAAATTGATAAAAAAAAAAAAAGAATCTTTTTTATCTTATGATTCCTCAAGATCAAAAATCAATTCACCTAATCAAAAAAAAAAATCTTTTTTGATTGGATGGAAATAAATGAAAAAATACTAAGTCGTCCTATATCGAATCTGAAACTTTGGTTCTTCCCAGAATTTGTACTATTTTATAATGCATATAAAATTAAACTGTGGTTTATACCAAGCAAATTACTTTTTTTTAATATAAATGAAAATGGTAGTTGTAGACACCCCATTTTTGACCGTCCTCAAGACTTGGACGTCACCGTTTGAACACTCGGTGATCATCCATGTTTGTGTTCGTTTTGAGTTCCCGAAGGTCTCGGCTACGCGCCTTGCCTCAGGATCTCTCAACTCGACTGTTTTGTGTTTGGTTTTACACCAAACACTTGTGTTTTGCCTTTGAGGGGCAGGGAATGGCTTGTGGGCCATCCCCACACATCACCGGCCATGGCTTAAGGCCACCAGCTGTGTTTTGTTGCCACTGGCCAAATGTTTGGCCAGCCAACACTATAGATGGTCAACTGGCCATCTTTTTTTGGTCGAATTGCATTTTTGGCCGGCCGACTACTGTGTATCTGCTTTTTGCAGATATTTTTATGCCAGCTGTGCTAGCTGGCATACACTTTGCTCCCCTCCATACACGTGTATGGAGGGATCTCCCTCTTGTTAGCTTACCTTGGAAGCTTTACAAGATGGAATCCCCTATAAGAAGAGGCCTCTTCTCCCTCTTTGTGGTGAGACAACATTTTTCCAGAGCTTTGAGTTCTAAGGTTTGGGTTTGCATATATCCTATCTCTATATCTCTCTCTCTCTTTGTGTATTTGTGTGTGTTTAGTCTTAGTATTGCACACAAACACCCACCATTACACCTTCTCTTGGAGCTGAGGTCCTTGGAGGTTGTTCTTGAAGTTTTGGAGCTGGCTTGGACCTAAAGAAGCTGCTGGTCCATCATTTGTGAAGAGGGTCTACAAGGGTAACATTCTTACTCTTTTTACCCATTTTTGCATAGCTTTTTGACTACCTTGCAACTGTTTTTAGACTTAGTGTATAACATATAAAAGTCTTTTTTTTGCCTACTCTAAATAGTTGTTTAAGGGTGTTTTGAGCTTTGAGGTTGTTTGACCCCTCTTAAGCCTTGTTAGGCTCCATTTTTGTGCATTTTTGGTGAGCTCTGGGACCATTGTGTTTGGGCCTCCTCACCACTGAAATCTTGAGGGATTTCAGTGGTGAGGATGGTGCCTTGAGGTCCTAAGAAGGAGAGGGCCACCCCCTCTCCTTATTGTTCTTGAAAAAGGGCCATTTTTGCCTCATGTGTGAGCATCTAATTTAGGTTCATGTTGGCCATGTCCTAACTGATTTTTGTGCTTATTATGTCATAATATAGCTTTGTTTTCACTTGGTTTAGGTACACCATGCTTGCTTAGCATACATGCCTTGTAATGCCATTGTTTAGGCTTTAACATGCTTTAGGTTTTGATCCTTGTTCTAGCATGATTTTGGCCAAGCTTTGTAAAGCTTTTGTGTTTTTTTTAGCATGCTTAAGTTATGTTTTTGGTTGTTTTGGTTGACCATGACATGCTTAGTATAGCCACCTTGCATTTTGGCTTGTTAACCTTAGATGTGTGGGTGTGTAGCATGCTTTACTTGCATTATTTCAGTGGTTTAGAACCACTTGCCATGCCATTTCAGTCCTTGTGGTGTGCTTGTGTGCTTACATTTGATGCCCCTTTAATGCTTTAAAAGGTTGGTGTCTTATGCCCCTTGTTTAGGCCTTTGTGTATGCTTGCATGTTTAGGCCACTTAGATGCCATCTAGGTGTACCCTTGGCTTTGTTTAGGTCTGGCTTGGACCTGTTTTAAGTCCTCTTAGCCTTGTGAAGCTTGGTTGACTTAGCCATGGTTTAAGCCTCCTTGGCTTGCCTTAAGTACTTGGACCATCATTGCATGTTTTGCTTGTTTTGATTAGTTGGTTTGGCACCTCTCCTTCATGATTTTCAGAGCTTTCTATGCATGCCATATGTCCATGTTTTGTCTCTTTTAAGTGTGCTTAAAGGTTACTTGTTTGATGCTTAAGTGTTGGTCCATTTGCATGCATGTTTGTATGTATGATTGTCCCTCATTTCCATAGCATTGGCCACTGTTTTAGGCTTGTTTGAGGGCTGCCTAACTTAGTTTAAGTCCACCCCTTAGCATCTGGTTATATGTTTGCCTTATGCCTTGCATGCCTAAATACACATTGCATGTCCATATTGCACACTTAGCCTCCATGCCTAGGTTGCATTCCATTTGCATGCATGCTTTACCTCTTGAGTTGAGTATGATAGAGGTTGAGCCCGTTTGTTTGATTACGTGCATTGCATTCCATATCAAAATGCATACTTAGTTTCTTGGGCCATCACGCATTGAAATGCGCGATTGGTGGTCCGAGAATTGAGGCCCATTTCCCTTTGAGTCATGAATATGATAAGGAGTGTGGTAGGTGCATACATTGCTTGAAATGCATTGCCATGCTATGTTTTGCCCTCTGCTGCTGTCAAAAACAGATTCTGCAGGGAGCTTTGGCAGGCCGGCCATCTTCAGTGCCGACCGGCCATCCATCAGTGGCCGATAGCTTAATCAGTGGCCGGTGACCATTCCCCTTGGCCGGTGGCCATTCCTCCTAGCCGGTGGTGTTCCACAATGTGCAGAGAACATATCCTGGGACTTGTGCAGCCTTCAGAAGAGCAGAACAGTCAAAGCAGAGGCATCTTGTGCATGGCAGTGGCTTTCCGAGCGGAGCCGAGCACGCATTGCATTGGACCCTCTTCCCAAGGCTGTTTACTGTTTATTTAGCTTAGTTAATTTGCTTAACTAGCTATTGTCTGTAATATTTTAATTAGCTTGTAGGTTAATTAATTGTATTATTCTTTCGGTCCCTCCGAGCGAGGGCAAATTTGTAATAAGTGTGGGTGCGTGTGTGCATGTCTTCCAACCCCCACTTCTTTCTCCCTTTTACTTACCTGCTTTTGATGGTTAGTATTAGGGCATACTTACTTTAGCATACCTTATGCTATGCATGCGTGCATCATCCATCAGTATTGCATGCACCGGGCTTGGCGCATCATGCTAACTGCATAGTATTTCAAATCTAACTTGAATACATGCTATCTGTGCATTCCACATGCCATCCTAGGATTAGCCGAGCCTATTCTAGCTGCATCATGCATGTGTTGCATTAGCCATCTTAACATGAACTAGGGTCATGCATATGATTACTAACTAGTTTCTGTTTTGCCTTGGAGTACTAGGTAAGCTTTTTTGCTTTAGCATACCGCACGCGTGCGAATGTTGTCATAATAGCATGATTACCATGAGGCTAGCTGCTTATATGATATAACTACTTGAGTGCCTGTGGATGGAGGTCGAATTACCTAAATTGGAATAATGCATTAAAACTGTGAGTTTTAAAGCCCACTAGATAGTGGCAAAACCCTCTTTTCTAAAAAGCCCACTCGAGGGTGGCAAAACCTACATTTTAGCCTACTTGCAAGTAGTAAACCTTTTTTTTTTTAAAACAAACACGAAATGTTTTGTTCCAATTTAGGCGATTTGGTCTATACTTGTTTGCTGTGCGCATAACATAGTAATTCTAGGCTAATAACCGGAATAAGAACACGTAATGTTTTCAAAACAAGATATCATGGTTAGTAGAGGTCGATCTTCGGATCGGGCGAGAGGGGGTGCTCATAGCTGACCTTCCCTAATCGTACCCAAGTTCCCGAGCCGAGGCAACTCTGGTAATGACGGACACGTGGCCTTAGGCAAACGAGTCAGGGTTTCCTAAATTTCCCTCATTAAAAAATATTTAGGTGGCGACTCTGTATCTGGCAAAGCAGTCCATGTTTGGCACTTCTTTTCTAAAAATCTGTTTTTCTCAAAACGATTTGCCGGATTTGGACTCTTTGGTTCAGATTAAGAACCGTAACAAAATTGAGTCCAAACTGTGGGGTGAGGCCCTCACGCGGGGCGCGTCCACAGTAGTGAAAATAAAAACATCAATAGAAAGCAAAAGGGGGTTATACCCTCGAATGGAAAAAAAAAAAAAAAGGAATTAAAGAATAAAAATAAAAAAGAAAAAGAATCTGCATGCCAAAGAGATCTTAGATCAAATGCACAAAACCAAGTAAATCTTGTATCTGTTCCCTCAACCGAACAAAAAGATATTGAAGAAGATTATTCAGAATCAAACATGAAAAACCGTAAAAAGAAAAAACAATACAAGAGCAATACCGAAGTAGAACTAGATTTCTTCCTAAAAAAGTATTACTCTTTCAGTTGAGATGGGATAATGCTTTGAATCAAAGAATGATCAATAATATCAAAGTATATTGTCTCCTGCTTAGACTGAGACATCCAAGAAAAATTACTATATTCTCTATTCAAAGGAGAGAAATTAATCTAGATATAATGCTGATTCAGAAGAATTTAACTCTTACAAAATTGATGAAAATGGGGATATTAATTATCGAACCCGTTCGTATGTCTGTTAAAAATGATGGATAGTTTATTATGTATCAAACCATAGGTATTTCATTAGTTCATACAAGTAGGCATCAAACTAATCAAAGATACCGAGAACAAAGATACGTTGATAAGAAGGATAAGGATTTTGATGAATCCATTTCAAGGCATCATCAAAGGATAACTGGAAATAGAAAAAAAAAATCATTATGATTTGCTTGTTCCTGAAAATATTTTATCGTCCAGATGTCGTAGAGAATTGAGAATTCTAATTTGTTTCAATTCAAAGACTAAGCATGATGTGAATAGAAATCCAATATTTTGCAATGGGAACAAGGTCAAAAATTGGAGTCAATTTTTTGATGAAAATAAAGATCTTGATACAAATAAATTAATTAAATTCAAATTTTTTCTTTAGCCTAATTATTGATTAGAAGATTTAGCTTGTATGAATTGCTATTGGTTTGATACCAATAATGACAGTCGTTTCAGCATGTTAAGGATACATATGTACCCACGATTGAAAATTCGTTGATGATACATTTTTCTTATCTATCCTGTACCATATTTGCTATCTGAAAATAAACAGATGCACACATGACTTATCTTCCATCTCATTCTAATATATGATACTAATTCAATAACGTATCAATTATATCTAGAAACAAATCAACAAAAATTTCTTAATTTTAAGATTCAAATTATTCTATTTTGCCCCAAGGGGCACCCCAAGTTTGTAGAAGGGAGGAGTTATGGATAATATGAACCTTAGCCCAACCCACTACATGCGCGCGTGCCGCCGCCGTCAATCCGAGCCGGGTGCGGGTGAAGGTTGTGGGTCAGGTCGGTTTTAATATTAATTTTTTTGATAAAATTCATTTGAATTTTTTCCAAAAATTCTTTATGAAATTAAATTCAAATTTGGTGCCAAAATTGAATTTAAATTTTTATGTCCAATGTTACCTCTTCAGTCTAATTTTCCAAACAGATTAATCTGTCCAAAATAGGTTTTGAAACTGTTTTTTTTTTTGCTCTAGACAGATTCCGTGTTCCCAAACAGATTTAAATCTGCCTTGGCAAATTTGAACAGATTTAATCTGAGGTTCAACAGGTTCAAAATTCCTAATAGATTCAAACTATTTTACAGTTTTAAAAAATTACAGAAACTGCCCAGCAGTTACAGATATAAACCAGTAGCAGTTATCTGTTTAAACTACTCCAGATCTATTTGAAATTCAAACTGTATCTGTCAGTTTGAATTTACACATGTTCACTTCCTTTTGGTACCTGTTCGGGTCAGTTTGGTTTGCCTATAAATATCTGTCATTTCCAACAGTCTTGGTAATCCAAAAACAGTCTGAAAAATTCATATTTCTTGCTCTCCCATTTTGCTCCTTTGCATAAATTATTCTTCATATTATTTTAGGGAAAAAATTAAAGAGAGTATAGAACACAAAGTTTTTGTTCGCCGTACAATTTGTTTGAAGAGCTACTACAATTTGTGAAGATCATTATATCTTGGGAGATAGAAGCCACTTAACCGTAAGCACCGTAGCAAGGCGAATCTGTCTTAAGGGCAGAGTGTCACACACTCGACTAGATCTTTTATTATTCATGTCGGTTCGGTAAAATAAATTCGGTACGTTATTTATTTTATTTGTTTGATTTAGTTTCAATTTATTTATTGTACACAGAAGATTGTTCCAACGATCTTAAGACAGATTCGAATTATTCTATTATATAGAATTTTTCGTTTGTTTCCTTTTTCTTTTTCTTCTTCTTACAGAAATTATTTTCTGTGATTTTATAAAATAATATTCTGGTTGGAAAACAAATAGTAGTAATATATTGTTTGACAGATAATAGTAATATACTATCTATTTTCTTGATAATTAGTAGTAATATACTGGTGTCATTAACAATTCAGAATATTTATTTGTGGAATTTTGTCAGAAATTAATTTTGAATTTTAGAAATAATTTCTGAGCGTTTATTAATTAAAATTTGTTTTAGCTTTTTTAATTATTGAAGTGTTACAGAAATTTAATTTTTTGTGTGAAATTAATTTGGTTAAATAAATTTTATTTTATTTCCAAATTAATTGAAAATAAAAGTTACAATTCTTATTTCTTTATTTTTACAAAATTTAATTATGTGGTTTTGGTTTAAATTTTTATATAGTATAAAATTCTAATTATAATTTTGTTTATAATTTAGAATCCATGGTTACAGAAACTGATCAAACTAATGTTCAAACCAGTACTGGTTGGTGATTGCCGTTACACCAACCTCTCCTTATGTTGGGACTGTGCCGGTGAATCATGGTAAAAAGCCAGAGAAGTTCTTAGGAACTGATTTTTGCAAAGGTAAAGGAAGATCAAGTAAGAAGATTGCTAAAGGCCAAAATGGCTGAAATGGATAAAATTTCCAATGGTGTAGATGTCATAATCTTTCTGCAGTTATTTCCAAGGCAAACCTTGTCGGAAATCCTAAAAAATGGTGGGTGGACACTGGCGCTACTCGTCACATTTGTGCCGACAAAAGATGTTCACATCTTATTCTACAGTGGACAATGGTGAACAACTTTTTATGGGCAACTCTTCGACTTCTAAAGTTGAAGGACAAGAAAAGATTATTTTGAAGATGACATCTGGAAAGGAACTCACTCTCAACAATATGCTGTATATACCGGACATTCGCAGGAATCTTGTTTTCGGATCTTTGTTAAGTAAAAATGGGTTTAAGCTAGTTTTTGAAAGTGACAAGTTTGTACTTACCAAAAATGGGATATATGTAGGAAAATGTTACATATCTGATGGCCTTTTCAAAATGAATGTAATGACTGTTTTACCCTCTATTATTAATAAAAATACATCTTCTTCTTACTTGCTTGAGTCTTCAAGTTTATGGCATAGTAGACTGGAACATGTTAATTATAGATCTTTGCGTAGATTAATTAGTATGGAATGTTTACCTAATTTGACATTGATTCAAATCATAAATGTGAAATTTGCATTGAAGCAAAATTATCCAAAACTCATTTTCATTCAATTGAAAGAAGTACGGAGCCACTTGAATTAATTCATAGTGACATTTGTGATTTAAATCAATTCAAACTAGAGGCGGGAAAAAGTATTTTATCACTTTTATAGATGACTATACTAGATATAGTTATGTTTATTTAATTCGAACCAAAGATGAAGCTTTGGAAACTTTCATTCAATACAATAACGAAGTTGAAAATCAACTTGGTAAGAAAATTAAGAAACTTAGAAGTGATAGAGGTGGTGAATATGAATCACCTTTTGTGAGTTTTGTAAACAACATGGAATAATTCATCAAACCACCGCTCCTTACTCACCTCAGCAAAATAGAATTGCTGAAAGGAAAAATAAGATTTTAAAAGAAATGATGAATGCCATGTAATAAGTTTTGGATTACCTCAGAACTTGTGGGGGGAAACAATACTTTCTGCTAATTATATACTTAATAAAGTACCTCGAAAGAAAATGAATAAAACACCTTATGAAATGTGGCATGGGGAGAGTACCATCCTACAAATACTTAAAAGTATGGGGGTGTTTGCTAAAGTGGCTATTCCTAGTCCTAAAAAGACTAAAATAGGTCCTAAACTACTAAAATAGGTCCTAAAACTGTTGATTTCATTTTCATTGGTTATGTCAAGAATAGTAGTGCATATCGGTTTTTTATTCATAAATTAGAACATTCTGAAATGCATGTAAATACTATTATTGAATCTCAGGAATGCATCTTCTTTGAACATGTGTTTCCAAATAAAACTGGACAAGAGACTAGTAATAATAAAAGATCTCATGATGCTATTACTAGTCAGGATCAAGAACATGATCAAGAGCAAGAGCAAGAGATAGATCAAAATGAGGAAGAGGAACTTAGGCGTAGTAAACATGCTAGAACCTCAAAATCTTTTGGTCTAGTTTTTCTAACATTTTTGTTAGAAAATCTTTTGATCTGTTGATCGGGTGAGCAGAGGTGCTCATTACATAACCTTCCCCTCTCGCACCCAAGTTCCCAAGCCGAGGCAACTTTGGTGATGACGGACATGTGGCCTTAGGCACGAGTCAGGGTTTCCTAAATTTTCCCAAAATAAAATATTTAGGTGGCAACTCTCTATCTGGCAAAGTAGTCCATGTTTAGTACTTCTTTATAAAAATCAGTTTTCCAAAACGATTTGCCAGATTTGGACTCTTTGGTGATTTATCGGTCTTGCATTGCACTTTGCAAGATTAGATTCAGAACCGTGATACGAGTTCGAACTGTAGTAGCTAAAGAACAAAATGAATTCGCGCCCTCGCAGGCGCTGAGAACGGGAGTTCTCGGGGCAGTCTACAGGCCCCAAAGGGCACTCCAAGTTTGTAGAATGAAGGAGTTATGCTTTGTCACAATCTCATTACATTGAGAAAATACTTGACAAATTTAGCAAAAATGATGATCATCTTGCTAGAACACCTGTGGATGTTAATTTGTTTTTTTTCTAAGAATGTACAGGAAAGTGTTTCTCAATTAGAGTATGCCTAAATCATTGGAAGCTTAATGTACTTGATGAACTGCACTCGTCCGGATATAGCTTATGCAGTAAGTAAATTAAGTAAATATACGAGTAATCCAGGAGTAGAACACTGGAAAGCAATTATAAGGGTTCTAAGATATCTCCGATTTACTCGTAACATTGGGCTAAATTATACTAGATATCTAGCAGTACTTGAAGGATACTGTGATGCAAATTGGATATCAGATACTAGAGACTCAAAGTCCACCAGTAGGTATGTCTTTACTCTTGGTGGTGCGGCTGTGTCTTGGAAATCTTCCAAACAGACTTGCATTGCTAGGTCTACTATGGAATCAGAATTCATAGCTTTAGATAAAGCTAGGGAAGAAGCAGAATGGCTTCGCCACTTTCTTGAAGATATTCCAATGTGGCCAAAACCGGTGCCTGCTATATGCATACATTGTGATAGTTAATCAGCAATAAGTAAAGCACAGAATCATATGTATAACGGTAAGTCACGACACATTCGTCGTCGACATAACACCGTGAGACAACTACTCTCTAATGGAATTATTTTCATTGAATATGTGAAGTCTAAAGACAACATAGCGGATCCACTAACCAAAGGGTTAACAAGAGAGCTAGTTGAGAATTTATTGAGGGGAATGGGACTTAAGCCTATTAAATAAGAGTTACCACAACGGCAACCCAACCTAGTTGACTGGAGATCCTAAGATCTAGGTTCAAAGGGACAACCGAGTTGTGTATAACTTAGAAGGATCACTGGGGAGTCAAACTCCTACCCATTTCTATAATGAAATAGTGATGTCTGCAGCGTTTTAGGTTAAGTAATACTTTTAATGATTCTTATATCTAGGTAAACTTAGTGAAGTATGGCAGGATACTCTTCATAAGAATCACCTATGTGAGTGTGAACTGGGCCGGTTCCATGAGATTTGTGAAGGGCTACAATTCTCTAGAGCACTCATGAAATACCAAGTTGTTTAGGGCCAAAATGAACATAATAGTGAGAACCAAACTGTGTCTGTTAATATGCTGTGTGAGTTTTATTATCTTGGTTTACATAAATGACTGAATAGTTCAAGACATAATGTTCACTAGTTAGCTAGTAAATCCGATAGTGTCTCACAAGGGAAGGTTCAAAGCCAAAAGCTACCTATCCTTTGCAGAAAATTTTCAATTTTTGTACTCTCTATAATTAGATCATGTTGTTACATTTTCTCTCCGTCAAATTCCATTCATGTGGGGGATTGTTAGAAAATTTGGTTTTTATAGGCTTATTTTGGGCCAACTTTGAGCCCATTGAGCCCAAAATGGAGTAGGCCCCAAACGTCTTTTGGAGTGGGTGAGGTGATGTGTTCCTTGCCGCACGGCAAGTCACATGATGAAGACGGTTCTTCAAAACCATTTATGAGTGAATGGGAACTTGACGTTGTTTTCGGGTTCGTGGAATAGACATTTAAAGAATTAAATGTGGGTTTCCTTATAAGGCTTATCCCACATTAAAACTTGAAGACAACTTATACGTGTATATAAGTTCAAGGTGACAACACTTGGGTTAGGCCTTGTAGACACCCCATTTTTGACTGACCTTAAGACTCAGACGTCATCGATTGACAGCTCGGTGATTGCGCATGTTGTGCTTGTTTCAAGGTTTCTAGAGTTTTCGGCTCGGTGCCTTGCCTCCGGGCCTCTGAACTTTTTGTGTTTTGGCTCGGTTTGTGGACCAAGCCTTGTTTCTCTTCCCTGGAGGGAGGGGGTGGTCTGTAGACCACTCTTTTGTGGCCGTAGAGCACTTTTCGCTCTTGGAGACTAGTTTCTGATTTTCAGAGTCTTCAGCCGCGCGCCTTGTCTCGAGACCGCTTAACGTTCTCCCTTTGGCTTGGATTTTGAACCACACCTTGTTTCCTCTGCCTCGAGGGACACTGTGGTCCGAGAGACCACTTTTGTGGTCGTAGACCACTTTTGGTACCGGTAGACTAGTTTTCGAGGCTTTCGGCTGCGCGCTTTGCCTCCCGGACTTTCTTCTTGCATACTTTTTGGTTTGTTTTTCGTGCAAACCTTGTTTTCCTTGTTTGGAAGGTGGTACAAGGGTGGGAGACCAGTTCTTCCCCTTGGAGACCACTTTCCTTCCTGCCAGCCAGTTTTCTGGTCGGGAAACCGGCTTTCTTGGTCTTTGGGCCACCTTTTCTGGTGATTTATCAGTCTGACATTGCACTTTGTGAGATTAGATTTAGAACCGTGACAGGAGTCCGAACTGTAGTAGCTATGAACACAATTTGCGCCCTCCCGTGCGGAGCGGAGTTCGGGCGGTCTACAATAATCTATCATATCACTGTAAGCAAAGTTAAAATTAAAACTTTTTATGAGTCTTAATTTTTTTTCCTTCAAATAAATAAATACTCACATCTATACACATGTAATCAAACATCGTATTAATCAACATAGTAATAATACAAGAATAAATTTCAAAAGTGCTCATAAATTTTACCATATAATACAAAATTTGTATCATATAATCCTACAATTAATTAACGATTTAACCCTAGCCAAAAGAATCAATAACCTAAACAACTCAAAAGAACATTCACAAGAAATCAAATTGCTACTTAGACCAAGTCTACCACTACTGTTGTCACGACCCGCACCCGCCCCCCGTGGGTTAAGGACGTAACCGGCCAGTAATCATGAGATTACCTACGGCCTCAAACCAAAATCAAACGTATTATAACAGAGTTAATGGGGGCCAAACGGAAGCAATTTAAAACTTTGTCCACAGAGCTGTGCTTACATGGCACATCATAACAATCATACAGATACATATTAATAACTCACACCAAAATATGTACTAACACAAACTCTGTACATACAGGATCATATAAGTCTAAGTCAACCCATCAAAAATATGTAGAGAACTACACAAAGTCCTCGCCATCATGAGAACATAGAATAATTAACAAAAAGGCAAAGACGGGTCTCATGCGTGAGACACAAGGGCTGACTCTCCAAAACTTGGGTTGTTCTACATAGGCTTCATTGAGGCTGGGTCTGGACCTCTCCTGGGTCACCTACAAAGACATGAATGAGCGTGAGCGATAGCCCAGCGAATAATATCAATTACAAAAGTTATATAACAAGACATAGAACAACATTCTCCAAACGGCCTTGGGCCCAATGCATATTTCTATTCCACATATATCAACATAATTTAATTCAAGGGGGTTGTGGTTCCAACATACTGGCCTTTGGCCCATTTATCTTTCATTCCTGTCAAAACGGCCTCTGGCCCACTCATTTATGTCAAAACGGCCTTCGGCCCATCCATTTAAGTCAAAACGACCTTTGGTCCTTTCATTTATGTCAAAATGACCTTTGGTCCATTCATTCATGACAAAACGACCTTTGGTCCATTCATTTATGTCAAAATGACCTTTGGTCCATTCGTTCATGTCAAAACGACCTTTGGTCCATTCATTTATGTCAAAACAACCTTTGGTCCATTCATTCATGTCAAAACGACCTTTGGTCCATTCATTTGTGACAAAACGAACTTTGGTCCATTCATTTATGTCAAAACGACCTTTGGTCCATTCATTCATGTCAAAACGACCTTTGGTCCATTCATTTATGACAAAACGGCCTTCGGCCCATTCACATTAGTCAAAACGGCCTTCATTCACATTATTTCTTATCAAAACAGCCTCTGGCCCATTGCAAACTTTCATATCAGACATTGTCCACCATTCAGATTAATGAACTCACAAGACTTACATAGAGGTAAGCAATAGGACAACAACATATTCAAACATCTTTTGTTAAGATATTACTCACAGTGATCGGTTTGTGGATTCGCCCTGGAGCTTGACCCTATACATTTCATGAATACAAAAGGGTCATTAATAATTCCATCCGTTCCTTAATTCACATAATCCTCTTTAGGCCTTACTCTTATCTCATTAACTTATTTACCATGCTTAACATATGCCTAAGAGTGCTTACAAGTGAAAGAGAACGGAAAACGAGACATAGAACACATGAACACAATTTCAGAAAACAGGGTCCCCGCTCGAGCGTCAACTTCCCCGCTCGAGCGGACCCTTAAGGCCTGCAAAAATACTGGATAGGTGAAACTTACGCTCGATCGTCCAATATGGCACTCGAGCGGAAGGCCTCTCAACATAGCTCCCCGCTCGAGCGTGAACTTACCCGCTCGAGCGGAAACCATGTCTACAAAAAGTACTGGATGCCTCATTTTTGCGCTCGAGCATGAACTAGGACACTCAAGCGGAAATTCATCCTCCTTGATCCCTGCTCGAGTGTGAAATTACCCGCTCGAGCGGGCACCATGCCTGCAAGAACAAAATACTGGGAGCTTGAAATCCCCCGCTCGAGTGAACATCAGAATTCTGGGTTTCCCAGATTGTGTTCTTGAGCTCCAATTCAATTTTCCAGCTACACTTCTTGCATGCAATGGCTCAAATCTCATCTATAATCATGCTAACATGGTATAGACCCCAAATTACAACTCAATGAGGCTCAATTTCACAAATAAGTCACATGCATGTCTCAAATTAGTCCAATTTCATCACCAACATATCAAATTCCAACATGCAAAGCTTACTCCTTCATGATCTACTCTTGCATGTAAGAAATACACATTATCCACAACTTATTTGGTGAAGAAATGGTCATACACATGGATTTCATCCAAAATTCAACATAGATTACACAAGTTAAGCTTAAACATGGAAATCTATAACAATTCTTTACATGCATGCTTCTATTAGCTTGAAATCCAACATATACAACTCAATCCACAACTAATTCATACTCTTGGCCATCTATTAAACTTGAATTCACTAGAGAATGACTAAAAATGCATGAATTACTCACCAAGGAGTTTAATCTTCACAATCTATGGCAATTCTTGTGTTATCTTCAATGTATGCAAGGATCAAGAGCAAACTTGCACAATTCTCCTCTCACTCACTCTCTCTCTCTCTCTCTCTCTGTCTCTCTCTCTACAGCCGGCCTTCACACCCTCTCAATGCCTATCTTAGGTTTTTGAGTTCAAAAAAAAGTAAAGAGAGTGTATATGGCCATAAATAAAAAGTCCCACTAATGCTTATTTAACAATATTAAATAGTTGGGCACTAATTCACCAATTTAATCAATTTAATCTGACCCGAATCAATTTTCAATTAAACTTCATCGTAGGCCCTAAAAATGATGCCAATCACAATGGCGTAATGAATTTCGGGTTCTGTGGCCGATAAAGCCCTCAATTTAATTTCCGAAGCAGATAATCAAACAGATATTCCTACGGTGAACAGATAGAAGTTCAAAACCACCTATTTTCATATAATGGCACACAAAATCATACTCAACACATAGTCATACTCGTTTTAGGGACCAACTAACATAATATAGAATAGGGTATTACAACTGTTCTCTTCTCCAAGTTTTCTTCAGCATCAAGTAGTTCTTATTAGGGGTGTATGCAATACGGTTCAGACGGTTTGAGAGTAAAATTACAAATCGAATGACGGATTGACAGATTGACAAATTGCGGTTTGAGGAATTTTTAACGGATTGATAGATTGAATAATATTCTAACTATTTATTA
Source organism: Camellia granthamiana (assembly GCA_036172215.1). Lineage (NCBI taxonomy): Eukaryota > Viridiplantae > Streptophyta > Magnoliopsida > Ericales > Theaceae > Camellia > Camellia granthamiana. The sequence goes on along the minus strand of JAXFYN010000068.1, from coordinate 242,185 downwards.
TACATTTGCATAATATATAACACTAATTTGTATAATATTTTTTAAATATATAACACAGAGTAATTTTATATAAAATGTTTCATATATATAGAACCACTAATTTGTAATAAATTTCATATCTTAAATATCTCTCACACTTATTTTAACATTGATATCTCATTAGAGGTTAAAAAATATATATGTATTAACTATAGCGGAACGGAGCGGTTCAGTTGGCGGATTATAAATTTTAAAGTTTACGCGGATAGCGGTTAGAGCGGTGCGAATTGCTACAGATCAATTCGATTTCACTGAATTGAACGACATTTTGCACAGCCCTAGTTCTTATTGTTCTTTCAGTTTCTTCATCAGGTGTGGGTTCCATCTTGTCTTGCTTCTTTCTAGTTTTAATTTCTTCATATGGATCTTCTTCTTCGTTATCATCTTCTTCTTCTGGAAAATCACGGTAAGTGTAGAACCTAGCAACATATGCAAAGATTAACAGATTGGCTATGCTCACCAACACTAATGCGGCATAAAAAAGATCCAAGCTGCTCTGATTCATAGTGTCTGCAATCCAACTTCCATCTTTAGCTCTTAACTTCATGACCACCATGTCTAATATCATAATAAACCCTATGTTCAGTATTTTCCCCCATCCAACCACAGCTTCAGTGAGTACGAGTGCATATCTCTTCCTCATTGACTCTGGAACCTGATACTTAAAGAAATCCTCCATACCATAAAGAGCTAATCCATCCATGATTCCCATCAGTACAAACTGTGGAGAGAGCCAAAATATAGATACTGGTGAAATGGCATCGGGATTACCTAACAAGTCGTGTTCTTTCAAAGCTTTTAGCCTTTTATACTCCACCCACCAAGCAACTTTACAACAAGCCAAAGCGGCAAGCATTCCTAAGCCAACCTTCATTCCAGCTGAGTTTCTCCCATTCATTTGCTATGTTTGTCGTTCAAATACTATCATATACAGAGGTTGCACTTCACAATTCGCGAATCCTGCCATAGGAAGGAAGATTTGAATAGGGAGTTGAATTTGATACATCTTTTTTTGTAATACGAAATGAGATGATTTGCCCATTGCATTTCCTTGGGCAATGAAAAAGTTATTACTATTGGATTTGATCACCCCATACAAAAGAAAGGTAGCAGAGATTGGAACCATTCTTAACAGAAGCTTTGTCTCCTCAACCTCATCCACTGTGCAATTAATCCATCCATTAGGAAGGTAGCAAAAATTGCGTGGTACATTTATTGCAGCATTATTGAGCCACCTGCGCAAGTGTTAAAGATGTTAAAAACTACGCAAATTTTACACCAATACCATTTCCAACTTTATTTCAAATATAATGCTATCATAATTCAGTACATTTTGCAAAATGTTTCAATACTTTTTGAAACAAAAATAGACGCCAACCAAGTTTGGGTTTATAGTTTCTAAATTTTCTATAAAGGTGACATAAAAATGTATGCATAAACTTTATGATCATTGTGTACTCACCTACAGTGATCAGTGAGCGTTGTCCTTTTCTTGGGACCTTGAGGTGTCTTCTGGTTGTGATCATGACCTTGAGGTGTCTGATCTTCATCCCTGTAGTTAAATTCTGTACCTTGCTTAGTAAAGTCAAGATGCATCATTAAGAATGGAGCTAGAAGGACCCGCAACATGTTTGTGAGGGGACTTGCTCGTAGTTGAGGGGGGGAAAGAATGCGTATCCACTAAAAAATATAGCGATCCGAATTGCCATTACATATGCAGATATCAAAAATTGATGAGACCAATCAGAAGCAAAAATTGACATTACAAAAACCAATGTGATGCCACCTGCAGTTCCAACTATGTTGTAGGTATTTTGAATAATATTCTTCTAACGTTTCCTTTCGTCTCGAATCTCTCTTCGGCGAACTTCAAACTGCAACCAAACAAATTTGATTACCTTCGTTTCGAGCGGACGTCTTTTCAATTTTATTTTACCAAAGGTGAGGGCTTTCAAACATATTTCCTGACCAGCCTTGGCAAGAACAATCAAAGCTAATCCCCAATAGAATGGTGAAGCAGTTAGCTTTGAAGAGTATAATTTCTCCCTTGCTGGACATGACTTTACACCAATGGAAAAGAACCGATCAGGAATTGACATTACTAGCAACCTCAATCCCTGCATCAAATCCTCTCCTATTCATTTGTGAGAGAAAAAATTTGAAAAATATTTTAAATTAATTTGGACCAGCTTTGATGTAAGATAAGAGTGTATGCATCTTGACTGTAATTTTGATGCTAGATTTGAGTGGTTTCCAACTAAAGAATCACTGTGGGTGGTTTGGCCACCCTAGGTTAGTGGTTAACATAGTCTGAAGAAATGGTCAAGGTGTTCGATCAAAGATTTAATTGCATTTTGGCTCAAAAAATTAAGAAAGTTAGGGTTTACATTGTATTGTTCACGATTTGAGTTATGGAGTTAAATTTGAGTCATTGGCATATTCAAAGTATTTAAGAAAGAAAGGGTTATTGTTTACATGCATCATTTATATCAATACACCAATTGAAAAGGCCTCAAATTTTAAATTTCATTCATTAATGCTCCAATTTTTATTTTTTATTTTTTTCTGGCGGGATGTAAGAACTTTGGATTCGTACTTGGGTGTAGTACACTGAAGACCATGACTAAATTTGTCTGAGAAAGCAAGTCAAAATGCATGAAGGGCTTCTAGAAAGGCTAAATTATGAGTTGTTTTATTCTATCAGTGAGAATCAATTAAGAAGTATAATTCCCAATGGAAAATTGCAAGACCCAACTCCTGTCTATTAACCTCAGCAAATGCATGAGTATGTTTATTTGGTTTTGGTTGTCGATTCTCAGTAAGAATAGAGTAGTTTATCTATATCTTCACTACTAATACTAGCAAATTAGCAATGCTATGCCACAAATGTGAGTCAAGAAGGCCACCAAGTTAGTCAAGACATACATGGCCGTAATGTTGCTGTAAATCAGACCTGCAATATAGACATTCTGGTTTTTAGCACAAAGATTTAGATCTTATTTTATAATAACATGAAGTGTTAAATATTCAATTCAATGTGATTACATAGACAAAGTAGGGAATCGGCATAATTTCCCTTTTTTTGGTTAAAACCAACACAGAAAAATCTAGGGAAGTTATATTATCAAATGTACTTTTACAGCATAATTTGAGAAACATATAAAATAGTTTTGGATAAATTACACGGACCTTCCTTGATAATTGGCAAAACTACATTTGAGTAACAGATGTTAGCCCGGCACTTGCGTGCGCCGCGTCTGCTTCCGTGCGCCCCGCGTGCGCCGTTTTGCTAATTTGTGCCCCACGTGCACCGTTCTGCTTCAGTGCGCCCCCGCGTGCGCCGTTCTGCTAATTTGCACCCGCGTACGCCGTTTTGCTTCCGTGCGCCCCGCGTGCGACGTTCTACTTCCGTGCGCCCCGTGTGCGCTGTTCTGCTACGGTGCGCAGAACATTAGATATATGCCGTAAAGGAATATACAGTAGATATACATTAGATATATGCTGTGAAGAAACAACACCTTCATTATTATGTTTTCCTAGTGCCTTAGATATACATTAGATATACATTATATTCATCAACATAGTAATAATGATAATAATACAAGAATAAATTTCAAGTCTTTACATGAAATCTTATATAAAGTGCTCACAAATTTGTATCATATAATCCTACAATTAATTAGCCAAAAGAATCAATAACCTAAACAACTCAAAAGATCATTCACAAGAAATCACATTGCTGCTTAGACCAACTCTACCACTACTGTTCTCTTCAAGTTTTCTTCATCTTCAGGTGGTTCTTATTGTTGGTTCAGTTTCTTCATCAGGTGTTGGTTTAGTTTCTTCGTTAGGTGTTGGTTCCACCTTGTCTTGCTTCTTTCCAGTTTTAATTTCTTCAGGTGGATCTTGTTCTTCGTCGTCTTCCTCTTCTGGAAAATCACGGTAAGTGTAGAAACTAGCAACGTATGCAAAGATAAACAGATTGGCTATGCTCACCACCACTAATGCAGCATAAAAAAGATCCAAGCGGCTCTGATTCACAGTGTCTCCAATCCAACTTCCATCTTCAACTCTCAACTTCTCGACCACCACATCTAATATCATAATAAACCATATGTTCAGTATTTTTCCCCATCCGATCACAACTTCATTGAGTACGACTGCATATCTCTTCCTCATTGACTCTGGTACCTAATACTTGAAGAAATCCTCCATACCATCACGAGATAATCCATCTATGATTCCCATCAGTGCAAACTGTGGAGAGAGCCAAAATACAGATATTGGTGCAATGGCAACGGGATGACCTAACAAGCCGTGTTCTTTCAAAGATTTTAGCCTTATATAGTCCACCAACCAAGCAACTTTACAACAAGCCAAAGCGGCAAGCATTCCTAAACCAACCTTGATTCCAGATGAGTATCTCCCATTCATTCCGTCTATTCGTTGTTCAAATACTATCCTATACAGAGGTTTCACTGCAGATGTCGCGAATCCCGCCATAAGACGAAGGATTTGAATGGGGAGTTGAATTTGATGCTGCTTTTTTCGTAATACGAAAAAAATGACCAGTTCACTGCGTATCCTTGCGCAATGAAAAAGGTATTATTGTTGGATTTGATCACCCCATACAAAAGAAAGGTAGCTGAGATTGGAGCCATTCTTAACAGAAGCTTTGTCTCCTTAACCTCATCCACTATGCAATTAATCCATCCAATGGGAAAGCAGTGGAAATTGCATGGCACATTTATTGCAACATTATTGAGCCACTTGCGCAAGTGTAAAAGACGTTAAAAACTACACCAATTTTACATCAATACCAATTCCAACTTCATTTCAAATATAATGCTATCATAATTTATACATTTTGTAAAATGTTTCAATATTTTTCGAAACAAAAATAGATGCCAACCAAGTTTTGGTTTATAGTTTTTAAATTTCTATAAAGGTTACATAAAAATATATACACAAACTTTGTGTTCATTGTGTACTCACCGATAGTGATCAGTGAGCGTTGTCCTTTTCTTGGGACCTCGAGGTGTCTTCTGGTCGTGACCTTGGCCTTGAGGTGTCTGATCTTCATCCCCATAGTTCAATTCTGTACCCTGCTCAGTAGAGTCAAGATGCCTCTTTAAGAATGCAGCTAGAAGGACCCGCAACATGTTTGTGAGGGTGCTTGCTTGTAGTTGAGGGGGGAAAGGAATGTGTATCCAATAAAAAATATAGCGATCTCAATTACCATTACAAATGCAGATATAAAAAACCGATGAGACCAATCAGGAGCAAAAATTGACGATACAAAAACCATGTGATGCCACCTTTAGTTCCAACTATGTTACAGGTATTTCGCAAAATATTCTTCTAACGTTTCCTTTTGTCTTGAATCTTTCTTTGGGGAACTTCAAACTTCAAGAAACCAAATTTGATTTCCTTAATTTTGGGTGGATCTCTTTTGAATTTTATTTTACCAAAGGTCAGGGCTCTAAAACATATTCCCTGACCAGCCTTGGCAAGAACTATCAAAGCTAATCCCCAATAGAATGGTGAAGCAGTTAGCTTTGAAGAGCATAATTTTTCCCCTGCTGGACACGACTTTACACCCTTGGAAAAGAACTGATCAGGAACTGACATTACTAGCAACCCCAATCCCTGCATGAAATCGTCTCCTATTCATTAGTGAGAGAAAATTTGAAAAATATTTTAAATTAATTTGGACCAGCTTTGATGTAAGATAAGTGCGTATGCATCTTGACTCTAATTTTGATGCTAGATTTGAGTGGTTTCCAACTAAAGAATCACTGTGGGTGGGTTGGCCACCCTAGGTTAGTGGTTAACATAGTTTGAAGAAATGGTCAAGGTGTTTGATCAAAGATTTAATTGCATTTTGGATCAAAAAATTAAGAAAGTTAGGGTTTACATTGTATTGTTCACGATTTGCGTTCTGGAGTTAAATTTGATTCATTGGCATATTCAAAGTATTTAAGAAAGAAAGGGTTATTGTTTACATGCATCATTTACATAAATACACCAATCGAAAAGGCCTCAAATATTAAACTTCATTCGTTAATGCTCCAATTTTTATTTTTTATTTTTTTCTGGCAGGATGTAAGAACTTTGGCTTCGTACTTGGGTGTAGTACACCAAAGACCACGACTAAATTTGTCTGAGAAAGCAAGTCAAAATGCATGAAGGGCATCTAGAAAGGCTAAATTATGAGTTGTTTTATTCTTTCAGTGAGAATCAATTAAGAAGTATTATTCCCTATGGAAAAATGCAAGACCCAACTCCTGTCTCTTAACCTCAGCAAATGCATGAGTATGTTTGTTTGGTTTTGGTTGTCGATTCTCAGTCAGAACAGAGTAGTTTATCTATATCTTCACTACTACTACTAGCAAATTAGCAATGATATGCCACAAATGAAAGAGGTGTGTAGAATTCCGGTGACTTACAATGCTGTAAAGAACACTTGTGATGAGAAACATCCCAGCGTAGCCAAGATAAGCATCTATGAGAGCAGCCTCCACTAACCCAGTGATACCTTCCGCTCCACCTTTAATGTTCATGATTGCAACAGCATGCTTGAACTTTAACTTAAAAATGTGAGTCTAGAAGGTCGCCAAGTTAGTCAAGACATACATGGCCATACTGTTGCTGTAAATCAGACCTGCAATATAGACATTCTGGTTTGTAGCACAAAGATTTAGATCTTATTTTATAATAACTTGAAGTGTTAAATATTCAATTCAATGTGATTACATAGACAAAGTAGGGAATCGGCATAATTTCCCTATTCTAGGTTAAAACCAACATAGAAAAATCTAGGGAAGTTATATTATCAAATGTACTTTTACAGCATAATCTGAGAAACATATAAAATAGTTTTGGATAAATTACACGGACCTTCCTTTATAATTGGCAAAACTACATTTGAGTAACAGATGTTAGCGCTGCACTTGCGTGTGCCGCGTCTACTTCCGTGCGCCCCGCGTGCGCCGTTTTGCTAATTTGTGCCCCACGTGCACCGTTCTGCTTCCGTGCGCCCCCGCGTATGCCGTTTTGCTTCCGTGCGCCCTGCGTGCGCCGTTCTGCTTCCGTGCGCCCCGTGTGCGCTGTTCTGCTATGGTGCGCAGAACATTAGATATATGCCGTAAAGGAATATACAGTAGATATACATTAGATATATGCTGTAAAGAAACAACACCTTCATTATTATGTTTTCCTAGTGCCTTAGATATACATTAGATATACATTATATTCATCAACATAGTAATAATGACAATAATACAAGAATAAATTTCAAGTCTTTACATGAAATCTTATATAAAGTGCTCACAAATTTGTATAATATAATCCTACAATTAATTAGCCAAAAGAATCAATAACCTGAACAACTCAAAAGAACATTCACAAGAAATCAAATTGCTGCTTAGACCAACTCTACCACTACTGTTCTCTTCAAGTTTTCTTCATCATCAGGTGGTTCTTATTGTTGGTTCAGTTTTTTCATCAAGTGTTGGTTTAGTTTCTTCGTTAGGTGTTCGTTCCACCTTGTCTTGCTTCTTTCCGGTTTTAATTTCTTCATGTGGATCTTCTTCTTCGTCGTCTTCCACTTCTGGAAAATCACGGTAAGTGTATAAACTAGCAACATATGCAAAGATAAACAGATTGTCTATGCTCACCACCACTAATGCAGCATAAGAAAGATCCAAGCGGCTCTGATTCATAGTGTCTGCAATCCAACTTCCATCTTCAACTCTCAACTTCTCGACCACCACATCTAATATCATAATAAACCCTATGTTCAGTATTTTTCCCCATCCGATCACAGCTTCAGTGAGTACGAGTGCATATCTCTTCCTCATTGACTCTTGAACTTGATACTTGAAGAAATCTCCGTACCATCACGAGATAATCCATCCATGATTCCAATCAGTACAAACTGTAGAGAGAGCCAAAATACAGATATTGGTGCAATGGCAACGGTATGATCTAACAAGCCGTGTTCTTTCAAAGATTTTAGCCTTATATACTCCACCGACCAAGCAACTTTGCAACAAGCCAAAGCGGCAAGCATTCCTAAACTGACCTTCATTCCAGGTGAGTATCTCCCATTCATTCGCTCTATTCGTTGTTCAAATACTATCCTATACAGAGGTTTCACTACAGATGTCACGAATCCTGCCATAAGACGGAAGATTTGAATGGGGAGTTGAATGTGATGCTGCTTTTTTCGTAATACGAAACAAAATGACCTGTTCATTGCATATCCTTGCGCAATGAAAAAGGAATTACTGTTGGATTTGATCACCCATACAAAAGAAAGTTAGCTGAGATTGGAACCATTCTTAACAGAAGCTTTGTCTCCTCAACCTCATCCACTGTGCAATTAATCCATCCAACGGGAAAGCAGTGGAAATTGCGTGGCACATTTATTGTAGCATTATTGAGCCACCTGCGCAAGTGTAAAAGACGTTAAAAACAACACCAATTTTACATCTATGCCATTTCCAACTTTATTTCAAATATAATGCTATCATAATTTATACATTTTGTAAAATGTTTCAATATTTTTTGAAACAAAAATAGATGCCAACCAAGTTTTGGTTTATAGTTTTTAAATTTCTATAAAGGTTACATAAAAATATATACACAAACTTTGCGATCATTGTGTACTCACCGACAGTGATCAGTGAGCGTTGTCCTTTTCTTGGGACCTCGAGGTGTCTTCTGGTTGTGACCTTGACCTTGAGGTGTCTGATCTTCATCCCCATAGTTCAATTCTGTACCCTGATCAGTAGAGTCAAGATGCCTCTTTGAGAATGCAGCTAGAAGGACCCGCAACATGTTTGTGAGGGGACTTGCTTGTAGTTGCGGGGGGAAAAGGAATGCGTATCCAATAAAAAAAATAGCAATCCCAATTGCCATTACAAATGCAGATATCAAAAACAGATGAGACCAATCAGGAGCAAAAATTGACGATACAAAAACCCGTGGGATGTAACCTTCAGTTCCAACTACGTTGCAGGTATTTCGAATAATATTCTTCTGACGTTTCCTTTTGTCTTGAATCTTTCTTTGGGGAACTTCAAACTTCAAGAAACCAAATTTGATTTCCTTCATTTTGGGTGGACCTCTTTTGAATTTTATTTTGCCAAAGGTGAGGGCTCTCAAACATATTCCCTGCCCAGCCTTGGCAAGAACAATCAAAGCTAATCCCCAATAGAATGGTGAAGCAGTTAGCTTTGAAGAGCATAATTTCTCCATTACTGGGCACGACTTTACACCATTGGAAAAGAACCGATCAGGAACTGACAGTACTAGCAACCCCAATCCCTGCATGAAATCGTCTCCTATTCATTAGTGCGAGACAAATTTGAAGAATATATCAAATTAATTTGGACCAGTTTTGATGTAAGATAAGTGCGTATGCATCTTGACTCTAATTTTGATGCTAAATTTGAGTGGTTTCCAACTAAAGAATCACTGTGGGTGGGTTGGCCACCCTAGGTTAGTGGTTAACATAGTTTGAAGAAATGGTCAAGGTGTTTGATCAAAGATTTAATTGCATTTTGGATCAAAAAATTAAGAAAGTTAGGGTTTACATTGTATTGTTCACGATTTGAGTTTTGGAGTTAAATTTGATTCATTGGCATATTCAAAGTATTTAAGAAATAAAGGGTTATTGTTTACATGCATCATTTATATAAATACACCAATCGAAAAGGCCTCAAATATTAAATTTCATTCATTAATGCTCCAATTTTTATTTTTTATTTTTTTATGGCAGGATGTAAGAACTTTGGCTTCGTACTTGGGTGTAGTACACCGAAGACCATGACTAAATTTGTCTGAGAAAGCAAGTCAAAATGCATGAAGGGCTTCTAGAAAGGCTAAATTATGAGTTGTTTTATTCTATCACTAAGAATCAATTAAGAAGTATAATTCCCTATGGAAAAATGCAAGACCCAACTCATGTCTATTAACCTCAGCAAATGCATGAGTATGTTTGTTTGGTTTTGGTTGTCGATTCTCAGTCAGAACAGAGTAGTTTATCTATATCTTCACTACTACTACTAGCAAATTAGCAATGCTATGCCACAAATGAAAGGGGTGTGTAGAATTCCGGTGACTTACAATGCTGTAAAGAACACTTGTGATGAGAAACATCCCAGCGTAGCCAAGATAAGCATCTATGAGAGCGGCCTCAACTAACCCAATGATACCTTCCGCTCCACCTTTAATGTTCATGATTGCAACAGCATGTTTGAGCTTTAACTTAAAAATGTGAGTCAAGAAGGTCACCAAGTTAGTCAAGACATACATGGCCATACTGTTGCTGTAAATCAGACCTGCAATATAGACATTCTGGTTTTTAGCACAAAGATTTAGATCTTATATTATAATAACATGAAGTGTTAAATATTCAATTCAATGTGATTACATAGACAAAGTAGGGAATCGGCATAATTTCCCTTTTTTTGTTTAAAGCCAACATAGAAAAATCTAGGGAAGTTATATTATCAAATGTACTTTTACAGCATAATTTGAGAAACATATAAAATATTTTTGGATAAATTACACGGACCTTCCTTGATAATTGGCAAAACTACATTTGAGTAATAGATGTTAGCCCTGCACTTGCGTGCGCCGCGTCTGCTTCCGTGCGCCCCGCGTGCGCCATTTTGCTAATTTGTGCCCCACGTGCACCGTTCTGCTTCAGTGTGCCCCCGCGTGCGCCGTTCTGCTAATTTGCACCCGCGTACGCCGTTTTCCTTCCGTGCGCCCCGCGTGCGCCGTTCTACTTCCGTGCGCCCCATGTGCGCGGTTCTGCTACGGTGCGCAGAACATTAGATATATGCCATAATGGAATATACAGTAGATATACATTAGATATATGCTATAAAGAAACAACACCTTCATTATTATGTTTTCCTAGTGCCTTAGATATACATTATATTCATCAACAAAGTGATAATGACAATAATACAAGAATAAATTTCAAGTCTTTACATGAAATCTTATATAAAGTGCTCACAAATTTGTATAATATAATCCTACAAGTAATTAGCCAAAAGAATCGATAACCTAAACAACTCAAAAGAACATTCACAAGAAAACAAATTGCTGCTTAGACCAACTCTACCACTACTGTTCTCTTCAAGTTTTCTTCATCATCAGGTGGTTCTTATTGTTGGTTCAGTTTCTTCATCAGGTGTTGGTATAGTTTCTTCGTTAGGTGTTGGTTCCACCTTGTATTGCTTCTTTGCAGTTTTAATTTCTTCATGTGGATCTTCTTCTTCGTCGTCTTCCTTTTCTGGAAAATCATGGTAAGTGTATAAACTAGCAACATATGCAAAGATAAACGGATTGGCTATGCTCACCACCACTAATGCAGCGTAAGAAAGATCCAAGCGGCTCTGACTCATTGTGTCTGCAATCCAACTTCCATCTTCAACTCTCAACTTCTCAACCACCACATCTAATATCATAATAAACCCTATGTTCAGTATTTTTCCCCATCCGATCACAGCTTCAGTGAGTACGAGTGAATATCTCTTCCTCATTGACTCTGGAACCTGATACTTGAAGAAATCCTTCGTACCATCACGAGATAATCCATCCATGATTCCCATTAGTACAAACTGTGGAGAGAGCCAAAATACAGATATTGGTGCAATGGCAACGGGATGACCTAACAAGCCGTGTTCTTTCAAAGATTTTAGCCTTATATACTCCACCAACCAAGCAAATTTGCAGCAAGCCAAAGCGGCAAGCATTCCTAAACTGACCTTCATTCCAGATGAGTATCTCCCATTCATTCGCTCTATTCGTTGTTCATACACTATCCTATATAGAGGTTTCACTACAGATGTCGCGAATCCTGCCACAAGACGAAAGATTTGAATGGGGAGTTGAATATGATGCTGCTTTTTTCGTAATACGATATAAAATGACCTATTCATTGCATATCCTTGCGCAATGAAAAAGGTATTACTGTTGGAGTTGATCACCCATACAAAAGAAAGTTAGCTGAGATTGGAACCATTCTTAACAAAAGCATTGTCTCCTCAACCTCATCCACTGTGCAATTAATCCATCCAATCGGAAAGCAGTGGAAATTGCGTGGCACATTTATTGTAGCATTATTGAGCCACCTGCGCAAGTGTAAAAGACGTTAAAAACTACACCAATTTGACATCTATACCATTTCCAACTTTATTTCAAATATAATGCTATCATAATTTATACATTTTGTAAAATGTTTCAATATTTTTTGAAACAAAAATAGATGCCAACCAAGTTTTGGTTTATAGTTTTTAAATTTCTATAAAGGTTACATAAAAATATATACACAAACTTTGTGATCATTGTGTACTCACCGACAGTGATTAGTGAGCGTTGTCCTTTTCTTGGGACCTCGAGGTGTCTTCTGGTTGTGACCTTGACCTTGAGGTGTCTGATCTTCATGCCCATAGTTCACTTCTGTACCCTGCTCAATAGAGTCAAGATGCCTCTTTAAGAATGCAGCTAGAAGGACCCGCAACATGTTTGTGAGGGGACTTGCTCGTAGTTGACGGGGGGAAAGGAATGCGTATCCAATAAAAAATATAGCAATCCCAATTGCCATTACAAATGCAGATATAAAAAACCGATAAGACCAATCAGGAGCAAAAATTGACGATACAAAAACCAATGTGATGCCACCTTTAGTTCCAACTATGTTGCGGGTATTTCGAATAATATTCTTCTGACGTTTCCTTTTGTCTTGAATCTTTCTTTGGGGAACTTCAAACTTCAAGGAACCAAATTTGATTTCCTTCATTTTGGGTGGACCACTTTTGAATTTTATTTTGCCAAAAGTGAGGGCTCTCAAACATATTCCCTGACCAGCCTTGGCAAGAACAATCAAAGCTAATCCCCAATAGAATGGTGAAGCAGTTAGCTTTGAAGAGCATAATTTCTCCCCTGCTGGACACGACTTTACACCCTTGGAAAAGAACCGATCAGGAACTGACAGTACTAGCAACCCCAATGCCTGCATGAAATCGTCTCCTATTCACTAGAGAGAGACAAATTTGAAGAATATATTAAATTAATTTGGACCAGTTTTGATGTAAGATAAGTGCGTATGCATCTTGACTCTAATTTTGATGATAGATTTGAGTGGTTTCCAATTGAAGAATCATTGTGGGTGGGTTGGCCACCCTAGGTTAGTGGTTAACATAGTTTGAAGAAATGGTCAAGGTGTTTGATCAAAGATTTAATTTCATTTTGGATCAAAAAATTAAGAAAGTTAGGGTTTACATTGTATTGTTCACGATTTGAGTTCTGGAGTTAAATTTGATTCATTGGCATATTCAAAGTATTTAAGAAAGAAAGGGTTATTGTTTACATGCATCATTTATATAAATACACCAATCGAAAAGGCCTCAAATATTAAATTTCATTCATTAATGCTCCAATTTTTATTTTTTATTTTTTATGGCAGGATGTAAGAACTTTGGCTTCGTACTTGGGTGTAGTACAACAAAGACCATGACTAAATTTGTCTAAGAAAGCAATTCAAAATGCATGAAGGGCTTCTAGAAAGGCTAAATTATGAGTTGTTTCATTCTATCAGTGAGAATCAATTAAGAAGTATAATTCCCTATGGAAAAATGCAAGACCCAACTCCTGTCTATTAACCTCAGCAAATGCATGAGTATGTTTGTTTGGTTTTGGTTGTCGATTCTCAGTCATAACAGAGTAGTTTATCTATATCTTCACTACTACTACTAGCAAATTAGCAATGCTATGCCACAAATGAAAGGGGTGTGTAGAATTCCGGTGACTTACAATGCTGTAAAAAACACTTGTGATGGGAAACATCCCAGCGTAGCCAAGAAAAGCATCTATGAGAGCGACCTCCACTAACCCAATGATACCTTCCACTCCACCTTTAATGTTCATGATTGCAACAGCATGCTTGAGCTTTAACTTAAAAATGTGAGTCAAGAAGGTCACCAAGTTAGTCAAGACATACATGGCCATACTGTTGTTGTAAATCACACCTGCAATATAGACATTCTGGTTTTTAGCACAAAGATTTAGATCTTGTTTTATAATAACATGAAGTGTTAAATATTCAATTCAATGTGATTACATAGACAAAGTAGGGAATCGGCATAATTTCCCTTTTCTAGGTTAAAACGGACATAGAAAAATCTAGGGAAGTTATATTATCAAATGTACTTTTATAGCATAATTTGAGAAACATATAAAATAGTTTTGGATAAATTACACGGACCTTCCTTGATAATTGGCAAAACTACATTTGAGTAACAGATGTTAGCCCTGCACTTGTGTGCGCCGCGTCTGTTTCCGTGCGCCCCGCGTGCGCCGTTTTGCTAATTTGTGCCCCACGTGCACCGTTCTGCTTCCGTGCGCCCCCGCGTGCACCGTTCTGCTAATTTGCACCCGCGTACGCCATTTTGCTTCCGTGCGCCCCGCGTGGGCCGTTCTGCTTTCGTGCGCCCCGTGTGCGCTGTTCTGCAACGGTGCGCAGAACATTAGATACATGCTGTAAAGGAATATACATTAGATATATATTAGATATATGCTGTAAAGAAACAACACCTTCATTATTATGTTTTCCTAGTGCCTTAGATATACATTAGATATACATTATATTCATCAACATAGTAATAATGATAATAATACAAGAATAAATTTCAAGTCTTTACATGAAATCTTATATAAAGTGCTCACAAATTTGTATCATATAATCCTACAATTAATTAGCCAAAAGAATCAATAACCTAAACAACGCAAAAGAACATTCACAAGAAATCAAATTGCTGCTTAGACCAACTCTACCACTACTGTTCTCTTCAAGTTTTCTTCATCTTCAGGTGGTTCTTATTGTTGGTTCAGTTTCTTCATCTGGTGTTGGTTAAGTTTCTTCGTTAGGTGTTGGTTCCACCTTGTCTTGCTTCTTTCCAGTTTTAATTTCTTCACGTGGAACTTCTTCTTCGTCGTCTTCCTCTTCTGGGAAATCACGGTAAGTGTAGAAACTAGCAACATATGCAAAGATAAACAGATTGGCTATGCTCACCACCACTAATGCAGCAAAAGAAAGATCCAAGCGGCTCTGATTCACAGTGTCTGCAATCCAACTTCCATCTTCAACTCTCAACTTCTCGACCACCACATCTAATTTCATAATAAACCCTATGTTCAGTATTTTTCCCCATCCGATCACAGCTTCAGTGAGTACGAGTGCATATCTCTTCCTCATTGACTCTTGAACTTGATACTTGAAGAAATCCTCCGTACCATCACGAGATAATCCGTCCATGATTCCCATCAGTACAAACTGTAGAGAGAGCTAAAATACAGATATTGGTGCAATGGCAACGGTATGATCTAACAAGCCGTGTTCTTTCAAAGATTTTAGCCTTATATACTCCACCAACCAAGCAACTTTGCAACAAGCCAAAGCGGCAAGCATTCCTAAATTGACCTTCATTCTAGGTGAGTATCTCCCATTCATTCGCTCTATTCGTTGTTCAAATACTATCCTATACAGAGGTTTCACTACAGATGTCGCGAATCCTGCCATAAGATGGAAGATTTGAATGGGGAGTTGAATGTGATGCTACTTTTTTCGTAATACAAAACAAAATGACCTGTTCATTGCATATGCTTGCGCAATGAAAAAGGTATTACTGTTGGATTTGATCACCCATACAAAAGAAAGTCGGCTGAGATTGGAACCCTTCTTAACAGAAGCTTTGTCTCCTCAACCTTATCCACTGTGCAATTAATCCATCCAATGGGAAAGCAGTGGAAATTGCGTGGCACATTTATTGCAGCATTATTGAGCCACCTGTGCAAGTGTAAAAGACGTTAAAAACTACACCAATTTTACATCAATACCATTTCCAACTTTATTTCAAATATAATGCTATCATAATTTATACATTTTGTAAAATGTTTCAATATATTTTGAAACAAAAATAGATGCCAACCAAGTTTTGGTTTATAGTTTTTAAATTTCTATAAAGGTTACATAAAAATATATACACAAACTTTGTGATCATTGTGTACTCACCGACAATGATCAATGAGCGTTGTCCTTTTCTTGGGACCTCGAGGTGTCTTCTGGCTGTGACCTTGACCTTGAGGTGTCTGATCTTCATCCCCATAGTTCAATTCTGTACCCTGCTCAGTAGAGTCAAGATGCCTCTTTAGGAATGCAGCTAGAAGGACCCGCAACATGTTTGTGAGGGGACTTGCTCGTAGTTGAGGGGGGGGGGAAGGGAATGCGTATCCAGTAAAAAATATAGCAATCCCAATTGCCATTACAAATGCAGATATAAAAAAACCGATAAGACCAATCATGAGCAAAAATTGACGATACAAAAACCCATGTGATGCCACCTTTAGTTCCAACTATGTTGCAGGTATTTCGAATAATATTCTTCTGACGTTTCCTTTTGTCTTGAATCCTTCTTTGGGGAACTTGAAACTTCAAGAAACCAAATTTCATTTCCTTCATTTTGGGGGTACCACTTTTGAATTTTATTTTGCCAAAGGTGAGGGCTCTCAAACATATTCCCTGACCAGCCTTGGCAAGAACAATCAAAGCTAATCCCCAATAGAATGGTGAAGCAGTTAGCTTTCAAGAACATAATTTCTCCCCTGCTGGACACGACTTTACACCCTTGGAAAAGAACCGATCAGGAACAGACAGTACTAGCAACCCCAATCCCTGCATGAAATCGTCTCCTATTCATTAGTGAGAGACAAATTTGAAGAATATATTAAATTAATTTGGACCAGTTTTGATGTAAGATAAGTGCGTATGCATCTTGACTCTAATTTTGATGCCAGATTTGAGTGGTTTCCAACTAAAGAATCAGTGTGGGTGGGTTGGCCACCCTAGGTTAGTGGTTAACATAGTTTGAAGAAATGGTCAAGGTGTTTGATCAAAGAATTAATTGCATTTTGGATCAAAAAATTAAGAAAGTTAGGGTTTACATTGTATTGTTCACGATTTGAGTTCTGGAGTTAAATTTGATTCATTGGCATATTCAAAGTATTTAAGAAAGAAAGGGTTATTGTTTACATGCATTATTTATATAAATACACCAATTGAAAAGGCCTCAAATATTAAATTTCATTCATTAATGCTCCAATTTTTATTTTTTATTTTTTTATGGCTGGATATAAGAACTTTGGCTTCGTACTTGGGTGTAGTACACCGAAGACCATGACTAAATTTGTCTAAGAAAGCAAGTCAAAATGCATGAAGGGCTTCCAGAAAGGCTAAATTATGAGTTGTTTTATTCTATCAGTGAGAATCAACTAAGAAGTATAATTCCCTATGGAAAAATGCAAGACCCAACTCTCGTCTATTAACCTCAGCAAATGCATGAGTATGTTTGTTTGGTTTTGGTTGTCGATTCTCAGTCGTAACAGAGCAGTTTATCTATATCTTCACTACTACTACTAGCAAATTAGCAAAGCTATGCCACAAATGAAAGGGGTGTGTAGAATTCCGGTGACTTACAATGCTGTAAAGAACACTTGTGATGAGAAACATCCCAGCGTAGCCAAGATACGCATCTATGAGAGCCGCCTCCACTAACCCAATGATACCTTCCGCTCCACCTTTAATGTTCATGATTGCAACAACATGCTTGAGCTTTAACTTAAAAATGGGAGTAAAGAAGGTCACCAAGTTAGTCAAGACATACATGGCCATACTGTTGCTGTAAATCAGACCTGCAATATAGACATTCTGGTTTTTAGCACAAAGATTTAGATCTTATTTATAATAACATGAAGTGTTAAATATTCAATTCAATGTGATTACATAGACAAAGTAGGGGATCGGCATAATTTCCCTTTTCTAGGTTAAAACCAACATAGAAAAATCTAGGGATGTTATATTATCAAATGTACTTTTACAGCATAATTTAAGAAACATAAAAAATTGTTTTGGATAAATTACACGGACCTTCCTTGATAATTGGCAAAACTACATTGAGTAACAGATGTTAGCCCTGCACTTGCGTGCGCCGCGTTTACTTCCGTGCGCCCTGCGTGCGCCGTTTTGCTAATTTGTGCCCCACGTGCACCATTCTACTTCCGTGCGCCCCCGCGTGCGCCGTTCTACTAATTTGCACCCGCGTATGCCGTTTTGCTTCCGTGCGCCCCGCGTGCGCCGTTCTGCTTCCGTGCGCCCCGTGTACGCTGTTCTGCTACGGTGCGCAGAACATTAGAAATATGCTGTAAAGGAACAACACCTTCATTATTATGTTTTCCTAGTGCCTTAGATATACATTAGATATACATTATATTCATCAACATAGTAATAATGATAATAATACAAGAATAAATTTCAAGTCTTTACATGAAATCTTATATAAAGTGCTCACAAATTTGTATAATATAATCCTACAATTAATTAGCCAAAAGAATCAATAACTTAAACAACTCAAAAGAACATTCATAAGAAATCAAATTGCTGCGTAGACCAACTCTACCACTACTGTTCTCTTCAAGTTTTCTTCATCTTCAGGTGGTTCTTATTGTTGGTTCAGTTTCTTCATCAGGTGTTGGTTCTGTTTCTTTGTTAGGTGTTGGTTCCACCTTGTCTTGCTTCTTTCCAGTTTTAATTTCTTCATGTGGGTCTTCTTCTTCGTCGTCTTCCGGTTCTGGAAAATCACGGTAAGTGTAGAAACTAGCAACATATGCAATGACAAACAGATTGGCTATGCTCACCACCACTAATGCAGCATGAGAAAGATCCAAGCGGCTCTGATTCACAGTGTCTGCAATCCAACTTCCATCTTCAACTCTCAACTTCTGGACAACCACATCTAATATCATAACAAACCCTATGTTCAGTATTTTTCCCCATCCGATCACAGCTTCAGTGAGTACGAGTGCATATCTCTTCCTCATTGACTCTGGAACCTGATACTTGAAGAAATCCTCCATACCATCACGAGATAATCCATCCATGATTCCCATCAGTACAAACTGTAGAGAGAGCCAAAATACAGATATTGGTGCAATGGCAACAGGATGACCTAACAAGCCGTGTTCTTTCAAAGATTTTAGCCTTATGTACTCCACCAACCAAGCAACTTTACAACAAGCCAAAGCGGCAAGCATTCCTAAACCAACCTTCATTCCAGATGTGTATCTCCCATTCATTCGCTCTATTCGTTGTTCAAATACTATCCTATACAGAGGTTTCACTGCAGATGTCGCGAATCCTGCCATAAGACGGAAGATTTGAATGGGGAGTTGAATTTGATGCTTCTTTTTTCGTAATACGAAACAAAATGACCTGTTCATTGCATATCCTTGCGCAATGAAAAAGGTATTACTGTTGGATTTGATCACCCCATACAAAAGAAAGGTAGCTGAGATTGGAACCATTCTTCACAGAAGCCTTGTCTCCTTAACCTCATCCATTGTGCAATTAATCCATCCAATCGAAAAGCAGTGGAAATTGCGTGGCACATTTATTGCAGCATTATTGAGCCACCTGCGCAAGTGTAAATGACGTTAAAACTACACCAATTTGACATCAATACCATTTCCAACTTTATTTCAAATATAATGCTATCATAATTTATACATTTTGTAAAATGTTTCAATATTTTTTGAAACAAAAATAGATGCCAACCAAGTTTTGGTTTATAGTTTTTAAATTTCTATAAAGGTTACGTAAAAACATATACACAAACTTTATGATTACTCACCGACAGTGATTAGTGAGCGTTGTCCTTTTCTTGGGACCTCGAGGTGTCTTCTGGTTGTGACCTTGACCTTGATGTGTCTGATCTCCATCCCCATAGTTCAATTTTGTACCCTACTCAGTAGACTCAAGATGCCTCTTTAAGAATGCAGCTAGAAGGACCCGCAACAAATTTGTGAGTGCACTTACTCGTAGTTGGGGGGGGGGGGAAAGGAATGCATATCCAATAAAAAATATAGCAATCCCAATTGCCATTACAAATACAGATATCAAAAACCGATGAGACTAATCAGGAGAAAAAATTGACGATACAAAAACCCGTGGGATGCAACCTTCAGTTCCAACTATGTTGCAGGTATTTCGAATAATATTCTTCTGACGTTTCCTTTTGTCTTGAATCTTTCTTTAGGGAACTTCAAACTTCAAGAAACCAAATTTGATTTCCTTCATTTTGGGTGGACCTCTTTTGAATTTTATTTTACCAAAGGTGAGGGCTCTCAAACATATTCCTTGACCAGCCTTGTCAAGAACAATCAAAGCTAATCCCCAATAGAATGGTGAAGCCGTTAGCTTTGAAGAGGATGATTTCTCCCTTGCTGGACATGACTTCACACCCTTGGAAAAGAACTGATCAGGAACTGACATTACTAGCAACCCAAATCCCTGCATGAAATCGTCTCCTATTCATTAGTGAGAGACAAATTTGAAAAATATTTTAAATTAATTTGGACCAGCTTTGATATAAGATAAGTGTGTATGCATCTTGACTCTAATTTTGATGCTAGATTTGAGTGGTTTCCAACTAAAGAAACACTGTGGGTGGGTTGGCCACCCTTAGTTAGTGGTTAACATAGTTTGAAGAAATGGTCAAGGTGTTTGATCAAAGATTGAATTGCATTTTGGATCAAAAAATTAAGAAAGTTAGGGTTTACATTGTATTGTTCACGATTTGAGTTCTGGAGTTAAATTTGATTCATTGGCATATTCAAAGTATTTAAGAAAGAAAGGGATATTGTTTACATGCATCATTTATATAAATACACCAATCGAAAAGGCCTCAAATTTTAAATTTCATTCATTAATGCTCCAATTTTTATTTTTTATTTTTTATGGTAGGATGTAAGAACTTTGGCTTCGTACTTGGGTGTAGTACGCCAAAGACCATGACTAGATTTGTCTGAGAAAGCAAGTCAAAACGCATGAAGGACTTCTAGAAAGGCTAAATTATGAGTTGTTTTATTCTATGAATGAGAATCAATTAAGAAGTATAATTCCCCATGGAAAAATGCAAGACCCAACTCCTGTCTATTAACCTCAGCAAATGCATGAGTAGGTTTGTTTGGTTTTGGTTGTCGATTCTCAGTAAGAACAGAGTAGTTTTATCTATATCTTCACTACTACTACTAGCAAATTAGCAATGCTCTGCCACAAATGAAAGGCGTGTGCAGAATTTCAGTGACTTACAATGCTGTAAAGAACACTTGTGATGAGAAACATCCCAGTGTAGCCAAGATAAGCATCTATGAGAGCGGCCTCCACTAACCCAATGATACCTTCCGCTTCACCTTTAATGTTCATGATTGCAACAGCATGCTTGAGCTTTAACTTAAAAATGTGAGTCAAGAAGGTCACCACGTTAGTCAAGACATACATGGCCATACTATTGCTGTAAATCAGACCAGAAATACAGACATTCTGGCTTTTAGCACAAAGATTTAGATCTTATTTTATAATAACAAGAAGTGTTAAATATTCTATTCAATGTGATTACATAGAAAAAGTTGGGAATCGGCATAATTTCCATTTTCTAGGTTAAAATGAACATAGAAAAATCTAGGGAAGTTATATTATCAAATGTACTTTTACAACATAATTTGAGAAACATATAAAATACTTTGGGATAAATTACACGGACCTTCCTTGATAATTGGCAAAACTACATTTGAGTAACAGATGTTAGCCTTGCACTTGCGTGCGCCGCGTCTGCTTTCGTGTGCCCCGCGTGCGTCGTTTTGCTAATTTGTGCCCCACGTGCACCATTCTGCTTCCGTACGCCCCCGCGTGCGCCGTTCTGCTCATTTGCACCCGCATACGACGTTCTTCTTCCGCGCCTCCCCGCGTGGGCCATTCTGCTAATTTGCACACGCGTACGCCGTTTTGCTTCGGCTCGCCCCGCGTGCGCCGTTTTGCTAATTTGTGCCCCACGTGCACCGTTCTGCTTCCGTGCGCCCCCGCGTGCGCCGTTCTGCTTATTTGCACCAACGTACACCGTTTTTCTTCCGTGCGTCCCCGTGTGCGCCGTTCTGCTAATTTGCACGCGCGTACGCCGTTTTGCTTCAGTGCGCCCCGCGTGCACCGTTCTCCTTCCGTGCGCCCCGTGTGCGCTGTTCTGCTACGGTCTGCAGAACGTTAGATATATGCTGTAAAGGAATATACATTAGATATACATTAGATATATGCTGTAAAGAAACAACACCTTCATTATTATGTTTTCCTAGTGCTTTAGATATACATTAGATATACATTATATTCATCAACGTAGTAATAATGATAATAATACAAGAATAAATTTGAAGTCTTTACATGAAATCTTATATAAAGTGCTCAGAAATTTGTATAATATAATCCTACAATTAATTAGCCAAAAGAATCAATAACCTAAACAACTCAAAAGAACATTCACAAGAAATCAAATTGTTGCTTAGACCAACTCTACCACTACTGTTCTCTTCAAGTTTTCTTCATCATCAGCTGGTTCTTATTGTTGGTTCAGTTTCTTCATCAGGTGTTGGTTCTGTTTCTTCGTTAGGTGTTGGTTCCACCTTGTCTTGCTTCTTTCCAGTTTTAATTTCTTCATGTGGATCTTCTTCTTCGTCGTCTTCCTCTTCTGGAAAATCACGGTAAGTGCAGAAACTAGCAAAATATGCAAAGATAAACAGATTGGCTATGCTCACCACCACTAATGCAGCATAAAAAAGATCCAAGCGGCTCTGATTCACAGTGTTTGCAATCCAACTTCCATCTTCAACTCTCAAGTTCTAGACCACCACATCTAATATCATAATAAACCCTATGTTCAGTATTTTTCCCTATCCGATCACAGCTTCAGTGACTACGAGTGCATATCTCTTCCTCATTGACTCTTGAACCTGATACTTGAAGAAATCCTCCATTCCATCACGAGATAATCCATCCATGATTCCCATCAGAACAAACTGTGGAGAGAGCCAAAATACAGATATTGGTGCAATGGCAACAGGATGACCTAACAAGCCGTGTTCTTTCAAAGATTTTAGCCTTATATACTCCACCAACCAAGCAACTTTGCAACAAGCCAAAGCGGCAAGCATTCCTAAACTGACCTTCATTCTAGATGAGTATCTCCCATTCATTCGCTCTATTCGTTGTTCAAATACTATCCTATACAGAGGTTTCACTACAGATGTCGTGAATCCTGCCATAAGACGGAAGATTTGAATGGGGAGTTGAATGTGATGCTGCTTTTTTCGTAATACGAAACAAAATGACCTGTTCATTGCATATCCTTGCGCAATGAAAAAGGAATTACTGCTTGATTTGATCACCCCATACAAAAGAAAGGTAGCAGAGATTAGAACCATTCTTAGCAGAAGCTTTGTCTCCTCAACCTCATCCACTGTGCAATTAATCCATCCAATGGGAAAGCAGTGGAAATTGCATGGCACATTTATTGTAGCATTATTGAGCCACCTGCGCCAGTGTAAAAGATGTTAAAAACTACACCAATTTTACATCGATACCATTTCCAACTTTATTTCAAATATAATGCTATCATAATTTATACATTTTGTAAAATGTTTCAATATTTTTTGAAACAAAAATAGATGCCAACCAAGTTTTGGTTTATAGTTTTTAAATTTCTATAAAGGTTACATAAAAATATATACACAAACTTTATGATCATTGTGTACTCACTGGCAGTGATCAGTGAGCGTTGTCCTTTTCTTGGGACC
The DNA here is from genome assembly GCA_036172215.1 of Camellia granthamiana. Taxonomy (NCBI): domain Eukaryota; kingdom Viridiplantae; phylum Streptophyta; class Magnoliopsida; order Ericales; family Theaceae; genus Camellia; species Camellia granthamiana. The sequence continues at coordinate 218,395 of JAXFYN010000068.1, read as the reverse complement.
TCGAGGTGTTTTCTGGTTGTGACCTTGACCTTGAGGTGTCTGATCTTTATCCCCATAGTTCAATTCTGTACCCTGCTCAGTAGAGTCAAGATGCGACTTTAAGAATGAAGCTAGAAGGACCCGCAACATGTTTGTGAGGGAACTTGCTCGTAGTTAAGGCGGGAGGGGGGGGGAGGGGGAAGGAATGCGTATCCAATAAAAAATATAGCGATCCCAATTGCCATTACAAATGCAGATATAAAAAACCGACGAGGCCAATCAGGAGCAAAAATTGAAGATACAAAAACCCATGTGATGCCACCTTTAGTTCCAACTATGTTGCAGGTATTTCGAATAATATTCTTCTGATGTTTCCTTTTGTCTTGAATCTTTCTTTGGGGAACTTCAAGAAACCAAATTTGATTTCCTTCATTTTGGGTGGATCTCTTTTGAATTTTATTTTACCAAAGGTGAGGGCTCTCAAACATATTCCCTGACCAGCCTTTGCAAGAACAATCAAAGCTAATCCCCAATAGAATGGTGAAGCAGTTAGCTTTCAAGAGCATAATTTCTCCCCTACTGAACATGACTATACACCCTTGGAAAAGAACTGATCAGGAACTGACATTACTTGCAACCCCAATCCCTGCATGAAATCGTCTCCTATTCATTAGTGAGAGACAAATTTGAAAAATATTTTATATTAATTTGGACCAGCTTTGATGTAAGATAAGTGCGTATGCATCTTGACTCTAATTTTGATGCTAGATTTGAGTGGTTTCCAACTAAAGAATCACTGTGGGTGGGTTGGCCGCCCTAGGTTAGTGGTTAACATAATTTGAAGAAATGGTCAAGGTGTTTGATCAAAGATTTCATTGCATTTTGGATCAAAAAATTAAGAAAGTTAGGGTTGACATTGTATTGTTCACGATTTGAGTTCTAGAGTTAAATTTGATTCATTGGCATATTCAAAGTATTTAAGAAAGAAAGGGTTATTGTTTACATGCATGATTTATAGAAATACACCAATCGAAAAGGCCTCAAATATTAAATTTCATTCATTAATGCTCCAATTTTTATTTTTTATTTTTCTCTGGCAGGATGTAAGAACTTTGGCTTCATACTTGGGTGTAGTACACCAAAGACCATGACTAAATTTGTCTGAGAAAGCAAGTCAAAATGCATGAAGGACTTCTAGAAATGCAAAATTATGAGTTGTTTTATTCTATCAGTGAGAATCAATTAAGAAGTATAATTCCCTATGGAAAAATGCAAGACCCAACTCCTGTCTATTAACCTCTGCAAATGCATGAGTAGGTTTGTGTGGATTTGGTTGTTGATTCTCAGTCAGAACAGAGTAGTTTATCTATATCTTCACTACTACTACTAGCAAATTAGCAGCGCTATGCCACAAATGAAAGGGGTGTGTAGAATTCCGGTGACTTACAATGCTATAAAGAACACTTGCAATGAGAAACAATCCAGCGTAGCCAAGATAAGCATCTATGAGAGCGGCCTCCACTAACCCAATGATACCTTCCGCTCCACCTTTAATGTTCATGATTGCAACAGCTTGCTTGAGCTTTAACTTAAAAATGTGAGTCAAGAAGGCAACAAGTTAGTTAAGACATACATGGCCATATTGTTGCTGTATATCAGACCTGCAATATAGACTTTCTGGTTTTTAGCACAAAGATTTAGATCTTATTTTATAATAACATGAAGTGTTAAATATTCAATTCAATGTGATTACGTAGACAAAGTTGGGAATCGGCATAATTTCCCTTTTCTATGTTAAAACCAACATAGAAAAATCTAGGGAAGTTATATTATCAAATGTACTTTTACAGCATAATTTGAGAAACATATAAAATAGTTTTGGATAAATTACACGGACGTTCCTTGATAATTGGCAAAACTACATTTGAGTAACAGATGTTAGCCCTGCGCTTGCTTGCGCTGCGTCTGCTTCCGTGCGCCCCGCGTGCGCCGTTTTGCTAACTTGTGCCCCACGTGCACCGTTCTGCTTCCGTGCGCCCCTGCGTGCGCCGTTCTGCTAATTTGCACCTGCATACGCCGTTTTGCTTCCGTGCGCCCCACGTGCGCCGTTATGCTTTCGTGCGCCCCGTGTGCGTTGTTTTGCTACGGTGCGCAGAACATTAGATACATGCTGTAAAGGAATATACATTAGATATACATTAGATATATGCTGTGAAGAAACAACACCTTCATTATTATGTTTTCCTATTGCCGTAGATATACATTATATTCATCAACATAGTAATAATGATAATAATACAAGAATAAATTTCAAGTCTTTACATGAAATCTTATATAAAGTGCTCACAAATTTGTATAATATAATCCTACAATTAATTAGCCAAAAGAATCAATAACCTGAACAACTCAAAAGAACATTCACAAGAAATCAAATTGCTGCTTAGACCAACTCTACCACTACTGTTCTCTTCAAGTTTTCTTCATCATCAGGTGGTTCTTATTGTTGGTTCAGTTTCTCCATCAGGTGTTGGTTCAGTTTCTTCATTAGGTGTTGGTTCCACCTTGTCTTGCTTCTTTCCAATTTTATTTTCTTCATTGGATCTTCTTCTTCGTCGTCTTCCTCTTCTGGAAAATCACGGTAAGTGTAGAAACTAGCAACGCATGCAAAGATAAACAGATTGGCTATGCTCACCACCACTAATGCAGCATAAAAAAGATCCAAGCGGCTTTGATTCACAGTGTCTGCAATCCAACTTCCATCTTCAACTCTCAACTTCTCGACCACCACATCTAATATCATAATAAACCCTATGTTCAGTATTTTTCCCCATCAGATCACAGCTTCAGTGAGTACGAGTGCATATCCCTTCCTCATTGACTCTGGAACCTGATACTTGAAGAAATCCTCCATACCATCACGAGATAATCCATCCATTATTCCCATCAGTACAAACTGTGGAGAGAGCCAAAATACAGATATTGGTGCAATGGCAACCGGATGACCTAACAAGCCGTGTTCTTTCAAAGATTTTAGCCTTATATACTCCCTCAACCAAGCAACTTTACAACAACCCAAAGCGGCAAGCATTCCTAAACCAACCGTCATTCCAGATGAGTATCTCCCATTCATTCACTCTATTCGTTGTTCAAATACTATCCTATACAGAGGTTTCACTGCAGATGTCGCGAATCCTGCCATAAGAGGGAACATTTGAATGGGGAGTTGAATTTGATGCTGCTTTTTTCGTAATACGAAACCAAATGACCTGTTCATTGCATATCCTTGCGCAATGAAAAAGGTATTACTGTTGGATTTGATCACTCCATACAAAAGAAAGGTAGCTGAGATTGGAATCATTCTTAACAGAAGCTTTGTCTCCTCAACCTCATCCACTGTGCAATTAATCCATCCAATGGGAAAGCAGTGGAAATTGCATGGCATATTTATTGCAGCATTATTGAGCCACCTGCGCAAGTGTAAAAGATGTTAAAAACAGCACCAATTTTACATCAATACCATTTCCAACTTTATTTCAAATATAATGCTATCATAATTTATACATTTTGTAAAATGTTTCAATATTTTTTGAAACAAAAATAGATGCCAACCAAGTTTTGGTTTATAGTTTTTAAATTTCTATAAAGGTTACATAAAAATATATACACAAACTTTGCGATCATTGTGTACTCACCGACAGTGATCAGTGAGCGTTGTCCTTTTCTTGGGACCTCGAGGTGTCTTCTGGTTGTGACCTTGACCTTGAGGTGTCTGATCTTCATCCCCATAGTTCAATTCTGTACCCTGCTCAGTATAGTCAAGATGCCTCTTTGAGAATGCAGCTAGAAGGACCCGCAACATGTTTGTGAGAGGACTTGCTCGTAGTTGAGGGGGGGAAAGGAATAAGTATCCAATAAAAGATATAGCGATCCCAATTATGATTACAAATGCAGACATCAAAAACCGATGAGACCAATCGGGAGCAAAAATTGACGATACAAAAACCCGTGTGATGCCACCTTTAGTTCCAACTATGTTGCAGGTATTTCGAATAATATTCTTCTGACGTTTCCTTTTGTCTTGAATCTTTCTTTGGGGAACTTCAAACTTCAAGAACCCAAATTTGATTTCCTTCATTTTGGGTGGATCTCTTTTGAATTTTATTTAACCAGAGGTGAGGGCTCTCAAACATATTCCCTGACCAGCCTTGGCAAGAACAATCAAAGCTAATCCCCAATAGAATGGTGAAGCAGTTAGCTTTGAAGAGCATAATTTCTCCCCTACTGGACATGACTTTACACCCTTGGAAAAGAACTGATCAAGAATTGACATTACTTGCAACCCCAATCCCTGCATGAAATCGTCTCCTATTCATTAGTGAGAGACAAATTTGAAAAATATTTTAAATTAATTTGGACCAGTTTTGATGTAAGATAAGTGTGTATGTATCTTGACTCTAATTTTGATGCCAGATTTGAGTGGTTTCCAACTAAAGAATCAGTGTGGGTGGGTTGGCCACCCTAGGTTAGTGGTTAACATAGTTTGAAGAAATGGTGAAGGTGTTTGATCAAAGATTTAATTGCATTTTGGATCAAAAAATTAAGAAAGTTAGGGTTTACATCATATTATTCACGATTTGAGTTCTGGAGTTAAATTTGATTCATTGGCATATTCAAAGTATTTAAGAAAGAAAGGGTTATTGTTTACATGCATCATTTATATAAATACACCAATTGAAAAGGCCTCAAATATTAAATTTCATTCATTAATGCTCCAATTTTTATTTTTTATTTTTTTCTGGCAGGATGTAAGAACTTTGGCTTCGTACTTGGGTGGAGTACACCAAAGACCAAGACTAAATTTGTCTGAGAAAGCAAGTCAAAATGCGTGAAGGGCTTCTAGAAAGGCTAAATTATGAGTTATTTTATTCTATCAGTGAGAATCAATTAAGAAGTATAATCCCCTATGGAAAAATGCAAGACCCAACTCCTGTCCATTAACCTCAGCAAATGCATGAGTAGGTTTGTGTGGTTTTCGTTGTCGATTCTCAGTCAGAACCGAGTAGTTTATCTATATCCTCACTACTACTACTAGCAAATTAGCAATACTATGCCACAAATGAAAGGGGTGTGTAGAATTTCGGTGACTTACAATGCTGTAAAGAACACTTGTGATGGGAAACATCCCTGCGTAGCCATGATAAGCATCTATGAGAGCGACCTCCACTAACCCAATGATACCTTCCGCTCCACCTTTAGTGTTCATGATTGCAACAGCATGCTTGAGCTTTAACTTAAAAATGTGAGTCAAGAAGGTCACCAACTTAGTCAAGGCATACATGGCCATACTGTTGTTGTAAATCAGACCTGCAATATAGACATTCTGGTTTTTAGCACAAAGATTTAGATCTTGTTTTATAATAACATGAAGTGTTAAATATTCAATTCAATGTGATTACATAGACAAAGTAGGGAATCGGGATAATTTCCCTTTTCTAGGTTAAAACGAACATAGAAAAATCTAGGGAAGTTATATTATCAAATGCACTTTTATAGCATAATTTGAGAAACATATAAAATAGTTTTGGATAAATTACACGGACCTTCCTTGATAATTGGCAAAACTACATTTGAGTAACAGATGTTAGCCCTGCGCTTGCTTGCGCTGCGTCTGCTTCCGTGCGCCCCGCGTGCGCCGTTTTGCTAATTTGTGCCCCACGTGCACCGTTCTGCTTCCGTGCGCCCCTGCGTGTGCCGTTCTGCTAATTTGCACCTGCATACGCCGTTTTGCTTCCGTCCGCCCCACGTGCGCCGTTATGCTTTCGTGCGCCCCGTGTGCGTTGTTTTGCTACGGTGCGCAGAACATTAGATACATGCTGTAAAGGAATATACATTAGATATACATTAGATATATGCTGTAAAGAAACAACACCTTCATTATTATGTTTTCCTAGTGCCTTAGATATACATTAGATATACATTATATTCATCAACATAGTAATAATGATAATAATACAAGAATAAATTTCAAGTCTTTACATGAAATCTTATATAAAGTGCTCACAAATTTCTATATTATAATCCTACAATTAATTAGCCAAAAGAATCAATAACCTAAACAACTCAAGAGAACATTCACAAGAAATCAAATTGCTGCTTTGACCAACTCTACCACTACCGTTCTCTTGAAGTTTTCTTCATCTTCAGGTGGTTCTTATTGTTGGTTCAGTTTCTTCATCAGGTGTTGGTTCTGTTTCTTCGTTAGGTGTTGGTTCCACCTTGTATTGCTTCTTTCCAGTTTTAATTTCTTCACGTGGATCTTCTTCTTCGTCGTCTTCCTCTTTTGGAAAATCACGGTAAGTGTAGAAACAAGCAACGTATGCAAAGATAAACAGATTGGCTATGCTCACCACCACTAATGCAACATAAAAAAGGTCCAAGCGGCTCTGATTCACAGTGTCTGCAATCCAACTTCCATCTTCAACTCTCAACTTCTCAACCACCACATCTAATATCATAATAAACCCTATGTTCAGTATTTTTCCCCATCCGATCACAGCTTCAGTGAGTACGAGTGCATATCTCTTCCTCATTGACTCTGGAACCTGATACTTGAAGAAATCCTCCATACCATCACGAGATAATCCATCCATGATTTCCATCAGTACAAACTGTGGAGAGAGCCAAAACACAGATATTGGTGCAATGGCAACAGGATGACCTAACAAGCCGTGTTCTTTCAAAGATTTTAGCCTTATATACTCCACCAACCAAGCAACTTTACAACAAGCCAAAGCGGCAAGCATTCCTAAACCAACCTTCATTCCAGACGAGTATCTCCCATTCATTCGCTCTATTTGTTGTTTAAATACTATCCTATATAGAGGTTTCACTGCAGATGTCGCAAATCCTGCCATAAGACGGAAGATTTGAATAGGGAGTTGAATTTGATGCTGCTTTTTTCGTAATACGAAACAAAATGACTTGTTCATTGCATATCTTTGCGCAATGAAAAAGGTATTACTATTGGATTTGATCACCCCATACAAAAGAAAGGTAGCTGAGATTGGAACCATTCTTAACAAAAGCTTTGTCTCCTCAACCTGATCCACTGTGCAATTAATCCATCCAATGGGAAAGCAGTGGAAATTGCGTGGCACATTTATTGCAGCATTATTGAGCCACTTGTGCAAGTGTAACAGACATTAAAAACTACACCAATTTTACATCAATACCATTTCCAACTTTATTTCAAATATAATGCTATCATAATTTATACATTTTGTAAAATGTTTCAATATTTTTTGAAACAAAAATAGATGCCAACCAAGTTTTGGTTTATAGTTTTTAAATTTCTATAAAGGTTACATAAAAATATATACACAAACTTTATGATCATTGTGTACTCACCGACAGTGATCAGTGAGCGTTGTCCTTTTCTTGGGACCTCGAGGTGTCTTCTGGTTGTGACCTTGACCTTGAGGTGTCTGATCTTCATCCCCATAGTTCAATTCTGTACCCTGCTCAGTAGAGTCAAGATGCCTCTTTAAGAATGCAGCTAGAAGGACCCGCAACATGTTTGTGAGGGGACTTGCGCGTAGTTGAGCGGGGGAAAGGAATGCGTATCCAATAAAAAATATAGCGATCCCAATTGCCATTACAAATGCAGTTATACAAAACCGATGAGACCAATCAGGAGCAAAAATTAACGATACAAAAACCCATGTGATGCCACCTTTAGTTCCAACTATGTTGTAGGTATTTCAAATAATATTCTTCTGACGTTTCATTTTGTCTTGAATCTTTCTTTGGGGAACTTCAAACTTCAAGAAACCAAATTTGATTTCCTTCATTTTGGGTGGATCTCTTTTGAATTTTATTTTACCAAAGGTGAGGGCTCTCAAACATATTCCCTGACCAGCCTTGGCAAGAACAATCAAAGCCAATCCGCAAGAGAATGGTGAAGCAGTTAGCTTTGAAGAGCATAATTTCTCCCCTGATGGACATGACTCTACACCCTTGGAGAAGAACTGATCAGGAACTGACATTACTAGCAACCGCAATCCCTGCATGAAATCGTCTCCTATTCATTAGTGAGAGACAAATTTGTAAAATATTTTAAATTAATTTGGACTAGCTTTGATGTAAGATAAGTGTGTATGCATCTTGACTCTAATTTTGATGCTAGATTTGAGTGGTTTCCAACTAAAGAATCACTATGGGTGGGTTGGCCACCCTAGGTTAGTGGTTAACATAGTTTGAAGAAATGGTGAAGGTGTTTGATCAAAGATTTAATTGCATTTTGGATGAAAAAATTTAGAAAGTTAGGGTTTACATTGTATTGGTGACGATTGAGTTCTGGAGTTAAATTTGATTCATTGGCATATTCAAAGTATTTAAGAAAGAAGGGGTTATTGTTTACATGCATCATTTATATAAATACACCTATTGAAAATGCCTCAAATATTAAATTTCATTCATTAATGCTCCAATTTTTATTTTTTATTTTTTTCTGGCAGGATGTAAGAACTTTGGCTTCGTACTTGGGTGTAGTACACCAAAGACCATGACTAAATTTGTCTGAGAAAGCAAGTCAAAATGCATGAAGGACTTCTAGAAAGGCTAAATTAGGAGTTGTTTTATTCTATCAGTGAGAATCAATTAAGAAGTATAATTCCTTATGGAAAAATGCAAGACCCAACTCCTGTCTATTAACCTCAGCAAATGCATGAGTAGGTTTGTGTGGTTTTCGTTGTTGATTCTCAGTCAGAACCGAGTAGTTTATCTATATCTTCACTACTACTACTAGCAAATTAGCAATGCTGTGCGACAAGTGAAAGGGGTGTGTAGAATTCCGGTGACTTACAGTGCTGTAAAGAACATTTGTGATGAGCAACATCCCAGTGTGGCCAAAATAGGCATCTATGAGAGCGGCCTCCACTAACCCCATTATACCTGCCACTTCACCTTAAATGTTCATGATTGCAACAGCATGCTTGAGCTTTAACTTCCAAATCTGAGTCAAGAAGTCACCAAGTTAGTCAAGACATACACGGCCATACTGTTGCTGTAAATCAGACTTGCAATATAGATATTCTAGTTTTTAGCACAAAGATTCAGATCTTATTTTATAATAACATGAAGTGTTAAATATTCAATTCAATATGACTACATTGGCAAAGTAGGGAATCGGGCATAATTTCCCTTTTCTAGGTTAAAACCAACATAGAAAAATCTAGGGAAGTTATTATCAAATGTACTTTTACAGCATAATTTGAGAAACATATAAAATAGTTTTGGATAAATTATACGGACCTTCATTGATAATTGGCAAAACTACATTTGAGTAATTTGACATACACCAATATCATTAACCACTTTTTCTCCATCTCTCCACACCCCGCCACGGTCTCACCTCCACACACCATCACATCGCCACAAGACTCACCCCTCATCACCTGCCTTCCTAGCACAATTACGCCGCCCGCCAAACCATAGTACCGCCACCACAACAATTATCATCTGCCTTCACTCTGGCAATCCACTGCCACCACCACCAAAATACCCAACCACCACCATAATCCAAATCCAACAAAAAATCACTTCCAAAACTGACCCACCCATCACCACTAAAATCAACCCCTTGGATCGTGATCTGAAGCCCCACCTCCTCTGTCCATCGTTGTCTGAAACCCACCATATCCGAACGGTTGAGTTTAGGGAACTACAGGGGTGGAGACGAGCTATGGCATTGGCGGCGATAGAAAGAAATAGGGGACTGCGAGTTGTGGATCAGGTCTTGGATTCAGTGTGGACGGGTTTGTCAGAATAAGATGGGAATTTGGTGGCTTGCTTGATTTTGTAATTGTGTGGAATTAGTTAGGAATAGGAACAACTAGTTCAAAAAAAAAAAAAAAAAAAAAAAAAAAAAAAAAAAAAAGGAAATTGGAATAAGGTGTTCCAACAAAGAATAAGAAGGGTAATTTTGAAATTCAGATGAAAAATAGGTAACTCCTCTCTAGAACTATTTATCACAAGTGGTATAAGCTAGAATTTTTGTTTTTGAAAATTTAAAGAGTGATTGAACAATTTGATTTTATATTTTTTTAACAACTTAAGTCAAGCACTCCGCCTAAGAAGATATAAGAAAGAACTTGATGCCTTAAAAATAAATAAATAAATAATTCATACTAGAGGAAAAAGTGTCCATACTTTAGGTATGTTTTCTGCCTTCATGGACCTAGTCTGCAATTGCTTGAATCAATGACATGTTAGTGGTGGATGAAGTTGAATTCTCTTATTGCCTCTTATTATTTAAGGTAAATTATATATACATTTTTTAAAATTTTCTTTAAATATAAATTATTTTATCTAGTTTTAGAAATTAGATTTTATTTATTAAATTTTTTAATTTTATAACAAATAGCTCTCTTTATTAATAAATCATCAATTCAATTAATAGTTTTTAATGATGTCAAAAATTTATTTTAATTAATAATTTAGGCAATTTTATTATTATATATAAAAAATAGTTATAAATTTTTTTTAATTAATTCTATTAAATAAAAAATTCTAACAATAAGGTATTTATAATTTTTAAAATTAATTTATATTTTAAGCAAACTTTAAGAGATATTTGTAATTTACCATATTACTTATTAACTAAGATAAGATGATTCAAATGTGTTGGGGCTTTATGGATGTGGTCTATTTGGTGTAGTCGGAAAGGCAACAAATTATTGGATTTAAATTATAACTCAAAAAAGTATTTACTATAGTATGATGGAGCTTCTTCTCCTTTTTTTTTTCTTTTTTTTTTTTAATGAATTTACGGAAAATAGAGTAGACCGCTCTTATAAATTATAATATGCTAGTAGTTGCAGTTGCCGATGAAATTTATATCAGAACCATGAAGTGAATGCAAATTTAAAAATAAAAAAGAGTATGAGACGAAACTACTTGCTATAGTATTGAAGTATAGTATAAGCTCCACAAGAAATATGCAGCGAATATATATTTACCTAGAATGATCACAGCTTGACGTTCTTGATATTTGAACCATCTCTGAATCCTCCTCATTAACTCCGTATTCTCTCTCTACTTCTCTAATTCATTTCTCCCAAACATAAAGATGTTCATAAAAGAAAGAAAGAACGCGGTCTGTCTATTAGTTTATTATTATTACTTTTTGATTTACCGCGGTTTAGTGGTGACAGGTTGACACAATTGCTACGTAACCACTTTTTTTTTTTTTTTTCGTAAAAAAAAAATGTCCTGAAGTGTCATCACGGTATCTACAATTTCAAGATTTAAGGTGACCAGTTTTCGACTTGATTTATCTCAATCTGTAGGAAGGAATATACCACCGAGGTACTAGTGGAGCTCATCAACCATCTCCCAATCATCCCTTAGCAGGGCCAAGGTTCGATCAGAAGGCATTTGCAATTTCAAGATTTGAGGTAACCAGTTTTCGACTTGATTTAACTCAATCCATAGGAAGGGATCTGTCACCGATGTACCAGTGGAGCTCATCAACCATCCCTCAGCAAGGCCAAGGTTCGATCAGAATACATCGCGAGGTCTCAAAAAAGAGCCATTGAAAAATCTAACATTTTACACCCCTCAGGAGTCGAACTTGACTCATTGCTGTGGGAAGACAATGCCTTTACCACTAGGCCACCAACTCGGGTGGTATATAGAGGCCACTCGAACTAAAAATTTAAGGATAATATGAGGGACACCAAATTTTTTATCAAATAAATGACCAAATGTGACATATTTCATTTGATTATTTATTTGGTAAAAAATTTGAGGCCTATAGCATTTTTCAAAATTTAAAGTTGATTCTATTTATATATCATTAATACTCTCCGTACGTACCATTAATAGATTAAATTTATATTTCTATAATAACTTCTAACGAAATGACCATTAAGGACAACATGACCCATGTGAGATATTTGGTCATTTATTTGGTATCCCTAACATTTTCCAAAATTTAAAGTTGATTATATTTATATATCATTAATACTCTTAGTACATACCATTAATAGATTATATTTATATTTCAATAATATCATATAATGAAATGACCATTAAAAACAATATGAGGTGTAATCTATCCATTCAAAAAAGTTTTATTTAAAAACACAAAATACTCTTCACACACCATCATTCTTATGAGGTTTAGGATTTTGACATATAAACATTGTATTTCTTTATCATCTTCAACATTGACATACACTTATGATGTCATTCATTATCAATTAGCTCACTTTATTTTTTTCTCCATTATACTGATTTTTCAAACTCAAAACATTATTACCTTTGAAGATTTAAGTTTTAAGAATATTGAAATCAATTAGTTTTGAATATTTGCGTACTATGGATGACACTGAGATAGTTGGTTCTGATATAAATATTGAAAACGTTGATTTGAACATTGAAAATGTTAGTTTATGATTTCATTTTCTGGTTTTTTATTTATCTCACTTGTATGTTGGGAAGATGAGTTTGTTCATCGTGTTTGGATAATCAGAGTTGAACTTTTATGCAATGTTCAATTATTTATATTTGAACAAACTAATTTTGTTCAAATTATTAAGATTGACCAAATATTAAATGTTCATACATAAAAAATTAAACATTCTAAATTAGTTTGGTTAAAATAAATTAAGCTTTTATTCAGTGTTTAGATATAAACTTTTGAGCACATTAAATTTGTTCAACTCTGTATTTATGAACACGACTAATTTGATGAATTTGAAGCGACGACGAGAGGCGAGAGTTCAAGATCGACAATGAAGGGGTGTTTGATAACATGATTCAATACTTAAAATTGAATATATTAAGTGATAATCAATTAAGTGTGTTTGATAATCACAATTGATATCATTTAAAAATTTAAGTGCCTCTTAAAATGTAAGTTAAAATTTTAAAAAAATGTAACTCATATGAAACTCACTTAATTTTGACTGAATTTATAAATACTAAACATAAGTATCAGTATACACTATTTTAGACTCACTACTAACACTGCCGCCGCCACCGTTATTGCTAGTACGACCCACCCTACCATCGCTGCCGTTACCACCACCATTATGCTACCATCACCACTATCGTTGTCGCCACCACCACTACCACTACCACAATCATCATGCCATTGCCACTACTACCACTACCACTACCACTACCATGCCACCACCACCACTACCATCGTTACCGTTGCCGCTACCATCACCACCAACATCATGCTATCACAACCACTACCTTTTATCATTATCACCACTACCATTGCTACTGTTGCCACTACCACCACCACCATGCCCGTCACCGTTACCACCACCACCACCAGTATAATAGACTGGAAAAATTATTTCTTTTTTGAAATATAGTTTTTTCATTATTGGCAAAATGTGCTATTATATTGTGTTATAATGTTTAAAATTATGATAACTAAAAAGGAGAGTGTTGAGAGTCGTCCTACCCTTGTTATTGTCCCAACAATTGTGATGCCAACAGTAACTCCGTCAGTATTGGTCAATCATGGAGAAATGGAAGAAACAAACCGTAAAAATTTGAGAGAATTGATTTTAAATATGACAACAAAAATTGTTATTTTATCTTACTACTTTAATTCTAGTTTGAGATTCCCATGAAACTGTACCAGTACTGAGAGATAGAGAAACTGATTGGCAAATTGTGGCTAGAGTAGAAGCCTAAAAAGCATGTAGACTTCCTATGTCAGAATTATATTTTCAACAGTCTCGTAAACACACTTTATAATGTGTATTGCATGCAGGAGACTACTAGAGAAGTGTGGGAATCTTTAGAACTAAAATATAAGACAAAAAACACTGGCGCAAAGAAATTTGTAATCGGACGTTTTTTAGATTATAACATGGATGATTCCAAGACTGTTATCAGTCAAGTGCAAGACTTTCAGTTAATTCTCCATGATATTTATGCTGAACGAATGATTCTTAGTGAATCCTTTCAAGTTGTGACAATTATTGAGTTGCCACCGACATGGAAGGATTTTAAGAATTATCTTAAGTATAAGCTCAAGAAGATGAAACAGGAGGAATTGATAGTGCAGCTCATTATTAAGAAAGATAACTGCAATTCTGACAAGAAGGTAGGCAATCACATCATGCAACAAGGACAATGTTCTAAATCCAATAATAGAAAGATGAAGTATGCTGGGAAGAGTCCCAAGCAGGGCTTCCAAGAGTTGAATAACAAAAGGTTTAAAGGCAAGTGTTTTGTGTGCTATAAAGATGGACATTGAGTGATGAATTCCCATCAGCGCAAGGACAATAGAAGTTCTAGCAAGAAACCTGCACAAGCATGTGTGACGAAAGTTAACAACCTTTCAGATAGGTTGGTAAACATCAGTCTTTTTGCAATTGTCTGTGAGACAAAATTGTTGGGACAAGTGTGAAGTTTGCGCTGAGGCAAAACTTACTAAGACATCATTCACTACAATAGAGAGAAGTACTGAACCTTTGAGTTTGATTCATACAGATATTTGTGATCTGAAATATGTTCAAACAAGAGGAGGTAAAAAGTATTTCATTATTTTTATTGATGATAGCATGTGATATTATTAAGTTTACTTGCTGAGAAGTAAAAAATGAAGCCTTAGAGGCTTTCAAGCAATACAAAGTTGAGATTGAGAACTAACTTGGTAAGAGAATTAAGGTTGCCAGAAGTGACAAAAGTGATGAATATAATGGTCCATTTGAGAAAGTGTGTTTTCAATTCGAAATTATTAATCAAACTACTGTACCCTATTCTCCTTAATCAAATGGAGTGGTTGAGAGAAAGAGCTGAACTCTAAAAGAGATGATGAATCCCATGTTGATAAGTTTGGGTTTACTCTAGAACTTGTGGGGGGAGGCAGTTCTATCTGCAAATTTTATTTTAAATAAAATACCCCACAAGAAGATTAGTAAAATACCATATGAGTTATGGAAAGGTTGGAAACCAACCTACAAAATGTGGGGGTGTTTGGCAAAAGTGGCGATCCCTAGTCCAAAGATGTCTAAGATTGGATCAAAAACTATTAATTGTGTATTCATCGGTTATATAAATAATAGTAGTGCATATCAATTTCAGATTTATAAATCTGAAAATCCTGATATGCATGAGAATACTATTATTGAGTCAAGGAATGTAATGTTCTTTGAACATATATTTTCTTTAAAGACAATTGTAGAGTCTTTGACTTCGAAAGTTGAAAACATAAGTTCTATCAAGAGGACTTATGATGTTGTCATGAGTAACAGTGAGGACCAAGAACATCAAGAGGAAAATGAACCTAGACAGAGTAAGAGGGCTAGAACTTCAAAATCCTTTGGTCCTGATTTTCTAACGTATTTGTTAGAAAACGAGCCTCAAAGCTTTAAGAAAGCGATATTAGGTCCTGAAGCACCTTTGTAGAAAGAGGTTGTGAATAGTGAAATTGAATCCGTTATGCAAAATCATACTTGGAAATTGATTGATCTCCTTCTGGGATGTAAACCACTTGGATATAAATAGACATTCAAGAGAAAAATGAAAGCATATGGTTCAATTGACAGGTATAAAGCGAGACTTGTAGTCAAGGGGCATCGGCAAAAGATTATTTTGATACATATTCCCTTGCTAAAAGAATAACATTCATTCGCATGCTACTAGCAATTGTGACATTGTACAATTCAGAGATACATCAAATGGATGTTAAGACAGCTTTCTTAAAGGGCAACTTAGATGAAAAGACCTATATGGAACTGTGGAGAAGTGGTTTGGAAATACTCTTCTGATCCTGGGGGACGCTCATGATCCTCTGCAAGTCACCTGAAAAGGATTAAACACTCCGGTCAGGCATGCCGGAATTAGCACTCTGACGGACAAGTCAATTCTACACTCAGGATTACTTGTATTTTAAGTTAAGCGTAAAGGTTCTCACATACCTTTCTTGAACTGAGGCTCTTGTATTTATAGTACTCTCTTTGGGCCTTAGGGCCTGGCCCAACCCTGATCATTTACATGTACTTATTACTCGGCCTTTGTTCTACTAATAGGAATGCCGGCTATTTCATTCGGCTTTTCAATTGAATAGGGTCAATGCTGAATAGAGGTTATGTTCTGGATCAGACTGGTCCGCTCGTCTGTTGATCTAAGATTATTCGGCTCCCACAATTGCCCCCCAAACACCCCACTAGCATCAGTCAGTCGGCGTGTTTGGCTTTTAGTCTAGGAAGTCAAAAATTCGACAGTTAATCCCCTTCCCAATGCGTGTCAGAACGCGTACATACTTTTTGGTCATTGTAACATTTTCCCGCCCCTTCGTACATTGCCTTCATTTAATGCGATTTG
This sequence comes from Camellia granthamiana, assembly GCA_036172215.1. Classification (NCBI taxonomy): domain Eukaryota; kingdom Viridiplantae; phylum Streptophyta; class Magnoliopsida; order Ericales; family Theaceae; genus Camellia; species Camellia granthamiana. The sequence continues at coordinate 202,057 of JAXFYN010000068.1, read as the reverse complement.
AAATTGTCACTTAGAATGTATGTTCTGAATACTCAAAGACATCTGGCTCGCCTTCTAGTGCAACTCCTACATTTCATGGCTTCTATAACCCCTTGTTTCTCGCTCTTTCCTTTGTCTCCTGTAAGTTTTCTTCTCCTTCATTTTTGATCCCCCTTCTTTGTGTGCTTTTAGTTTTCCATAATCCTTGAGTTCTCCGAAATGGCAAAACATCTGAAGGAGCTCCTTTCTACAGATCGAATCTCCGGCTTTCGACGCCATTTCTTCATCCCCGACGACGTCCATCTGTCACTTTGGCAGACAGCACCACTAATATGGAGAGGGAAGATGAGAGCTCAATCGTCTTTCCTCTCCTATCAATTGCTGAGAACGGCGTCCACTTTCCTCTTCATCCACTTTTGAGGGCCGTTCTTCGGTACTGGGGTCTCATCACTTCCCAGCCCAATGTGAACTTCTTTCGCATCATAATGGGAATTGTAGAGATAAATCGACGTCTTAGAATTAATTTAGGTATTCCTGCCATTCGGCATTGTTATGTCCTAGCCAAATCTACCGGTCGGCTAGGACGCTACTTTCTTAGAGCCAAGGATACTAATCATCACTTAGTGACCATGCTTGCCAGCTCTGGCAAGCGTGTCGACGACGTGATGGTCGCTGTCCGTGGTAATTGGGAATTCGACGAAGGTGAAGATCGCCTAGACCCTGTGCCAAGGCGAAAAGGCGAACCAGGTGGCAGATTAGATCACTTTGTTATTTACATATTTAATTATTTGGCACTATATTCATCTACTCGTTTTATTTATGCAGGAAGCGATTTGAAGAGAGTGTTGGTTTCAGACGACGACGTTGTGCTCGCAGAAATTAAAACCGTAGTACAGTTCGTCGGCCGTCCAAACCTTCAAAAACAAGGAAGGGTAGCCCACATTGTACTGCGATACGAGCCGACTTACACAACGTTCTCGGTGGCAGACAACATTCCGATCGCACGAGGCAACAATCATCTTACAGCCCTCATCTTCCCCAGCTTCGAAAACTTAAGACAGATCGGTTTGGAATCATTTGACTCTGAACACGTGGAAGAACAGGTAACCGAACCAATCGCCGAGGTCCCGGACCGGTTGGCCGCGAAAGTTGATGAAGCTATTAATTTGGCCTTTGAGGAAGCCAGATTAAACGCTTCTGACCCCCGTCTATATCAGGACGAGGGGACGCCTTTGAAGATATTTTTACAAACTTGGGAGATCTTCCCGGCGATTACTCTCAGGATATGGTTGGGGAAAATCTTACGCAGATGGCGCGAAAGAGAAACGCCGAACGCATGGCCGCCTGAAAAAAGGCCGAGGCCATCCGTTCTGGACTTGTTCCGACTGAATCTATTCAACCTACAGTTGTAGAAGAAACGGCTCACGTTGTCGTGGCCGAGACGGAAAAGGATGTCAAGCGCCCAATTACAGAAGAGCGGCCGATTTCAGAGGATCGGGGCGAAAAATGAAGCGCTGAGGGCAAGGACGACTCTGAAGAGGGCCCCATTGATAAATGGCCACGCTTGGAGGAGTCGGTTGTGGTTGTTCCTTTCGTTATTGAGCCAAAGATAAAAAAAACATGCCAATCTCCTTTGAAGTGTCGGCTTTGAAAGATCCAGCTGTGGCACTGAGCTTGGCTACCTTGGTCTCCTTGCCAGCTGACATGGCGACTTTTCGTGTCGAGCCAAATTTGGTAACGGTAGCATTAGCTGCCCAGTCGGCCCTTCTGGTATCTGACTAACTCCTTTGTTGGTTTGGTTTCCATTTGATGTTTTTTGGAATGTGATGATCCTTTGTTTTGCAGTCGGTTGGAAGGATCGCCGAATTAGGCCGTCGCCAACATGAAGTCATTGAAAGGATTGGCCATTTGCAATCAAAAGTCGATGGTCAAAGGAGCAGGGCAGAGTTTGAGGCAATGAGAGCCACAATGGAAAGTGCGTGGGCCGAGGCTGAGAAGGAAAGGGCCAGGACTGCTGATCAACTCAGATCTGACGCCAAGGAGAGGGCAAACGCGAGCGAGGAATCGCTCAAGTTAGCCAAGGAGGCGCTTGCGAAACTGGTGGCCAATTTGGAAGAGTTGAAGCAGGCCAAGGAAAAAGCCGACTCTGAGGCTTCCGCGACATTCGATTCTGAGAAGTGCGCCGCCTTTAATGACTACGTAGAAGAAGTCCCCAAATTTGAGAATCGGGGATTCAAACACGGCTAGCTCAAAGCCCTTGCTACCGCTTGTGTTACATCGGCCATGCCAATTCCATACGAGCAAGTGGACGTCGAGCCGTTTGAGTCTAATCTTGAGACTTGATTTGGGTGACATTCTAGTTTTGTTAGGTTTTTCTCAATTTTAATGTATGTTTTTTGTTAGTTGACTTTCATCTTTTTTGGATTTTCATATGTAAAATGTCCGCTGCTAGCGCCCAATTTATGAATGAAAATTTTCTATGCTCTCAAGTTATTTCTTGTATTGTTTGCTGTATGAGTACATAACTAGGAGAATCACCAGTTAGAACAAAATGTCAAGATTACATGAGACGACATACTTAAAAGTTGATTAAATTTATGGATCTGATTTAATCATAAACAACGAATTCATGAATATTATACTGATGAATAGATTCGTGGAACGGCTGGGGCACTCAAGCCGACTAGATTGATGAATCTGCCCTTGCCCCAGCTGGTTCATGATCGTATAATGCCGAATAACACGTTACTTATGAATCTCGTACTAATGAATCGATTCATGGAACGGCTGGGGCACTCAAGCCGACTAGATTGATGAATCTGCCCTTGCCCTAGCTGGTTCATGATCGTATAACGCCGAATAACACGTTACTTATGAATCTCTTACTGATCAATCAATTCATGGAACGACTGGGGCACTCAAGCTGACTAGATTGATGAATTTGCCCTTGTCCCAGCTGGTTCATGATCGTATAACGCCGAATAACACGTTACTTATGAATCTCGTATTGATGAATCGATTCGTGGAACGGCTGGGGCACTCAAGCCGACTAGATTGATGAATCTGCCCTTGTCCTAGCTGGTTCACTAATATTAAACATCGAATATGAGTGGATAATGGGGCGATTGGGGCATTTGACTCAGTTGGCGCCGAGCTGTTGACGTTTCAATATTAATGAGATTGCCTTGGAGGTGCTGCCCTCATAGGGAATAAATGCGCGTGTACTTCATGAACGAGGGTCCTATTTATGTGCTCAGTCAGCAACTCAGTCCAGCTCTTTGAGGAAGATTAAACAAGTGTGAATGTCAAATAGACTTTTCTTCAACAGCAGAGGCGAAGCGAAGACGCTAGCTGAGCTAGGAAGAGCCATGAGTCGAAGTGGTGAACCTTCACGCACGGGCAGTAGGACTTCGAGGGATCGGGAGAGACACCAATCTCCTCGTCGTCGAAGTAGGTCACCCAAGAGGGACAAGTAGCCACAGCGAAAGTCTCTTCAACCCCGTCCTGGAAGGGAATCCGACGTGACTCCTTGCCCATTGAGTTTTGCAGTCTTCGTGGGTAATAAACCCATGACAGAGGCAGATTCGATCATTCGAGATCCAAATGTGGCAGTCGAGTTCGCTCAACAGAATTTTCCACTCGAAGTTCAGCAGTCGATGGTAGGTTGGCAAGACTTCGAAGTGTTTCGTGAAGGCGTTCATGGGGCGGTAAAGGGACTGTACACCGTTTACGAGATTGGCATGCGTCTCTGTGCCGCTCGCCGCGATATAGAACAGAGAGATGAACGCATTCAGAAGTTAGAAGCTCACACCGAGAAGGCCGAGCGTGAGCTAATGAAAATCAAGTTTGTCGAGCCCCAATTAGCCAGCCACCGCAACCTGGTTGTGGAGGAGAGGGTTACTCAAAGGCTGATTAGTGATGCGATCGCCGATCGTAACATGGCTAGCATGTTCGCGATTGAGACTGCGAGGGCTGCAGCCTATGAAAAAGGCTTCCATGACGGCCGACTGATTGGAATTCAGAAGACGAAAGAGAAGCTCGCCGAAGAAGTTTGCTGATGTGAAAATCGTGGATTTAGGCACGGCTGGATCAAGGCACTTCAGCAGGCTAAGGCTCTCCAAACAACAGGGTTGGATTCTGCATTGCCGTTGTGCCAGCAGAATGATTTCCCCTTCTTCGCTTTCGAAATTGAAAAGAGTGATGATGAAGGAGCTGCCGAATAGAAGAATAACTTGTAATGCTTATGTAGATTGAAAGTGAAATTATGTATTTAATGGCTAATTTTAATAAAATGCTTAGTTGTCTATTTGTAGCGCACTTGTTATTTATTTTAGTACACATCTTATTCTGAATGTTCGTACGTTTTAGATTGTGTTTATGCGGCTGACTTGAAAATGGTAGGTACGAATGCCATTTCATTTTGAATAATTAATTAGAGACTGTCTTGAACAATCTCATTTTGAATATTTCCATTTCTTGATTTGTGCGTGTCATCCTTTAATCGAACCAAAGGTGTCATGCGCCGATGGGTCTCCGAATCCGTACGATTAATCAGCCCAAAGACGTTTTGCGCCGATAAGGCTTCGAATCCAGAGATGGCCAATCGGGATATCCATGGAGGGCGCTCTGAATTAGGAGGCTTAATCGGCCCAAAGACGTCACACGCCGATGGGGCTCCGAATCCGGAGGCTTAATCTGGCCAATCGTGATATCCATGAAGGGCGCTCCGAATGCGGAGGTTTAAATGGCCCAAAGGAATCACGCGCCAATGGGGCTCCGAATCCGAAGGCTTTATTTGGCCAATCGTGATATCCACGAAGGGCGCTCTGAATCAGGAGACCTTTTCGGCCCAAAGACGTCATGTGCCGATGGGGCTCCGAATCCGGAGGCTTTATTTGGCCAATTGTGATATCCACGAAGGGCGCTTCGAATATGGAGACTTTTTTGGCCCAAAGACGTCATACACCGATGGGGCTCCGAATCCAGAGGCTTTATCTGGCCAATCGTGATATCCATGGAGGGCGCTCCGAATCCGGAGGCTTTTTCGGCTCAAAGACGTCATCCGCCGATGGGGCTCCGAATCCGGAGGCTTTATTTGGCCAATCGTGATATCCACGAAGGGCGCTCCGAATCCTGAGGCTTTTTCGGCCCAAAGACGTCATACTCCGATGGGGCTCCGAATCCAGAGGCTTTATTTGGCCAATCGTGATATCTACGAAGGGCGCTTCGAATCCTGAGGCTTTTATCGGAACACCTTTGAACTCGATTTCGTAGTGAGTAAATACAGATTTATAGAGAATGAGATATACATGGCAATCCGTTCAAAACAAGTATCATGCCCCACAAGTCGGGTCAATGATAAAACTTGCATAAATGCGTGGAATTCCAAGGCCGTGGCAGACTCCTTCCTGACATGTCTTTGAGCCGATATGCCCCTACTCCTGCGATCGAATCAATCTGATACGGGCCGTCCCAGTTAGGACCCAATTTTCCATCAGCCGGTTTCTTGGCAGCTGGAAGTACCTTCTTTAAGACCAACTCTCCTGGTCTGTAGCGGCACAGCTGAACACGTTGATTATATGACTTGGCAAGTTGCTGCTGGTACCGCGCCATGGACACAAGGGCTCGGTCTCTTCGTTCTTCAATCAGAATCAAATCCAAAGCCAGCATCATATCATTTCGGCCCATATCAAAAACTTGAGATTTCAGGGTTGGGTGGTCGATCTCCAGGGGTATGATCGCCTGGGTTCCAAAGCATAGAGCAAATGACGTTTCTCCAGTAGATCGCCTCAACGTAGTTCGATGAGCCCACAATACACTCGGCAATTCTTCGACCCATTTGCCTTTAGCTTTCTCTAGCCTCTTCTTGATGCCATCCAAGATGGATTTATTAGAGGCTTCAGCTTGACCATTGCTTTGTGGGTAAGCCGGCGTAGAAAAGTAAGGCCCGATACCATACTTGCTGCACAACTCTCGATCGACGCCACAATCAAACTGGGTGTCGTTGTCTGAAATTAGAGCTCTTGGAATGCCGAATAGTGTTACGATATTTCTCCATACAAAGCGCTTAACATCAGCATCTTGAATGTGAGTTAATGCCTCTGCTTCGACCTATTTTGTGAAATAATCTGTCGCGGCGATCAAGTATCGCTTGTTCCCTGGGGCTCTCGGCAATGGTCCTACGATATCAAGTCCCCATTGGGCGAACGGCCAGGGACTGGTAATGGAGCTTAACTCTTTAGCAGGTAGATGGGTTAACGGGGAGAACTTCTGGCACTGTTCACATTTCCTCACATAGCATTCGGCATCAGATCTCATTGTCGGCCAGTAATACCCCTGTGTTATAGCTCGATGGGCTAAAGAGCGCCCACCAGAATGGGCACCACAACTGCCCTCATGTATTTCAGTCAGAAGCTCTTCGACTTTGTCTAGGTGTACACATTCCAAGTATGGACCTGAAAGGGATTTTTTATAAAGCTTTCCTTGCAGTCCAAGTAGTATTGCAGGGCTTTGTTTCGCAGCTTGTGCGCTTCTTTTTTGTCCACTGGGAGCTGTTCAGATGACAGGAATGCATCAATGGGGTCCATTCAACTTGGTCCTGACTCTATGACATTGACCTGGATTTCCTCCGAAGGGCCAATGCTTAGCTCCATGATGAAACCTACTTCGATGGTCCGTTTAATCTCTGAGTTAATGGTGGAGGCTAGGCAAGCTAGGCATCTGCATGTGTGTTCTGGTCACGTGTTATCTGATTCAATTCATGATGGTCAAATTTGGCCAATAAGGCGCTAGCCGACTTCATGTAAGCTGCCATACGGTCATTTTTGGTTGCGTACTCTCCCTTTAGCTAATTGATCACCAATTTTGAATCGCAAAATACCAGCAAATGCTGAGCACCCAGAAGGTGTGCATTCCTCAAACCGCCCAGAAAGGCTTCGTATTCGGCCTCGTTATTTGATGCTTTGAAGCCGAGTTTGACGGCCTGCTCAATTATTGCGCCATCGGGAGCCATGATTACTACTCTTGCACCGCTGCCCCATTGATTGGATGATCCATCACAGTACAACTGCCAAATATCCCCAACATAGATTCTCTAGTTCGGCTTAGGTCGAATTTCATCAAACTTGAATTCGGTAAGATTCCTGGTAAATTCAGCTACAAAGTCAGCAAGCACCTGCCCCTTGATTGAGGTTCTAGGTAGAAACTGAATGTCGTACTGGCCGAGTTCAAGAGCCCACTTTGAAACGCGTCCTGATGCTTCCGTACTGTGTAGTACTGATCGGAGGGGGTAATCTGTTAGCACCCTGATGTTGTGCCCCTGGAAGTAATGCATCAGTTTTCTTGCCACCATGACCAAAGCTAAGATGAGTTTCTCCAGCGGCAGGTAGCATGTTTCGGCATAGACCATTGCCTTGCTCACATAATACACTGGTCGCTGTTCCCCCAGCTCTTCCTTAATCAGTACAGCACTGACGGCCCGGTCAGAAACTGCCAGAGACAAGATGAGCGGGTCGCCTGCCGAGGGTGTTGTCAAGAGGGAAACTGATCGAAGGTAAGTTTTGAGACCGTTGAATGCGGCTTCGCACTCAGCCGACCATTCGAAAGACTTTCCCTGTCGGTGTATGGAAGAAGTGTCGGCAGCGATCTGTAGACCGACTAATGAACCTGTGAGTGCGACGGCCATCCCCATCAACTTTTGAACCTCTTTTACCGAACGAGGGGAGCCGAGTTCCAAGATTGCTGTGATTTGCCTCGAGTTGGCCTCGATTCCTCGGTGGTTGACAATGTAACCCAAGAACTTGCCAGAGCCGATCCTAAACGCACACTTGGAAGCATTTAGCTTCATTTTGTATTTGCGTAGAATGCTGAATGTCTCCTCCAGATCGGCTATATGATTCTGCTCTTCCTTGGATTTGACCACCATGTCATCAATATATACTTCCATAGTGTGGCCGAGTTGCTCTTTGAACATGGTGGTGACCAGTCTCTGGTAAGTTGCCCCTGTATTCTTCAGCCCAAAAGGCATGACCTTGTAGCAATAGGTTCCTCTTGTGGTGAGGAATGCAGTCATGTCTTGGTCCTCTGGATGCAAGGCAATTTGATGGTAGCCCCTGTAGGCATCAAGGAAGCTCATGCGCTGATGATGTGCTGTAGCATCTACCAGTTGGTCTATTCTTGGGAGAGGAAAACAATCTTTGGGGCAGGCTTTGTTTAGGTCCGTGAAATCAACGCAGACTCGCTAGGTTCCATTCTTCTTCTTCACAACCATAGTATTAGAGAGCCATGTAGGGCAGGTCACTTCCCTGGTTGCCTCGGCATCAAGCAACCGGTCAACCTCTTCAACAACTGCGGCAGTGTGCTTCGTGGCTGATCGCCGACTTTTCTGGATGATCGGCTTGCATTTAGGGTCAACATTTAAACGGTGTTGCGCAACAGATGGATCTACACCCATCATCTCATATGGAGTACATGAAAATATATCAAGGTTGCCGAGCAGGAAGGAAATTAGCTCCTGTTGGTTGGCTTGATTGAGGGAGGCGCTGACCATGAAGAACCTATCTGGGTCGCCGTTGATTTCAACTCGATCTAGGTCTTCCGTGGCCTTTTCATTTGGGAGCCGCCCAACGTCGTCGAGGCTCTCATGATCTATTACCTCAATAGACTTCACTTGTAACTCCTTTGGCGTCTTTTGAGCAAGGAGATAACATGCTTGTGCCAATTTCTGAGAGCCACGGATTTGCTTAATGCCGCGTTCTGTGGGGAAGCGTAGTAGCTGATGATAGGAGCTTGGCACGACTTGTATGACATGCAACCAGGATCGTCCCATGATGAGGTTATACAGCGATGGCAGCCTGACGGCCAAGAATTCCACATCCACTGTTTGGTATCCCGCTCGGACTGGTAGAGTGATTTTTCCCAATGGGTATTCTGGATTGGCGTTGAAGCTGAATAATGGATAAGGAGCTGGAGAGAGGTCCGATTCTGAGAAACCGAGTTTGGTGAATGTCTTGTAATACATAATCACTGATGTGCTCCCCAGATCAATGAGTACGCGCTCAACGGTGAATCGGTTTACGCGTAACTCAATTACCAAGGGATCGAAGTGGGGAAGTGTCACACCGGCCAAATTTGAATCATTAAAAGAAATGCTTGCAGCTTCATGGGGCTATTTAGTCGGAGTGAGTTGATTTGGAGGACCAGGATTTGAATGAATCGTATGCACCGATGATGAAATTGGTAGGGTGTATATCATGTAGATCACGCCTAGTGGAGGGGAATCCTGTCTTAGGGCTATTGCATTGGTTGAGTTGCTTTTTCGGACATACTGCTGTAGCCGACCATGCTTGACCAATTCCTTCAAGTGATCTTTCAATGCATAACATTTCTCAGTTTCATGGCCATGATCCTTATGATACTCGCACCGCCGATCCCGTCTTCGAGTATCGGGAGGTTCCACCATTTTTGACGGCCACTTGAAGAACGGAAGATGCTGGATTTTGGACATGACCATGCTGATCAGCTCCAACAACTCAGTATATTTCTTGTCGGCGCGCCTTGTGCGCCTATTGTCGACTTGCAGCTATTCATTCGCTCGGTGAGAGCATTGGTCACTTGATCGGCAAGAATCTCGTCTCTTAGCTCATTTCGCCTGATGCCGTGGTTCAGGGCTCTGAGGTGCTACAAAATTTAACGGCTGACTAAATTCAGCAGGAGCCGTTTTGTTGGTCATATTGCCAGCTTTAACCATCAAGGCATCATCTTCCACTTTACAGTATTCTTCAACTTTCTTCATCAACGACCAAATTGTTTTGGGGGGCCGTCTGGTCAAAGAGCTGCGGAGGGCACTGTCGGGATGCAGCCCCATCTTGAAGGCGGTGATGGCCATGGAGTTATTGCAAGCATCGTCTACCAGATTGAAACATTCCCAATACCGTGCCGAGTATGCACGAAGGGTTTCCCCCGGTTGAATCTGCATTGCCCAGAGGGAATCGGCTTGCTTGGGCTGGACCTCATTAGTGATAAACCTTGCCCTGAAGGATTTATGGACTTGGTGGAAGCTTTTAATCGAAACCGGCTCCAGTTTATAATACCACCTGACAGCTAGTGGTGCCAAACTGCTCGAAAATATTCTACACATCAAAGCCTCGTCATCTGCATGCAGCGTCATGGCTTGCTTGTAATGGCTGATGTGATCGGTGGGGTCTGATTTACCATCGTACAAGGTGAATGATGGTGCTTTGAATTTCTTGGGTAGCACTACCTTTGCAATCCGTCGTATAAAGGGATCGTGTCGATCTTCATCTTAACTATTTCTTCTTCGCTTATGCCTTATACGGGGACTCTCTTCAGAAAAACTGGTAGTTTCAGGTCGCTCCTTCTTCCTGGGCTCTGGGGATAATGAGTCGGAGTCGCTATCAGTGTTGTCTTGTCGGGTTCGAGGTCGTCGACCAGTTGCTTTCAGAGATCGTTCCGGATTTAGGCGTACAGCTTGTTTAGACTTCGCCATTTCCAAGGCCAAATCTTGACGGAGACATTCGTTCTCAGTAATCATGTTCTCCAACCTCTGTACATTTTGCTTTGCTTGTTCCATGATCACCTGCATTGTCTCATGCTTTGAAGTCGAGGGTAAGGCGAAGTTCAAGGCACGTCTTGCGGCGATAGTCTCCGGTCCAAGCATGTTTGTTGGAGTGAGGTCGTCTCTTTGTGTGGTTTCGTCAGTGACTATCGGAGGGTCTTCTGTTACGCCTGCCATGGATGTGTTTGAGTATTCCCACAGACGACGCAAATTGTGGAGAAGCGGTTTGGAAATACTCTTTTGATCCTGGGGGACGCTCGTGATCCTCTGCAAGTCACCTGAAAAGGATTAAACACTCCGGTCGGGGGCGCTAGAATTAGCACTCCGACGGACAAGTCAGTTTCTACACTCAGGATTACTTGTATTTTAAGTTAAGTGTAATGGTTCTCACATACCTTTCTCGAACTGAGGATCTTGTATTTATAGTACTCTCTTTGGGCCTTAGGGCCTGGCCCAATCCTGATCCTTTACATGTACTTATTACTCGGCCTTTGTTCTACTGACATGAATGCCGACTATGTCATTCGGTTCTTCAATTGAATAGGGTCAATGCCGAATAGAGGTTATGTTCTGGATTGGACTGGTCCATTCGTCTGTTGATCTAAGATTATTCGGCTCCCACAGGAACAACCTGAGGGGTTTGTAGTTCCAGGCCAAGAGAAGAAAGTTTGTTAGCATGTAAAATCTCTTTATGGGTTGAAACAAGCATCGAAGCAATGGCATGAGAAATTTGATCAAGCCATGATTTCGGATGGGTTTAAGATAAACGAATATGACAAGTGTGTCTATATGAAAAAATAGACGAAGACTATGTCATAATTTATCTTTATGATGACATGCTCATTATTGAGAGTAACAATGACATGATAAAGTCTACAAAGAAGATGTTAAACAAAAGGTTTGACATGAAGGACTTAGGAGTTGCAGATGTAATTCTTGGAATGAAGATTACAAAAAACTCTTAACAAATATGCTTTATCTCAGTCTTACTATGTTGAGAAGATTCTGAAAAAATTTGGTGAGCATGACAATCGTCTTGCTAAAACACCTGTTGAGATGGGTCTTCATTTATTGAAAAATAGAGGTGAAAGCATATCACAATTAGAGTTCTCCCATATTATTGAAAGCTTGATATACTTTATGAATTGCACTCGGCCTAATATTGCTTATGCCATAAGCAAGTTGATTAGGTATACAAGTAATCCAGGGAAAGACCACTGGAAAGCTATAGCGAGGGAGCTTAGATATCTAAGACATACCAAAAGATATGGCTTACAGTATACTTGATATCCAGTAGTAGTAGAAGGGTACAGTGATGCAAATAGGATATTGGATATGAAAGACTAAAAATCCATGAGTGGATATGTCTAATCTTTTGGAAATTATCCAAATAGACATGCATAGAAAAGTCTACAGTAGAATTTGATTTTATCGTGTTGGATAAAACTAGAGAAGAAGTAGAGTGGCTTCGAAATGTCCTAGAAGTGATTCCAAGGTGGCCTAAAACTGTGCTAACCATATGCTTTCGCTATAATAGCGAAACAAAAATAGGATAGGCACAAAGTGTGATGTATAACGGAAAGTCTAGACATATTTGTTGAAGACACAATACCGTTAGACAATTGCTTTCACATGGAATTATTTTCGTTGAGTGTATAAAGTCAGAGGATCCATTGATTAAAACGCTAGCCAGAAAGTAGTTGTATTATTTATCATTTAAGCCTATTATTTAAAGTCACCATAATGATAACCCAACTTAGCTGACTGGAGATCTTAAGATCTAAGTTCAAAGGGACAACCGAATTATGGATGACTCTCGTATCACTAAAGGAAATTATCTCTGTTACAACCCAAACCTGTCCCTATAGGTTTAGCATCGTAACTGGCCAGTAATCCTTGAATTACCAAAGGTCTCTAATCAGAATATCATAAAATGTAAGGGGCTGTGGAAGCAAATATATAAAATACATTGTCCATAGAACTGCGTGACGTATATGGGACAAAAATTTAAAACTTGAATATATATATATGACGTCAAGGTTTCATAAGTCAAGCATTATCACACAGATATTAATAAGAAGGGCTTAGCCCTGTATACATATATCCAAAAACAAATAAAAATCAAAACATTCTTAACATGAGCTATAAAACTTGACTTCTTCCAACGGGAACCTCCTTGGGAGGCACAAAGGCTGACTCATAAAAATCAAGTCTAGGCGATTAACTCTAGGCTTAGTTACATGTCTAATCACCTACATACATAATATAAATAGAGTGAGCGGGAGCCCAGTGAATAATAACAAAGTAAAGGGTTAAATGAATGATGTCCCACATCAGATTCAGAAAACAGACTTCATAGCAGAAACGGATTCATATTCACATTCTTATCCAAATCATATACAGAAATCAGAGTGCATGCTTAATCATACATGGTACACCCATTAGCACTGACAGATCAAATACAGAGCATAAAGGGTCATGCTTGCCAGTTCCATTAAGGAAGCTCTAGTACCGATAACATATAACATGCTTAAACCACGATATTGGTACCCCCGGGTGAGGGCCATGAGACCATGGTATTATTACTCCCGGGCAAGGGCCATGTGCTAAGGATGCGTAGACTCGACTTTCTTCGCGCCATCCCTTTTCGAGATAGCGAATTGGTCTACTACAGTTCGGACTCTTGTCATGGTTCTGAATCTAATCTCACAAAGTGCAATGTGAGACTGATAAACACCAAAGAGTCCAATCCGGCAAATCATTTTGGAAAATTAGATTTTGAATCAAATAATGCCAAAATTGGACTGCTTTGCCAAAGTACAGAGTCGCCTCCTAGATATTTTGTTTTTGGGAAATTTAGGAAACCCTGACTCGTGCCAAAGGCCACGTGTCCGTCATCACCAAAGTTGCCTCGGCTCGGGAACTTGGGTACGAGAGGGGAAGGTTCTGAAATGAGCACTCCCGCTTGCCCAGTCAAAAGATCGACCTCTACTAAGCATTATATGTTGTTTTATAAACCTCATGTTGTTTTATAGACTAATTCGCAAGACTTGGGAACAAATCGACTCATGTTTGTTTTCGAAAATGGTTTGAAAGTGCCACTCGCAAGTGGGCTAAAGCGCGGATTTTTCACCCTCAAGTGGGCTTAAAAACATGATTTTGCCACTTCGCAAAGTGGGTTTAAAACTCACATTTATCGAATTGTCCAATTCAAGCAACAAAGCCTTCATCCACAGGCACTCATGCAGTTAATCATATAAGGAAATAGCCTCATGGAAAGCATGCGAAACCTGGCAACACACACTCATGCAAGTATGCTAAAGTGTAAAACTTACAGTGTACTCCAAGCCAAAACAAAAGCTAGTTAGAAATATGCTTGATCCTAACTATGTTAAGATGCCTAATGCAACACATACAATATGTAACTAAATAGGCTCGGCTATCTAAGATGGCATATGAATGCAACAATTTGATACACGTATTCAAAGAGGTATTGAAATACAATACAGTTTGAATGATGTGCTGAGCCCGGTACATGCAAGACAAATGAATGGATGCAAAGATGCAAGCATAAGGTATGCTAATTGAAACATGCCCTAAACTAACCATTGAAAGTAGTTAAATAAAAGGGAGAAAGAAGTGGGGTTGGAAGACATGCACACACACACGCACCCTTATTACAACATTGTGCCCTCTCGAAGGAGGGTCCGAATGAATAAGTTAGGCTACTCTAAGCTAAGCTAATTATTACAAACTAACTAATTAACTATTCTAGCTAATTAATTATTACAAACCGAATCGAAGTAATTAACTAACTATTCTAAGATAGCTAAAGTATTACAAAACGGATTAAACTAACTAATGATAACACATGTATCAATTAGCTACAACTAACTAATAAAGCGATAAAGCGGCCTCGCAGGCGAGGGAGACATGCATGCTCGGATGGCTTCCTCTCGAAAATCCATCACCTTGCCATCGGTTGTCTCTGTGTCACGACCCCATTCCACCCCTAGTAGAATGGTGCCATGATGGCCAGTAATCCGAGATTACCAAAGGCCAACTTTCAAGGATTCACACACTAACAGAGTATGCATATGGGGCTAACATGTGCAGAAGCAATGTAAGTAAATCTAATTGGTCCATAAGAGCTGTGCATAAGTCAAATGAAATAGCATACATCTTTACATAGCTTTTACAGCTTGGATATAAACACAATGAAGTACAAAATACATCTTGACCAAAAGGCTTCTCAAGCCGACATATACAAAAGAAGTTAACTACAAGCCAAGAAGCATGATCTTCAAGATGTTGCAAAACATAAATCCAAAAACACATCGGCAAAACACATCTAGGCGTCGCCGCCGTCTTGCTCATCACCTACATATATATAAAGACGGTGAGCTTGGATACTCAGTGAATGGTATAAATAATAAAGGGGTTTGCATGACTGATATTCAAGATTTTGACAAAACAATACATAACATATATCCAGTACAAAGTCAAGGGATGAACCAAGTCCATCTATCAAATCTTCAAAGATTCAAGGGATGCTTACTAGCATCATTATAATACAAGGGATGACATTCCGGACAAACAAATCCACGCGGAAAACCATCGGTGGCAAGGCAAGACAAGACAAGACAAGACAAGGGAGATATCTCAAACAATGGTGTCGTTGCATTATAGTCTCCGGACACTAAGGACTTGTGCTACAACTGCTTAGAGCCCCCTAGCACATACGGACTTCAAAAATGTCATCAAAACAAGATAGTATTTAGTATACAAAAATAGGAATAATCATTCATGCTATAAATACTTTCCGAATGAGGCAAAACAAGGTTTTTATCAAAGCTTTTTAACATATCTTTATTAAAAATACCACTCACATAGTTCTTCAAACGTCGGGGTCGAGGCAAGTCCAAGTCCTACAAACACATGGCAAGTTTATTGATTGCACTTTCAAACAAACTTCACATGTATGTAGATGTTCTCGGCATTCTTTAAAACTAAATCAAATCAAAACAAAACGCTGTTTCTCATCTCGGGAGAACATGCTGGGCACCAACCAGGCCTTGGCCGAGGTCCCACACCTCCTCGCTAAGGTGAGGTCCCGAAGGCCACATTCAAGGAAATGAAGTCGGGAAAAATCTGGGTTTCCCTTTTCTCGAAGAACACAACGAACATGAAGAACATGAAGAAGATGAATGCAAAAATCATAACTTGTTATTGCAAAATCTGAGATTTCATGCTATGAGTTTGAAAACACGGACCTGGGTACCCATACTTGAAGATCTTAGGAAAACAAACACAAATACATGAATCTTGATGCAAGCTTTCGGATCAAATCATGGCTTTTCTTCAAGAACACATGAACACTAACTTCTCTTTCTAAAACCCACTTAAAATCAATGCATGGCATGCATAATAGATTCGATCATGCAATGCAGCTAGATGATCAATAAGAACAACAAGAGTAGATCAAGATTCTAACCTCAAAACACAAATCAAACGGTTTGAACTCTAGGAATCGGGCTTGGAAATCTACTTCTCTCTCTAAAGACTTCTTCTCCTTCTTCTAGAGCTTCTCTCTCCTCAAGAACAAAGACACATAGCAAATGATACATTTCTAGATCTGCTGGCCGACTTAACACTCAGCTCGGACACGTGGCAATGGTTGGTTGGTTCAACTCAAAAAGGTGACTGATTGAAAAGACAAGACTATGACAAAGTGTGTTCAACAAGCTTGATGGTAAGGCACTCCGGCAAGTAACAATCTCGGCTAAGAACGAGGCTTCGGCAAGTAAGGTTTCAATGATCTCGGCTAGGAAGGACAACACTTGGCCTAGTTGTGCCACACCTCGGCCTAGATGTGCCACACCTCGGTCTAGGTCATACCTGTCCAGGAACAAGATCACTTGGGTTCAAGGGTAACATCTCGGCCTAGATAATACACATCTCGGCCTTGGTGATAAACACCTCGGCCTAGATGATGACATCTCGGCCAATATGTCAGGGTGCGGGTGGAGGTCAACCAAAGAAATCCCAAGATGGTTCTAGGTGTAAGAGTATCAAAGGAGCGACCTAGGCTCAAGATGACCTCGGCTCAAACACACACCAAACAAGGAACATAGCATGCGAGTAACACTTATGCAAGACAAATCAAGGAATGCAAATGCAACATATCGGGACAAGATCATGTAATACATGCAAGCATGACTAGAGTGGAGTGGGGGTTGTTACACTCTGTGTACACTTGCCTTGAACTTTGAACCTTGAACCAAAATTCCAGACTGCTTTCTCTTCAAAATAGGATCATTTTTGCACCAAAAATTCTTTTCTGGCCGGTCGAGTGGCTATCGGCCACCACAATTGGCCGGTTGGCCACCCTCTTTTCCAAACTTCTGTTTTTGCTACAACAGAGAACAACAGAGGCAAAGCAAGGTATTTTGCAGGAAATGTATGTACTGCCACTCTCCTCATCATTTCTCAAGCTTAAAGAAGTGTGGCACTTAGCTTTCGAGCCATCAATCAAGCATTTCATGCATGATGGCCAAAGAACCAAGCTTATACAAGCTCAATGAATGCACACATAAGACTCAAATTGCCACCACCCTATCATGCATGATCCAGGGTGACAACGACCAAGAAATGTGAAACGTTTCATCACTTTGAATATGAAACGTCCCACATTTCTTGTGTTCGGATTAACGTCCGATCCAAACACATGCAATGCAAACAATATGCTTATCTTGTCATGTTTTACTTGATTGAATTCTATTTACTCATTTTACATTACCGATTAGTTCATTAATCGATTAAGTCCAATAGCAATTGTCTTCTAATTGGAAAGATGGCCTAAGCCGTAAGTGTTTTGAGCATGAAAGAGGTTTCATGCTGTTGGCTACACTACAAAAAATTGACTTTTTGCAAGGATAAAATACCGTCACTAATACTCCTAACGTCGTCGCTAATACTTTTTGCGACGGCAAAATGACTTTTTGTGACGGCAAGAGGGGGTCGCAAATGCAGGGGTTGCAAAAGAGTTTTTGCGACGGCACAGTGCCGTCGCTAATGTTTTGCGATGGCATTTTTGCCTTTTTGCGACGGCACTTTGTAGTTGCTAATAAAGTTTGAAATTTCTTGACTTTTTTGCGACGACACTATTTTACCGTCGCTAAAAATGTTATTTGAGACGGCAAAAAATACCGTCGCTAATAGTCATTTTTTGCAACGGCAAAAACACTGTTTTTGCGACGGTGTGGTGCCGTCGCAAAAAGTATTAAAAAATAATAATATTTCTATTTTAAATAATAAAATTTCTATTTTTTTGCGACAGTATAATGCCGTCGCAAAAAGTAAAACCTGTAACAAAATTAATAAAAATATTAAAATTTTTTATTTTTTGCGACGGTGTAATGCCGTCGCAAAAAAGAAAAAAAATCCTACGATAAAAATATTAAAAATATTAAAATTTCTCCATAATAATATAAAAATAACAATTTCTTCATAATAAAATATTTTTCCACTCATATAATTACACATCAACAAAATTATCCTACTACATAATGTTTCATAATACATATATAATGTTTAAATACATGATTTTGTTCATAATTCAAAATAACATAAACCAAATTTCATTACTAAAATAATAAAACAAATTGCATTTAAATTCTCACTTTCATAAATAAAATTGAGGTCTAGACAGGATGCGCCATTTACTTTAGGACCCATATTTTACCCGCTGAGTATTCAAGTCATTGTGAAGGCATTATGACACACAAACCCTCCTTGCCTAACTGTCACCCACTGTCCGGCCATTGCACTGCAAAATTGTGGGTCTCCATGCCAAAAAATGCTTCAAGGACACCTAGAATATGAAAGGCAATTTGATCAGCTGCAGCTATAACCATGGTGGCCTTGTATAGAAAATTTTCCCCAATTCGTGTCTCCACTGGCATGAGATCGCTGCAAAGAAAGAAAGGCATGCCAAATTAAACAAAGGCATTTTTTAGATTCACTAGAAAAACAGAGAAATCACAAAAAAAATCAGGCTGGGTTCGGGTTGCTCGAGTGGAGCCCACCCAAGTTGCACCCCTATTGATTCATAATTCATCAATGCACATAGTAGAGAAGGTAGTGGTCAAAATACCAAATCTTTTATCCATGCCTTGCGTAATCTAAAAGCACACTGGTAACATTTCAGAGTATGTCAACCAATTCTAGATAAGTTGTCCTACTTCCTTTGGGACTTGAAGCCTTGGGTATGGATTGAATTGAACAGACTACGGGTACAAGACTTACCTCATGCTTGGTTTTTAAAGATCTAAAGGAGACTTGCTTGCCAGAAAAAAGAAAAAAGAAAAAAGAAAAAGAAATAAAAAAATCTGCGGGTGACTAAAATAACAACCTTTGTGCAGAAGGCATGCTTATCCACTGATTTTGTTTCTTTTTCTTAACTTTAACTTGTTCAGAGCATCAACATATCTAATGGTTTTTGTATACCCAAAGACGTGCAAACATTTATTTGCCTTAACCAAGCACCAATCAATTTTTTGTAGTAAAATAATCTTGAACCACTGAATCAACAATTAAAAAAGTTAATGCAACAAAACAAAAGTATGAACTACAAACATTTGGAGCTGACAAAAAGAAGAGTGAACTATACATAGCCACAAAAAATATATATTTATATATATAATCCCGATGCATATGTTGTGAGACACTAACAACCATGAGAGATTACTTCTAAACAACGATGGCTCTTACATACTTTCCAAGTGCTGTCAACTTCTGGAAACATACTTATGTCAGTCCATCCACCACCTAAAAGAAGAATGAAGGAATGGACCATGTTAGAATAGATAGTCTATTTTGATGCACAGAAACATTTTACATTTGTATAGAATAGTTTGATAACAAAATAAAATAGATAGAACCCACCAAAAGCAAACAACACACTCAATTGAAGATGAACTATTTTTACGAAGGCACATATCTGTTGATCCTCGCAAGAATTCACACAAAACACACCATGAGACAAGTTGTACCCATACACTAGTTGAACAAGATCCCAAAACACAACATCTGGTGAATTGTGGCACAAACCACCAAGCCATGGCAGATAAGCTTCAAGTAGATTGTGTATTTTGACAAGTATATGTTGAGCCCATTTATGGCCAACAAGAGTATATCATCTTCAACCCTTTCTATGTAACTTAAGATGTAAAAACAGTAGGATCAACAATTTGAACCAATAGTACCCATAATTATGGAGTCTGCAAGTGTAAACACAAATATATGGCATACTCAAAGCCCATAGTCATTGGTCTCGGACACTTGAGACAATTTTTTCCTAATGAAAATCTATGTTACATGGACTCTTCAAAATAAATTAAGTACCCATGTCGGACAATTGATACCTAGCTATGGATATGGGATGTGTCTGATACTTTCCATTAGGTATGCACTTGCTAAGCACATCCATCAATTCAGTTTGTTATATAATTGTATGTAACAATGTCATTATATGTATTTTTTGTGTCGATTGCTTTTTTATCTATAAAATATATTAAAAATGTGAAAAATATTATACTTCTTACTTGAGTCCATGTATCCTTCAACTTGAGATTTGACGGATTCAACTCCTAGATATGCACCCTCACCCGACACTCATACTCGAATCCATGTAACATAGATGAAAATCATTCTATAAAATATGTAAACACAACACCAATCAAAAGAAATGGAGGAAACATTTGTGTAATCTTTTATTAAGTATTGTAAGCATTACATGTTTTTAAAATTGTAAAAAAAAAAAAATAAATGGAGTAAGCAAAAGGTCAGAGAAAAGCATATTAAGCATGAAATGAAACATCAAAGAAAAATGAAAACTTCAATCTTGACAGAGAAATGCAATCCAACTGGAACAAAATTGTAGAGTTACAGAACTCCTCTAATCTGTTTGACAGACAATTTCAGTGTGCAATAAACAAAAAAGTTATCCAGTAGGTGGAACAACTTCAGCAGAGTGGATTTCACTTCAAGTTATTATTATGCCACTAGATGAAGCTTGAAAGTAACATACTAGCATGGAACCAACCACAAGGTCCACAACTAGTAATTTTCCACCTATGCCCCAGTTGAGTGTGAAGTGTGAACATTTCAAAAGATTGCTCAAGGACTCTTTCAGAGAGGCAGCATAATATCCTACCCACTGCAGTATTTTGCCCAGGCAGGTTTTACTAAATTATTGGAAATCAACATTTAGCTAAGGAAGAACAGTAACCTTTTTGCAACACATGCAATTAACTGCAAGGAAAACATGAATACACGATGAACAAAACTGAGGTAACAATTCTGTCATCAAGCTGAGGTAATAGAAAACTCAACTAAGTTCAATGATGATAGAGAATCTGATTGCACATGTGCATGTGAGGTGGGTAATCTCCTTAACTTTCATCATCACCGTTATAATGGTAACTTTTCTTTAGGTTCCAACCTATCCACCTGAATGACATTACATATTGTTTTAGGACCATATTCTTCTTATGAGAGGATAGAATATGTGGAGATCATCCTTGTGCCAGCCAAATAATTTCTTGCCATCGAGAAAGATGCATTGCAACCCTACTGAGTCTGTCCATGATATTCAGAAATTTAATAACAATAAATCTAGACAACATGAAAACCAAGGAATGCAACATGATATATATTATATACAAAATGAAAATACAATGATTAAATTAAATCACCTTCACTCATACCTGATGTGTAATCAAATGTCAACAAGTAAAAAAATTGAACAGCTGGACCCTCAGCCTATACCAACCATTATTGCAAATAATCAAATAATAATCTCCTAAAACATCTAGGGATTGATTGAATAATAGTAAATTAATTGAATCATGAAGAATGTTACCATTTTCTTGTTATAAGCTTCAAGAGTTTTATTGTATTCGGTCTTCCTTTTCTCTGTCTTCGCAACATAGGGAGCTTTCTCCTAATTTTTTCAAAACATAAAAATTGAACAACAATAACAAGTAAATATATTTGATTTCAAAGAATAAATCAAAATCAAATCATTATTTGGAATTGAATTACTCACAGCTTCTAACAAAGATTTCCATTTATCTCCTCCAGCCTTACCAACCTAATCCACATTCCAAAAACAATAAAAATTGAAATCAAACTTGAACAAAATCCACAAATCAGAAATCTGTAAAACAAATGAGGTGAAAACACTCACGGCGGCTACGGATTTGTTGTTAGGATGCTTCTCTTTGTACGTTTTCCTAAACTCCTCCCTAAAACATTTAAAAATATATTCATTGACGCAGAATATACAGATCTGACAACGGTTTTCATGCGAGAGAAAGGAAAATAGATGATCACATGAAAACAAAGAAAGCACTAGCAGGCCTCTTCGGCTTGTTAGGGTCCTTGGCAGCCTTCTCCTTCTTTGCCGCTGGCTTTTTACCAGCCTTCTCGCTCGGAGCACCTCTCTTCACCGAAAGCCTAACAACAAAAAAATCGATCTTCAATACCAAAACAACACACTCTGAATCACACGCATAATAGATCTCAGATCTAAAAACTCCAAAAACAACAAGGCAAACAAAACTTACTTGCTATCGGTCCTTTTGGTCTCCGTTTTCGATCTACCTCCTTTCATGGCGGAACACTACAACCCTACAACCCTTTTGGTCTCCGTTTTCGATCTACCTCCTTTCATGGTGGAACACTACAACCCTACAAGCAAGGCCATCGAAAGAGAAAGAAATGGGGGTTTGGTCGTCGCCTTTGGCGGAGGAGGGTCGTCGCCACTCTCTCTTCTCGACCTTGCCGTCGGTGAGAGACCACGGAGGGCTTGGCGATAATGATGATGATGATGAGAGAGACCCAAAGATCTTCTAGACTCGAGCTCTGAAAGTGTTGTCCATGGAATCCGAAGATGAAGCCACTGATATTAGGGATTTT
Source organism: Camellia granthamiana (assembly GCA_036172215.1). Classification (NCBI taxonomy): domain Eukaryota; kingdom Viridiplantae; phylum Streptophyta; class Magnoliopsida; order Ericales; family Theaceae; genus Camellia; species Camellia granthamiana. Next base: position 179,520 of record JAXFYN010000068.1, on the reverse strand, counting down.
GAGATTGGGGATTTTGGGTTTGGGGTGGGGGGAAACCCGAGTGGGAATGGAAACCGGGGGAGGGGGTGAGATATTACAAATGAATTTTTATTTTTTTATTTTTATTACAAATGGATATTGGAAGAGATTACAAATGAATTTTTGTTTTTCATTATAAATGAATATTTAAATAATAAAATGACTTTTTTTTTTTTTTTGCAACGGAGGATGCCGTTGCCAAAAAAAATTATTTTTTATTAAAATAATTTTTTTTTTATAGTTAATGAGTTTTTTTTTTCATTTAATGAGGTTGAAAATTTAGTTGTTTCATATATTATTTTAATGAATAAAAAATTATTATTATTTTTTTATTTGGTAGAAGTAGGGATAATATTTTCTATTAAAATAAAGTTAATTTTTTGTGGTCAATGAAAAAAAATGTTGCGACCTTTTTTTTTTTTTTTGTTACTAAAAATCAAGAACTAATTTTTTGTGGTAGAGGATGGGAAGTGGTAGTAGTGGTGAAAGTGGTGGATAAGAGGTGATAGTGGTGGTGGTAGTGATGGTGAAGGAGATAAGTGGTGAAGTTGTGGTAGTTGTAGAGGAGATAGAATAGCGATTGTGGATGAGAGATAATGGTAGTAGTAGTGGTGGTAGTGGAGTGGTAGCGATGGTGGTAGTAATGATAGTTGTAGAAGTTGAGTGACAATAGTGGTAGTAGTGGAATTGCATTTGCAGTAGTGGTGAATGTGGTAGAGAAGATGGGTGGTGAGAGAAAGATGAGTGAGAGACAGATAGAGAAGAGAAATAGAGAGAAACAGAGAAAGAGAGAGATAGATAGACAAACAAAGACAAAGTGATGAGCAAGAGAGAGACAAAGTGGTCGCTAAAAGTGCATTTTCTTGTAGTGGAGAAATCGGTAAATAGAGAAGAGATGATGGAGAGAGTGAGCAAGGTGAACACAATGGGGGAGAGAGACAAACAGACAGACAGACACATAGAGAGAGAGAGAAGAGTGAGAGATAGAGAAACAGACACATAGAGAGAAAGAGAGAGAGAAGAGTGATAAGTGAGAGAGATAAAGAGAGAAAGAGATATAGAGAGAGAGAGACATATAGAAAAATAGAGAGAAACAAGAGATGAGCGAGAGATAGACAGAGAGAGAGAGAGAGAGCGAAAAGAGATGATCGAGAGAAAGACATAGAAAAAAAGAGACGAAGAGAGAAGAAAGATGAGCGAGAGAGACAGAGAGAGAGATAGAGAGAAGATAAATGAGCGAGAGAGAAGAAAGATAGAGAGATGAAAGAGATAAAGAGAAGAGAGATGAGCGAGAGACAAAGAGAGAAAGAGAAAGAGAAAGAGACAGAGACAAAGACTGACAGATAGAGAAGAGTGATGAGTGAGAGAGAGAGGAGAGGTAATATTTTGTGGTAGAGGAGAGGAAGTGGCAGTAGTGGTGAAGGTGGTGGATAAGAGATGATGGTGGTGGTGGTGGTGGTGGTGGTGGTGATGGCGAATGAGATATATAGAGAAAGGGAGAGGCAAACAAACAGACAGAGAAGAGTGATGAGTAAGAGAGAGAAAGAGAAGAAAGACAGAGACAGAGAGTGAGCAAGGCGAACATAGTGAGGGAGAAATAGACAAATAGACAAGTAGACAGAGAGAGAAAGAGAGAGAGAAGAGTAATGAGTGAGAGAGAGACAAGGAGAGAGAGATAGATAGAAAAAGAGATAAAGAGAGAAAGAGATAGAGAGATAGAGGGAGAGATAGAAAAAGAGAGAGAAACAAAAGATAAGCGAGAGATAGATAAAAAAAGAGAGAAATAGAGCAAAAAGAGATGAGCGAGAGAGAGACACAGAAAAAGAGAGAAATAGAGAGAGAAGAGAAATGAGCAGGAGAGATAGAGAGAGATAGAAAGATAAGAGAGAGAGAGAGAGAGAGAGAGAAAATAAATGAGAGAGATAGAAATAAGAGAGATGAGCGAGAGAGAAAACAGATGAGAGATATAGAGAAGAGAGATAGGCAAGAGACACATAGAGAAAATGAGAGAGAGAAACAGACAAACAGAGAAAGAAGAGTGATGAGTGAAAGAGATAAAGAGAAGAGAGAGAGAGATAGAGACAGAGAGACAGGAAGATGAAAAAATGAATGAAAAGAGAAATGTTATATCAAAAGAGTAAGACGACATTGCTTTTTTTAATTTTTTTTATGACAAAAAAATACCATTGAATTTATTCAAACCATTTTGTGACTGTATATATATGAAACTGTCTTAAAACCACAATCACTATGCTAGATTAGAGTTTTCCAAAAACTCTTTTGAGAAAATTATACTTTCTTGTTTTCCGTGTTATATTGTTTTTACTGAATTTTTTTAATATTTTAAGTATTTTTTTTTTAATTTTTAGACACACCAAACATAAATACACCTAAAAATTTTAAAAATTGTAAAAAAAATCTTTTAAAAATTCACTAAATACCAAAAATACAATAATTCAATACATTTTTTTTTCTATTTTTATGTATTTTATAATTTTTGAAAATATTTTTTCATAATTTTTTTTAGATACATCTAAGTAAGGTACATCTAAAAAAATATTTAAAATTTTAAAAATATTCACTAAAAAAAAACGCGAAAGTCACTTTTTGCGACGGTAGAAAATGCCGTCTAAAAAAAACAGAGTATTTGCAATTTGCCGTCACAAAAAAGCAGAGCATTTGCGACGGCACAATTTGCCGTCTCAAAAAATGCGAGTATTTGCGACGGCAGAAAATACCGTTGCAAATGCTCTCATTTTTTGATACCGCAAATTGTGCCGTCGCAAATGCTCTGCTTTTTCGAGACGACAAATGGTGCCGTCACAAATACTCTGTTTTTTTGAGACGGCAAATGGTGTCGTCGCAAATACTTTGTTTTTTTGAGACAACATTTTCTGCCGTCGCAAAAAGTGATTTTTTGAGACGGCATGTGTGCCGTCGCAAATAGTTTCGTCTCATAAACCCACTTTTCTTGTAGTGCTAGGAGGAACCCTCAAGAGAGAGTTAAAGCCATTAGGCATGAACACCTCAAATTCACACTCAAGCCAACAAGAGGCTCAAGACCACTCAAAACAAATTGAAAAATGAAGAATATAGGGAGATTGCAGAATTGCAGTGCTGAAATGGCATGAAACATAGTGCGACAACATGCAAACAACTCATGTATAACATGTTTAAAGCCAAAAGCATTACAACTAGTGAAGCACACTGCACTAGAGGCATGCAATATCAATCTCAAACAACCAAACCAACTCTGGGCAGAGCTAAAACATGTTAAAACAGTGGCCAAAACATGCTTGAAATGGAAGCACAAAAGCTAGAAAACATGCTCACATGTTAAGCTTGCAAACAAGGCATAAGGCACAACTCTCAAAAGCAATGAAAGAGTGAAATATGTGAGAGTGTGACAGAGGTATATGCACTGAAATCACATGCAAAATGATGCTACAACATGAAATTATCTCATGCACTTGATGCTAGAGGTCCTAAAACTCAAAGCTAGTAAAGGCCATTTACACTATAGCTATACAAAGAAAAACACATATAACCAAGACCACCGAAAATAGAGCTAAAGCATGCTAAATCAATAGCAAAAATGTGCTGGAGTTGAGCTAACACAAGCGAGAATGATAGGCTAACTCATTAGGCATGTTAGGCTAGTGAGCAAAATTACACTATAAGTGTAAGAAGCAAACAAGAGGTGTTTCAACCAGCCAAAAACAGAGTTATAACATGTTAAAATAAGGCCAAAGACATGCTTGAACTAGGCTACAAAAAGGCAAAAAAGCATGCTCAAATACTAGGCCATCTACACATGCAACAAGATATGAGGAGGGGGGACTACCCCCTCCTATTTTGGTCCTCAAAACCAACTTTTTACCACTGAAATTCCTCTGGAATTTAGTGGTTAAAAGACCAAGAAAAGGGGGTTTCAAAAGCTTTGAAAGAAGGCTCAAAGAGCTTTACAAGTCAAAGAGCAAAGGGAGGAAACCACCCCATAACCAAACTAGGCTTAAACCACTATTTTAAAACCTTAAAAACAGAGTTTTTTAGAGGTTAAAATCAGCCTCAAAATCGCATGCAAAGGTGGTCAAACAATAAACCAAAACAAAGCTTAAAGGGACAAGTTTTTACCCATGAAGCACATCAGCAAAACAAACACTTCTCTGAGCTAAGAACAACTTTAGGAGCTCCAAACAGGCCTTAAGGAATCCTAGCTCCAAGATAGGGATGTTTGATCAAGAGTCTCTTTGCAAATGTGTAGAGAATTCCCACTTTCAAGCATAGAATATTGAGGGAGAGAATTCTAGAGAGGGAGGGAGGAAATTTTTGCTCACAAAAATTCTGAACCCCAAAAATGGGGGAGGGACCTCCCCTTATATAGAAAACCAAGCAAAAGCTTGCTTACATCCCTCCATACACATCTATGGAGGATGTTTTCAGTGATCAACAGCTGGCACATAAAATATCTGAAAACAAGAAAAATGGCCGTCGGACATTTTAGGTGGCTGACCGGCCACCTTCCCTAGCTGATCGGCCACATCAAGTGGCGTACAAGGGGGAAATGTGGCTGACAATAGCCAAAAGTGGCCGACAGGGACCTCTTCCCCCCCCCCCCTCCCCAGGCAAGGGGCACCAAGATTTGTCCCAAAAACAAGGCCAAAACATAGAGAGTTTAGAGGTCCAAAGACAGGGCGCTCAGCCGAGACCTTCGGGCACTCAAAACGAGCATAGACATCCACAATCATCGAGCGCACGAACGATGATGTCAAAGTCCTAAGATAGGTCAAAAATGGGGTGTCTACAGTTGCCCCTCTTTGATAGAACTCGGAAGTCATGTAATGACGGGAGTGAATGTCAAACCCTAGAGACGACCCATTTTTGACAAGGTCGAAGACTCAGACAAACATGCAAGGTAACAATATAGATGCGCCCGCAGGCAGGGGAGAAATGCAAATGACATGCACGATGCAGAACATAACTTATGATCATGTAATGAGGGTTGTAAAGAAACATCCAGATGCAAATGTTATGCAAAGAAGTGCTACAGCGAACCCGTGCATAAGCAAGTTAACATGAACCAAATCACATTTCATGCAGAAAGGATGTAAGAAAATCATGCCATCTTAATTGCGCCTCGCACAGAAAAGGCAAAGAAACACAACCGTCGGGCGCACCTAGAGCGGCAAACAAAATCCCCAGCGCGTGGTACACGCGAAGAGAGAACTGGTGCGAACCTAAGGACACACCCTATGGTTCCGAGCCACAGAGAACAATAATAACAGGTGAAACACATCCAACCATTATGCAATCAAAGCAAAAAGCGGCATAAGCATCGGAATCCGTCCAAATGCATTTAACCAAAGCATCCAAACGCTGCACGCACGAGAGGGAAAAAGGAGCGGTGCAAACACTGGAGAAGGGTATAAACATCGGGTACACAACCCAATGGTTCTAACCAAAGGGGTGGTATGGACATTGACCACACGACCCAACGTCCCTAACCAAAACAGGGTGGTATAAACGTCGGACACACGTCCCAAATACTTCTAACCAGAGAGGGTAGTATAGACATCGGGCACACGACCTAGTGTCTCTAACCAAAATAGGGTATAAACATCGGGCGTACCAGAGTGTTTCTAACCGAAGGAGTGGTATAAACACCGGGCGTACCCGAGTGTTTCTAACCAAAGCAAGGTATAAGCGTTGGGCACACAATCCAAACGCTTCTAACCAAAAAGGGTATAGACACCGGGCACATGACCCAGTGTCTGTAACCAAAACAGGGTGGTATAAACACTGGGTGTACCCAAATGTTTCTAACCAAAGCAAGGTATAAGCGTCGGGCACACAGTCCAAACGCTTCTAACCTGAAAGGGGTGGTAAAAACATCGGGCACACGACCCAAATGTTTCTAACCAACAGGGTGGTATAAACATCGGGCACCCGACCCAAATGTCTCTAACCAACGGGGTATAAGCGTCAGACATACGGTCCAAATGCTTCTAACCGAAGCCGAGAGGTATAAGCGTCGGGCACACAGTCCAAACACTTCTAACCAAAGCAAGGTATAGGGAGAGGAATGGTTTTACCCGAAATTCCTCTGAATGAACCGTACATACAATATCGTGCCTGCAAGAGAAAAAAACTTGGACAGGTACAACACAATAGGAATGCATGTTTGATGCAAACCATGACACAACGCTTAGTGAGGCATGTTTCCTACACATTGTGCCAGGAACAAAACAAAAGCATAACATGGACCATGTTCTATACAACACCGAATGCATGCACAATGCAAGATGAAACATGGGCATTTTCTACGCGAATGTAAGGGCATATAGAATGCAATACAACACAATGGGAATATTCTATGCAAACATGAGAACATAGGTAATGCAATGCAACACAACATACATATTTCGTGCACAATAACAATGCATATTTAATGCAATATTAATAGCATGTTCGATGCGGAACAACGAATACAGAAATGCACGTCTTAACAAAACAGATCCAATCGCAACCTCTGATTTACCTCTCGGAGGAGCTACAATGTATTTCAAAAGGATACATCTAGTTCATGCCGGCTAATGATGAGTCACGCATTGAAGACATTTCTTGAAACTTCCGCAGAGACACTTTGAGCCAAAAAGTGAACTTTTCTTGCACTTTCTCGAGAGCCAAGGACTCAAAATGTCACGCCCCAAACTTGCCCCTAAAAGTTTGGGCATGACCTATTCAGAACCGGACACTTAACCTGATACATAAAATATATGGGGCTTGAACAGAAGCATTTACCAATATAAATTAACATAAAAAAAAAAAAGAATTGCATCCATTGAGCGACCACTATCATGCCAGGATCACAAACAACATAAGGCAAATAATCATACATCGATGTGCATCAAAGAATTAGTTATGTACATATATATATACAGACCCAGCCCTTAGAATTTGGCGTAAAACAACATGGACAGGCGAAGGAATTATATATACATCAACCTTAAGCAGACATTCAGGGTACAAAATCAAAAGCTTAGCAAAATGAGCTACCTTCATTTGAGTGCCTGGACACTCTGAGGTTGACAAAAGAGGTACGGATGCTATGGGTTAAAGCTGACCTCCAGGTGGAGTGCCTACAGAAACAGACATAACACGAGTGAGTCAAGCTCAGTGAACAGTCGTACATAAACAATTTAAAGATTAACTTAACTTACTTACAATATACATGTTCATCTAATTACATAAATAAATACAAAAATTCTGTGGTTAGTCTGATTCTGTACACGTTTCAGTACGGCTTTGTCGGTTCATAACTTCACAGATTGGCCTTTGGCCTGATGGGTTCACAAATTCACAAATTAGCCTTTGGCTAGATGCACCATTTCACAAGTTGCCCCTCGGCCTCTGAAATTCATAGTTTCACAAGTTACAGTTTCACACTTCACAAATTGGCCCTCGGCCTCATAATTTCATATTTCACAAGTTGGCCCTTGGCCTCATAATTTCATATTTCACAAGTACTTCACAATTTCATATAAAACATATTCTTAAACCACGGTATTATTACCCCCGGGCAAGGGCCACAAACCACGGTATTATTACCCCCGGGCAAGGGCCTCATACTAAAAATGCCTTAAATACTTTTCGTATCTTTACAAATTATATCTTTCATAACTTTACAAATTGTATCTTCATAACTTCACAAATTATATCTTTCATTGAGCGGCCATAGGCCTCATGACTTTCACATAGGCTTTAAGCCCAATTCACATATGTATGGACTCAAGAGGTGGCTCCCACCAAAGTGTAGCACTTTGTTCCATACCAGAAATCATATCGTTATATATCATATCATAAGCAGAACCAATAAATAGGACAGAATAACCTCAGGTTCACAAAAATACCTTGTCACCCACTAGTGTACACAAATCTCTTCATAAGTCATTCCAAGTTAAAATATTCGTCTTACGTATATCGGAATAGTAGTAATACTTATTGATGGAAGACACATGCATCATTGTTCTTCTTGTTCACTATAAACCAACAGGGGTAATTTACAGATAACAGAACATTAATAGTATTCATTAACAGTAAACAAAGCACATGACTATAGCACTATCCATAGTTCTAGCCATCTGCCCAAACTGAGGTATGTCAAATCCTTCACTACTTACATAAGTCTCAATCCACACATACGTTAGCATAATTGCCCATAAAGAACAGAATATTAATAACAATGATTATTAACGGTAAGTAATGTACAATTATAGTACTACTACTCACAGTGCTATAACGGAGTGCTTGTCCTTCCCGGGTTATGCCCTACACATGTACACAACTTATACATTAATTCCTTTTCTTTCTTAATTCATTTCCTGCTTTACTTTACTTCAAATGAATTTACAAGCATCTTAAGGGCATCAAGCACATACAACAAAGCAAACAATATTTTGCAGCATGAAGTCTTCAAACTTATTTCTCCAACTCAATATATACATATATAAAGGATCACTAGTCTTACAAAACACATTATGGAATTTACACCCATCATCTTCTATTCAAAGAAAGAAAGGATTTTTATGAACATTTCCATGTTCCCCAAAACTCTTTAAATTTCTAGTGTTTGCACCAAAACCCAAACATTTCCTCATCATTCAACAAAACTCAACATTCTCAACACAATTCAACATGATTCAATTCAACACTACCGAATATAATTTAACATAATTCGGGGTAAATTCTTTGATCTCATTTCAAGATTCCATAGCCAAATTAATATCATCCACATCATCAACAAAACCCTTTTTTCCAATTTCATTTCACATTTTAATATGATTTCCAATGCCCAAAACAAGGTTCGTTCGCTAATGTTTAATAAAATTCCCAAACATTTTCAAACTTCAAATAAATTTGCATGTATCCAATTCAATATCTTAATTCCATGATTTTACTTTCAATTTGGGTAAACTCTTTGCTTAACCTCATAAATCAACCTAGGGTTTTCAAGAAAATAAAGGATTTCAAGAAAAAGCCAAATGTCCCAAACCATTACTTCTTGTTCCAATTTTCTCATTGATTACAAGTCTAAAGTTCATAATCCATCACTTAAACCAAGCAATTGCATTCCCAACATTCTAAACTCTAAATCCCCAAATCTCAAGTTTGACACAATATGCACAAAACAATAGATTTTGCATTTATATACTCAAAATACCACAAACCCATCCATGAATGCAAGTATTGAAAGAGGACAAGGATCCCTACCTCAAGAACCAAACAAGGAGCAAAGCTTTGAGACGAATCCACCAAAATTCCAAAATTCCAATCGGTTGGAAATGGTCATCTTCTTGCCTTCTTCACTTCTTGGTGGAAGATCTTGCTCAAACCTAAGGAAAATGGAAGTATTTGGGATCAAAACCCTAGGGTTTTCGGAACTAGGGCAAAAGGAATCAAGAGAGGGGAGGAAAATATAAGAAATGATCTCAAAATCTCGTTTTTGAAGCTGCTGTCCCGTAATTCCCGCTCGAGCGGAGGAATTCCCGCTCGAGCGTACCTGTTTTCAGCACATATTTCGAAACTTTGAACAGGTATAACTCCCCCATCCGGACTCCATTTTAGGTCGTTCTTATGTCCAAATTGAAGCCCCGGAAATAAGCTTTCCAATGGTTCCAACCTCACAATTAAATTCCAAGTATATAAGGAGAAAAGGGCAAAAGAGTGACGGCTGGTCAAAAATTCAAACTCAAATTTGGGACTTTTTATTTAATCTTATCTATATATCTTGTTAAGGCTTCAATCAAGGTTCCAAACATCATCCAAGGGTCCTCAATTATACTATTTAAAGTTCACTTGCTAACCCATCAACATCAAGAGTCCAACAACCATACAAGTTTCAAGGTGACAGGCACCACTATACATCAATCCGATGTGAATTTAAAATCCGGGTCGTTACACCCTTCCCACCTTAAGAAATTTCGTCCCCGAAATTTGCATCCGTTCTAACATGAATAGCAACAACCGTATGCTCACCAATTCTTAACAACCCCTAGTTCATAACAAAGCATGAGAGCATCATACATATCCACCCAACCTTAACAACTTCTAATTACACCTTACTTCATTCCTAAGCCCAAAATACAAAGTGTTATAACTTACCCACCTTAAGGAAATTTCATCCTCGAAATTGAAGAAAACCAAATAGAAGACAACTCAAACAGGCCTATTCCAGGTATGTAAAATGAAAGAAAACATCTCATATTTTATTTCACAGGATCTTGTATCGAGTAAGGTGAAACTACAAGAGTCCTTAGCAGGACATTCCAGATATAAACTCCCCAGTAGGCAGGGTTTGTAATCACAATATTTTCCTGTCTCATCAATTCTCGACTATAGAAACGTATAATTCTTAAATACAGAAACATAATACGTAGCATTTCCCCTAAGCACATAATTCATAAATTCCCATAGCATACGTTAATTTCCTTCACAATATGTTCTTTACTATGTTCATAACCAAATTGATCCAGCCTTAATAGTTCATATGTAATTCTCATTAGAAAGTACATGTTCAAACTTGCCCAGTTAAGTAGTTCTTTGGGTAAATTTCGGAGTGCCATTTACTCGGAAAGGGGTTGTCCATTAAAGTTTATGGTTATGCATAATAAAATCCTAGATCAAAGCCTACCAACAAGGTTTTGCCTAATTAACGAGGCATATTTCATTCCAATAGTCACAAATAAATCGTTTATGTACGCAGCCCTTAGCTTTATAATTCGCTTGTAATATCCCTTATTCCCAAAAGCACTTCAGGGTCATACCAGTATATTAATTCAGAATGATATGCAATACAACAGAAAGAGAGATCACAGTACACATTGTAAATTTCTCATAGCATTACTTCTTAGTTCAGTAACACAAGAGGACCATGCCCCAAGTCAAATAGTTACGACCATATCAAAACTAGTACCACACACTTTTATAAATTCATACAGACGTGTCATAATAGACATTTAATCATACTATTATAAGACACCCATCTTTCGAGCAGAGGGAGCCATTCAAAGATAAAGCCAGAAATCAAATTTAAATCATGTTTAATTAACTAGTCATAACAGTAAGGTGTAACGTCTTCTCTTAATAACATTTCTTCTTGTTACGGCACAAATTAATTTGGCCCCTCTTTTGTTCATTTTAGTATTCCACTATTCAGATGATTCTTTCTTTCCTACTGTAAGACACGAGATCATCCACATGGTTTCGTATTCATAACTCACAATTACAATGGGTCAGCAAACAGTCATACAGAAATTATAAACCAGTCGTCTGGCTCAATCAATTAACATAAACAGAGTATCCAGTTATTTCACATACGTAGGTCCTACCGGGCCCATTCATAGAGTCATAAATTTCCTTAAGTATACAGTAACCACACCCATGCAGATACGTCTGGAAGTCAACAATTTTGTGGCAAGATAATTTGATCACCTAATATCAGAGTTAGACTTCTGAGCCAAATTAGTTCAATATTACGTCGTGCATATTATACCAATCTATATAAACATACTAGAAGAGGTAAACGTCCAGTACATATCATTAACTCACCATCAATAAAGAGTATTTCCCTGTCTATTCGTTCCATTTTCTCTTTAGTTCACAGTGCCGTGCAGAACAATTTACATTATATCCCTCAAAGACAGAACATAGATTAATTCAATAATTTGCAATATCTAACCTTTGCATATCTACACAAAATATTTCACAGACATAATTTCTCAATCTTAAGTCATTGATATACAGAAGCAGGATTTTAATTCCTACAATAGTCCTTAATTGCCTCTCTTTTACAAGTCTCATGTACGCAGACACGTAAGGTGGGTAGGTCTTTCATGTTGTTTAACCATTCTTTACATGGAATTTTAATTACAGATTACAATTTACACATAACAAAACAGATTACAAATGACAGAGTCAAATGTCAAATTTCAAATGTCGAATTTCAGATTTCAGAATGCAAATTTCAAATTACAAACTTCCATAAAAAATTACACACAATTCGAAGAGGGGTCATTATATACATAACTTCTCCATACAGCCATTCGTATTCAACACAAGTTCAATTAGCCCACCAACACATCTTATCAAAATACTCATATGCAGTAATTGTACAAAATCACAGATCTAAACATTGTTGTGACAAGGAAGACTATATCATTTTTTTTTTCATTTTTTTTTAAGGAATATTCCATACCTAGGGTTTGATCACTCCATCAAAACAGATAATAAGCAACTTCCAATCCGCAAATAATAATCGATAACATACATCTTATTTAATCATTGATATATAGATTGTCTTACCAATCAGCTCGAACCCTTACCACGCTTCCACTGCGCAATTCTGTTGATTTAACCCCATCTGCATGTCTTACCATGTTCTGCATAACAATTACTCACAATATGCACAAAGAATATACAATGGACATGGGTTATAATTGTTAGCGTTAACAGATTGCATTTAACGTTGCCATCACTTTCTTTCCTATGCACTAAGGATTTAATGCATGATGCCTAAGTCTTTTCTAGACATCCTAAGGCTCAATGGACTTGTGTGTGAGATAGCAACTCGTGCTCTGATACCACTTGTCACACCCCAAACTTGCCCCTAAAAGTTTGGGCATGACCTGTTTAGAACTGGACACTTAACCTGATACATAAAATATATGGGGCTTGAACGGAAGCATTTACCAATATAAATTAACATAAAAAAAAAAAAGAATTGCATCCATTGAGCGACCACTATCATGCCAGGATCACAGACAACATAAGGCAAATAATCATACATCGATGTGCATCAAAGAATTAGTTATGTACATATATATATATACAGACCCAGCCCTTAGAATTGGGCGTAAAACAACATGGACAGGCGAAGGAATTATATATACATCAACCTTAAGCAAACATTCAGGGTACAAAATCAAAAGCTTAGCAAAATGAGCTGCCTTCATTTGAGTGCCTGGACACTCTGAGGTTGACAAAAGAGGTACGGATGCTATGGGTTAAAGCTGACCTCCAGGTGGAGTGCCTACAGAAACAGACATAACACGAGTGAGTCAAGCTCAGTGAACAATAGTACATAAACAATTTAAAGATTAACTTAACTTACTTACAATATACATGTTCATCTAATTACATAAATAAATACAAAAATTCTGTAGTTAGCCTGATTCTGTACACGTTTCAGTACGGCTTTGTCGGTTCATAACTTCACAGATTGGCCTTTGGCCTGATGGGTTCACAAATTCACAAATAAGCCTTTGGCTAGATGCACCATTTCACAAGTTGCCCCTCGGCCTCTGAAATTCATAGTTTCACAAGTTACAGTTTCACACTTCACAAATTGGCCCTCGGCCTCATAATTTCATATTTCACAAGTTGGCCCTTGGCCTCATAATTTCATATTTCACAAGTACTTCACAATTTCATATAAAACATATTCTTAAACCACAGTATTATTACCCCCGGGCAAGGGCCACAAACCACGGTATTATTACCCCCGGGCAAGGGCCTCGTACTAAAAATGCCTTAAATACTTTTCGTATCTTTACAAATTATATCTTTCATAACTTTACAAATTGTATCTTCATAACTTCACAAATTATATCTTTCATTGAGCGGCCATAGGCCTCATGACTTTCACATAGGCTTTAAGCCCAATTCACATATGTATGGACTCAAGAGGTGGCTCCCACCAAAGTGTAGCACTTTGTTCCATACCAGAAATCATATCGTTATATATCATATCATAAGTAGAACCAATAAATAGGACAGAATAACCTCAGGTTCACAAAAATACCTTGTCACCCACTAGTGTACACAAATCTCTTCATAAGTCATTCCAAGTTAAAATATTCGTCTTACGTATATCGGAATAGTAGTAATACTTATTGATGGAAGACACATGCATCATTGTTCTTCTTGTTCACTATAAACCAACAGGGGTAATTTACAGATAACAGAACATTAATAGTATTCATTAACAGTAAACAAAGCACATGACTATAGCACTATCCATAGTTCTAGCCATCTGCCCAAACTGAGGTATGTCAAATCCTTCACTACTTACATAAGTCTCAATCCACACATACGTTAGCATAATTGCCCATAAAGAACAGAATATTAATAACAATGATTATTAACGGTAAGTAATGTACAATTATAGTACTACTACTCACAGTGCTATAACGGAGTGCTTGTCCTTCCCGGGTTATGCCCTACACATGTACACAACTTATATATTAATTCCTTTTCTTTCTTAATTCATTTCCTGCTTTACTTTACTTCAAATGAATTTACAAGCATCTTAAGGGCATCAAGCACATAAAACAAAGCAAACAATATTTTGCAGCATGAAGTCTTCAAACCTATTTCTCCAACTCAATATATACATATATAAAGGATCACTAGTCTTACAAAACACATTATGGAATTTACACCCATCATCTTCTATTCAAAGAAAGAAAGGATTTTTATGAACATTTCCATGTTCCCCAAAACTCTTTAAATTTCTAGTGTTTGCACCAAAGCCCAAACATTTCCTCATCATTCAACAAAACTCAACATTCTCAACACAATTCAACATGATTCAATTCAACACTACCGAATATAATTTAACATAATTCGGGGTAAATTCTTTGATCTCATTTCAAGATTCCATAGCCAAATTAATATCATCCACATCATCAACAAAACCCTTTTTTCCAATTTCATTTCACATTTTAATATGATTTCCAATGCCCAAAACAAGGTTCGTTCGCTAATGTTTAATAAAATTCCCAAACATTTTCAAACTTCAAATAAATTTGCATATATCCAATTCAATATCTTAATTCCATGATTTTACTTTCAATTTGGGTAAACTCTTTGCTTAACCTCATAAATCAACCTAGGGTTTTCAAGAAAATAAAGGATTTCAAGAAAAAGCCAAATGTCCCAAACCATTACTTCTTGTTCCAATTTTCTCATTGATTACAAGTCTAAAGTTCATAATCCATCACTTAAACCAAGCAATTGCATTCCCAGCATTCTAAACTCTAAATCCCAAAATCTCAAGTTTGACACAATATGCACAAAACAATAGATTTTGTATTTATATACTCAAAATACCACAAACCCATCCACGAATGCAAGTATTGAAAGAGGACAAGGATCCCTACCTCAAGAACCAAACAAGGAGCAAAGCTTTGAGACGAATCCACCAAAATTCCAAAATTCCAATCGGTTGGAAATGGTCATCTTCTTGCCTTCTTCACTTCTTGGTGGAAGATCTTGCTCAAACCTAAGGAAAATGGAAGTATTTGGGATCAAAACCCTAGGGTTTTCGGAACTAGGGCAAAAGGAATCAAGAGAGGGGAGGAAAATATAAGAAATGATCTCAAAATCTCGTTTTTGAAGCTGCTGTCCCGTAATTCCCGCTCGAGCGGAGGAATTCCCGCTCGAGCGTACCTGTTTTCAGTACAGATTTCGAAACTTTGAACAGGTATAACTCCCCCATCCGGACTCCATTTTAGGTCATTCTTATGTCCAAATTGAAGCCCCGGAAATAAGCTTTCCAATGGTTCCAACCTCACAATCAAATTCCAAGTATATAAGGAGAAAAGGGCAAAAGAGTGACGGCTGGTCAAAAATTCAAACTCAAATTTGGGACTTTTTATTTAATCTTATCTATATATCTTGTTAAGGCTTCAATCAAGGTTCCAAACATCATCCAAGGGTCCTCAATTATACTATTTAAAGTTCACTTGCTAACCCATCAACATCAAGAGTCCAACAACCATACAAGTTTCAAGGTGACAGGCACCACTATACATCAATCCGATGTGAATTTAAAATCCGGGTCGTTACACAAAAACAGTTTGAAACTACTTAGGGGGAACACTGGACACCTGTCGACCACTTGCCAAATCTGTCGGCCACAAAAATTGGCCGGTTGGCCAGTTCAAGGAAATTCGGGACAATTTTGTCTTTTTACACGGGGATCTTTAAAAACACACACCCAAATCACTTTCCATCATGCACATAGTGCCGAAAACTCTTCCTTTTTCTCCTTAGACCCTTTTTCCCCTCAAATCTGTGCTTTACACGCGTTTTCCAATGCCCCTCGCAAAGTTGATTCGCTAAAACCTTTCGGTTTCCTTCGTTTTAAACCGATCAAAAGTTATTTTCGGAGCTTTTTCCTCCATTTTCACCACTCGAGGTTTGTTTTCCTTAAGTTTGCCTTGAGTTTAGCGACTTTTCCCAGGCTTTGACTTTCTTTGACTTTTTCTCTTTCCAAGAGTTGACTTTTGTTGACTTTTGGCATCTTGCACCCATTTTGCTCATTTTTGCCTACTTTTCATCTTCTTTTCAGATGGCAGACGACATTCCGCACGACGACATTTTCTACGATGCACTTTACATTTCTTACATAGCTCGCACATTTGCTCTGTATTTCATCTGCTCATTCTGAACACATGTACACACTGTATTTCTGCTCATTCTGAACAAACTCACCTACTGTATTTCTGCAACACATTCACCCTCTACATTTTTGCTCATACACGCAGGTTGCCTCCAATTTCACCCAGGGATACGGGTCCACCACGGCGAGAGAGTGGTATATGGATCTTCCCGACGGTGTCCGGTAAATTGTGGATGAGACGAGGTTTGGTCTATTCTGCATGGGGCTCTCATGTCTCATGGTCAGCAGGACCCTACTAGGCGCATTGGTAGAGAGATGGTGGGACACCACCAACTCCTTCCATTTCTCTACCACCGGGGATATGACCATGACCCCGTATGACTTTCCGATGCTGACAGGCCTTGAGGTAGGAAGCCAGCCGATCCCATATGATTATGATATTGGCGAGTGGGAGGCTGCTTGGACCTATCTGCTGGGAGCACACCCACCAATTTTTCGCTCAGGCATGGTCAAATACACCTGGTTCTCAGACCATTTTCGAGGACTGAGCCCGCGACGATTAAGGCTACAGAGCAGCACAACCGAGGTTTTCCTGTGTTCCTCTTCGGCACTAGCTTGTTCACCGACAAGGCGAACACAGTCGGGCTATATTTGTTGAGCGCCTTAGTGGACTTACCCCAGGTGCGTCATTATGATTGGGGCGGCGCCAGACTCGCTACTCGCCACTCTCTACTATTACATGAGCTCGACCTCTCTCAGGAACGGGAACAGAGTAGGCGGCTACTGGAGAGCCTGGGAAGTACACAGCTTAGTTCCCTCTTTTTGCTTTACATTTTCTACCATGCTTTCTGCTTTGCACTTTTGTACACTGCACATACCACACACTGCTCACTGCACACTGCACACACATAGTCTAGTCTTTACTTTGCACTTATACACTATACTGCACACTTTGCTTTCTACATTTTCTGTATTCGGTATTCTGACTACCACTATCTTGCTTTTCAGAGCTATGGGCATACGCCTATTTCCCAGCGCTTGCACCCGAGTCGGAGGTTGAGACACCTCTCGAGGTACCATATTCACATCGTTATGATGGTCGATGCCAGCCGAGGGCCCAAGAGACCCTCTTCTACCTTCGTCAGTATTTTGACACCATAAGGACAGTAGAGGTAACTTGAAACTCACAATTCTTCTTACTTTCAGGTCCAATGCATTTTACATCTCTGACCATAACTCATCAGCCTATGCACTTGTTGTCTGCAGATTACATGGCAGCCTTGGGCAGGGATGTCAGAGGGGACCAGATTTCAGTTTGCCGGAGCCTGGGGCGCTTCTTGGTACCGGCTTGTGCTCGAGGGACTCATAGGCCGAGCCTAGTTCCTTGGCGAGCGCTTCATGCGCCAGACACTGGGCTTGCCACTACAGTTAGTTCCCTTACTGCCCCCGCCTTCTATGCGAGCTACAAAGAGTCTCTCCCCTTAGGAGATGATTGACCTGATGCGAGGTGCAGATGCAGACCGATTAATCGGGGAGGGGGACTACATTGCTTATCTCTAGACGTACCTGATGCCCCCGTTGACAGGTGTTCGTGCTCCCGCGAGGAGGATAACTGATCTTGCTTCGTCGAGCAAGACTCAGGCTGTAGAGGCCCCTTCAATGAGCAGAGCTCGGGTAGCAAATGTTCCTTCTATGAGCAGGGCTCAGACACCGAGAGGTGAGCCTAAAAAGATACCTCCTGCTAGGCAGAGTGTTGGACGGCCTGATCTTTCGACTGAGCTGACAAGTTGGCAGTACTCCGGAGTGCCCTATCAGATTCCACTTGAGCCCCCATTGCCTGGTCACTGATACGTCAAGACACCTGACTCATCACCGGTATGCATTGCAGTTTTCATTTCTTTCAAGTTCGCTCAGATTTTTATTTATTCATGCACTCATGGTTTCAACTTGCACTTGCAGCCCTCCGTAGAGTATGTCGAGGGGTTACTCGAGGTGATGGCCTCATTTGAGGGCATGATCCTGAAGAGAGAGATGTTGCTTAGCTCCCACGGTATACAGGCACTTTTCAATTTTCTTGCATTTCGGTTATCATATTTCTGCAGATATACTGAAACTGATCATTTTCCCATGCACTGATACACTGCATGTATAGATCACATCTGACATATTGCATTCATATACTGTATCTGATTTCTGCACGTGTTCAGCTTGCACACCATACTTGCATCTGATACTCATACCACAATTGATATATTCTAACTGCCTTTTCAGGTCACACCTCTTCAGACAGGACCATCAGAGCCTTCTCCAGTAGTAGGGAGAGAGATTCCGGTATACGGCCGAGGGAGACGTTAGGAGCCTGTCATGCATGATGATGATGATGAGACTAGTGAGGACAAGGAGCTAGCGAGTCCCCAGTAAGAGTCATCTGAAGGCGGAGACGACGACACCGGCTCAGGTTCTGAGGGTGGTGATGGTGCGGAGAAGGGTTTTGGGGATGGAAGCAGAGGCAACTCCGGTTTAGGCTCCGGCTCAGCGTCAGATAGCGGCGCCGACGGTGATAGATCTGAGTCCGCACAGCCGAGAAAGAGGACGAAGAGGGCCTCTCGATCTTGAGATAGTTGGCACTGATTCTGATGTTTTTTGCTTTGTTTTCTTTTTGCTAGTTGTTAGCACATTGTACAGCCTTAGGCAGTTTTACTTTCTTTAAAACTTGTACTTTTTGTAAAAAAGAAACCACGATGGAATGAAAATAGCTTTTTTGATAAAAGTGTTGCATTTTATACTCTAAGCATTGCATCGCACCATTTTACACAAAAACAGGATTGATGAAAATTGAACATTTGTACATTGTCTTGACAATTGCTTAGTCAGGTAGTGAACCAACCAAAACATAACAAACAACACAAGCCAACACAAAGAACAACTAATGCGAGAACTCGATAAACAAAACAACAACTCGATAAACGCAACAAAATACAACTTGATAAGCAAATTGTAACAACTCGATAAGCAAATTGCAACAAACAACAAAACTGCTAAACAAAAGAGCATGACACATCTAGAGTAGAACAAAACACAGGTTTTCAGCATCCTCAACACACAGAAAGACCAAAGACACTTTGTTGGGGGCAAAAAGAGGCTGTCGGCCACTTATGATCATTGTCGGCCACTTGGTGGTGGATGTCGGCCACTTAAGTGGCCGGTCGGCCATAAAAGGTGGCCGGTCAACTACTCTAACTGGTTGGTCGGCTAGTCATGGTGAGAGCCTTCAGATTGCTGCCACCTGTATTCCACTCAATGCCTTATCTTTTACAAAAGCTCCAGCTTCGTGGTTTCCTCAATTAAGCTCTGTTTTTGCCACAAATGGAGCCATTCTTCACCGAAAAACTCTCCGATTGGATCACAACTTTAGATGGCTCGAAAAAGTTAAATTTTTGGGGTTTCGGGATAAATGCACTATTCCCATTGAGCAGTACTCCACTGTGCTTTCCTTTCCTCCATGCCGCGGCTAGATGTTGGAACTCGGTTACACATGTTTTTAGCTTCGGGGGACAAGAGGTGTGCCCCATGATCGAAGAATTCCAAGCCTTGATAGAAATGCAGCGTGACAAGGAAATCTTACTTCAGTCTCGTTTTGGCCACATTCAGGCTTTAGGACAGATGTGTGGGCTTACTTCACACGATGCTCAGTCCCTTGTTCACAATAGGGAGTTAGACATCCCTAACTTGATTCATCAGTTTTCAGACGCCGGCGACCGTGGTAACCGCCTTTGGCAAAGTGTTCGGCAGCATGCCCTCTATTTGTGCATGTTAGCTCATTTCCTACTTGCCCCTGGCTTTGGAGGTCGAGCATTCGCTTGATCGAAGTTGCCCAAGGCTTGAAAGAGGGCAAGAGCTGCATTGGCTTGACACTAGCTGAGACTTTGATGGGTTTGGATGCTTTCCACCGTCGGGAAACAACCAAGTTTGTAGGGGGTCCACTACTGTTGCAAGTAATGTTTTCCACCCTTCTCACATGTGTTTCTCACATCACTCGGTCCTCAAGCTCTGTTTTTCTCTCAAAACCCTTTTCGTACTTTTCTCTCCACGTACACCTCTCTATTCTTTAATCTCTCTTATTTTTCATCCCTCCCCAGGTATGGTTGATGGATAAATTGAAGGTAGTGGACGCTTGTCCTGCATATTCAGCACACAGCTATTTTTTCCACCCTCGGCTAGTTGACTTTCCGAATGAGGGGTGGTGGTGCCACTGGATGTGCAACAGGTCTGCTATTGACATCACTTGGCATTGCTCCTACTTGATCTTCCTGAGATGAGCCACCACATGTCTCGGTAGCCTGACATTCAGGTGATGGGCTTGACGCACTGTGTCTTCTACTTTCCATTTCGGTTCCGGCATCAGTTCGGACAGGACCAGACTTGCCCGGAAGAGGGGATAGAGTACCCAGCTCCATTTCTGATCCGAGGCTCACTACTAGCTCGGTATATCACTGCCTGGAGAACAAGAGAACTTTTGGCCCCTCCTCCCAATTTCAGTTGTGCCCTTTCTGGCGAATGCATAGCTTGGCTTGAAGATGAGGCACAAACCGGGCCTACTTTGGCATCCAAAGCTTCCACAAGCTTTGGGAGGGGGCACAGGAACACCTGACTTGACTATGCGCCAAGTTTATTGCTTTAATATGTACTTTCAAGTTTTCCTTTTGAATGTAATAAAAAGCAACTTTGGTTTGTATCAAGAGTCGGAGAACATTGTAATGAAATCAATGAAATTGAAGGTTGTGGGTACTGAAAATTTTCCATTTGGTCCAAAGATGGTCTAAGTTGTAAAAAGATTAATTTGAACAAAGTCAACTTTTATTAAAACTTTTCAAAACCATTTTCGATATGGATCACAACTGCACACACCTGGAACCTATCTTTGAGATGCATAACCTCGAATCCAATAACTGGAAAGTTGCCCCTTGTTTGAATAACACTGCACTGCACTATAACCAGTTTTGATAGTAAAGATCATAACTGAACTCTTTGATGCAGAAAAGACAAAGATGACCAAGACAATCACATGGACCCAGTTGATTTGGAGGTGTTTATGGCTGGACTTCAGAATGAAGTTGCCTACATACCCCAAAGATGGGAATCAAGCCTTACGTAGTTTGATTCGAGTTCACACGGGTATTAACACTCTCCTTTTGCGCTCTAACTTTTGCCAAGGCCGCCCTTTCTGGGTTTTCAACCTTGCGAGCTCAGTTTTTCTTATTTCTAATTTTTTTATGCTCTAACTTTTGCCTAGGTCGCCCTTTTGGGTTTTCGGCCTAGCGAGCCACTCAGGGGTAGTATTTCTTCAACTTGTTCATGTTGATTGGTTGGGAGAATTCAAGGCCATCCAGGTCCATGAGAACAACAGCTCCACCCGACCAGATAGACTTGATGATGTAAGGACCAGTTCAATTAGGTCTGAACTTGCCCCTAGGGTCGTGGATGGGAGCTCGGTTGTCTTTGAGCACCGAATCCCCTTCTTTCAGATTCCTGGACTTAAGTTTCTTCTTGAAAGCCTTGGAAATCCTACGTTGATAACCTTGGATATGGTACAGTGCTTTCAGCCGTCTCTCATCGAACAACATAAGTTCCTCGAACTTGTTTTGCTGCTAATCCGCTTCTGCTATCTAGCACTCAGCCATCACCCGCAGCGATGGAACCTCAACTTTAATCAACAGAACAGCCTCCATCCCATAAACCAAGAAATACGAAGTTGCCCCAGTCGAAGTCTGAATCGACGTTCTGTAGCCCCAAAGAGCAAATGGCAGCTTATCTGGCTAGTCCCTATAGGTTTCCACCATTTTCTGTAGAATGTGCTTGATGTTCTTGTTGGCGGCCTCAACAGCGTCGTTGGTTTGCGGCCGATATGTAGATGACTTATGAAAAGCCACATTGTATTTCTCCAACAAGTCGATTACTTTCTTTTTGAAGTGGGAACCATTGTCCGATATGATCTCATTCGGGACCCCATAGCGACAGATGATATTGTTCTTGATGAACTTTGCTACGTGTGACGCTTTTAGCACTGCCTAGGATTGGGCCTCGACCCACTTTATAAAGCAGTCTATAGCCACCAGAATGTATTCATGCCTATTTGACCCCTTCGGAGTAACTGTACCAATAACATCAATTCCCCAGATTGAAAATAGCCACGATAAAGTTATGTTATATAGCTTCGACGGTGGAATATTCATGCGATTTGCATGGATCTAGCATTTGTGGCATCGCCGAACAAAACCAATACAATCCTCCTCCATGGTTAATGTAGACACCCCATTTTTGACCGACCTTAAGACTCAGACGTCACCGATTGAGCGCTCGGTGATGTTGCATATTGTGCTCGTTCAGAAGCCTCAGAGTCGCGGCCGTGCGCCCTGCCTCCGGACTTCCGAACTCTCTTCTGTGTCTTGTCGCGGTTTGCGAACCAGACTCGATTTTCTCTATTTTCTTTCCTGAGGGGAGGGAGTGGTCTCGTAGACTATCTCTCAGTGGCCGTGAGCTACTTTTCGTGGCCGTAGGCCATTTTGCCCATTTCGGAGCCCGGTTCCCGGTTTTCGGGACCGTCAGGCCGTGTGCCTCGGTTCGGGACCGCCCAACCATCTCCGATTTCTTCGGTTTTTGGCAGAGACCTCTGTTTTAGTGTTCCGAGGGACACTGGGGTCTCAGAAACCCACTTCGCAGCCGAACACCACTTCCGGTGCCCGGCAGCCCATTTTCGGGACCCCGAACTTCGCGGTTTAGGCCCCGAGCATTCATTTCGCATCGTTGTTCATTCATTTTTGGTAAGTGCCTTTGTTTTAGCATAACGAGGGACACTGGGGTCTCCGAGACCCACTTCGCAGCCGAACACCACTTCCGGTGCCCGGCAGCCCATTTTCGGGACCCCGAACTTCGCGGTTTAGGCCCCGAGCATTCATTTTGCATCGATGTCTGTTCATTTTTGGCAGACACCTCTGTTTGGTCCTTCCGAGGGACACTGGGGTCTCTGAGACCCACCTCGTGGCCGAACGCCACTTCCGGTGCCTACAGCCCATTTTCGGGACCCCGCGCGGTTTTGGTCCCCGAGCTTCGTTTTGCATTAGTTTTTGTTCAATTTTGGCAGGTACCTCTGTTTCATCATTCCGAGGAACACTGCGGTCTCAGATGCCCACTTCGTGGCCGAACAAAATCTTTTTTGTTTGCCCTCAAAATATCTAGATATTTTGCCCTCAAAATATCTAGATATTTTGGGAAAGATATTTTCACCCTTCTTGGCCATATAAACCAGCAGCACCAGCTGATTTAGGGGTTAGAAAAATTTTTTTTGGAGCCTCATATCTATATCTCTCTCCCTCTCTATACTTCCAAGTCAAAAAACCTCCAAGTTTCAACCCCATTTCTTCATCATCTTCAAGCCCTACCATCACCATTCCATTTCTGGCAGCAAGGGAGGGATTCCAGCAGCTTAAAGTCACCAAAGTTGGTCCAAGAAGCAATCGAAGTGTTGGTCTTCAAGGGTAAGTTTACTTTCCCTCTTTTCTAGCCCTATTTTGCACCATTTCTTACCTCTCTTTGCTTTTACTTTTGAGCTCCGACCTTGACTGAAACTAGGTCTTTTTTTAGTTATTCTCCATGTTTGTTTAAGGGTTCAACCCTATTTGAGAGCTCCATGATACACTTGTTTCAATATCATTCTTTAGGTCAATAATTTGCATGCTTTATTTGACTCATGAATAATCTGATTTCGAGTATGACATAAACTGTAAATATGCATATTTTGGGTTCCTCTTCAAAGTTGTAGAAGGAAATTTTGCTGTTTGAATTTTCTATACACCACTTGTCTCAATACCTCTCTTTGGCTCATTATTTTGCATGCTTTGTTAGGCTTATTTGGCTCCTGTTTTCAGCCTTCATCAGGCTTAGAAAGAGCCTTATTTTGGTCCATTATTTGTGTTTTGTTAAGGGCCTTAAGCCATTTGGTGATTTCTTTTGGTACTTGTTTTGCAATTCTCCAAATTTACCGTAATATTGCATGCTATGTTTATCATATATACATACTGATTTAGAGGTTGTCATCTCTTGCATTTGTGCATATTTTTGTTCCATATTCAATGTTGTAGAACTGATTTTTTGGGTTTGAGCATTGTAGATATCACTTGCTTTGTAAATCCTCTCTTTTTCCGTATTTTTGCAAGCTATTGTTGTCATATCTAGGCTTACAATTTGGCCATTCTTTGTGCTGATAAAATGCTATTTTTGGGGCTGCCTTGCTACTGTTTTTGCTGTCATGTGTCAATTTTGCATGTATAGCATAGCTGTAGGCCATTTCGGGGGCTAAATATCACATTTCGGGAACATTCCGGGCATCGGGTGCATTTTTATCATCATTTCGAGGCTGTTTTCCCTTCATTTAGTTGCTGAAATTTAGTTTGCATGCTTGCATATCATTTCCATGCCATTTTGTGCCTTTTTGTCATTGCCTCGGCTTGCGTGCCCGTGTGCGCGCATTTCGAGGCAGCCTCGTTTTATCCGCCGACAGCCTATGTGAGTGTGGTTGAGGCCCTCTCATGTTGGCGTAAGCCCAATTTGCATTTTCATGCTTGTATGCCATTGCCTCGGTTTGTGTGCCCGTGTGCACGCATTTCGAGGCACTTTATTTTTATCCGCTGGCAGCCTATGTGAGTGCGGCTGAGGCTCTCTCATGTTGGCGTAAGCCCATCACTGCATCCCGTATGCCATTTTATGCATTCCTCGGTTTGCGTGTCCGCGGGCACGCATTTCGAGGCAACTTGGTTTTTACCCGACGGCGGCTTATGTGAGTGCGGCTAAGGTCCTCTCATGTTGGCGTAAGTCCAATTTGCATTCCGTATGCCATTTCATTTCATTTCATCATCGTCTCGGTTTGCGTGCCTGTGTGCACGCATTTCGAGGCACTTCGGTTTTATCCGATTTGTATTTCATCATCGCCTCGGTATGCGTGCCCGTGTGCACGTATTTCGAGGCACTTCGGTTTTATCCGATTTGCACTTCATATCATCGCCTCGGTTTGCGTGCCCGTGTGTACGCATTTCGAGGCACTCTGTTTTATCCGCTTGGCATTGCGTATGCCTCTGTCTCAGTTTGCGTGCCCGTGTGCACGCATTTCGAGGCACTCTATTTTATCTGCTTGGCATTGCGTATGCCTCCACCTCGGTTTACGTGCCCGTGTGCACGCATTTCGAGACATTCTGTTTTATCCGATTGGCATTGCGTATGCCTCCGCCTCGGTTTGTGTGCCCGTGTGCACGCATTTCGAGACATTCCGTTTTATCCAGTTTGCATTGCGTATGCCTCTGCCTCGGTTTGCGTGCCCGCGTGCACGCATTTCGAGGCACTCTGTTTTATCCGATTTGCATTTCATCATTGCCTCGGTTTGTGTGCCAGTGGGCACGCATTTCGAGGCACCTCATTCTTATCATTCCGGCATCCTATGTGAGTGTGGCTGAGGCCCCCTTCATGTTGGTATAAGCCCATCATTACATTTCGCATGTCATTCCGCATCGCCTCGGTTCGCGTGCCCGTGGACACGCATTTCGAGGCATCTCATTTTCATAGCATCGTACATGCTAGGATTGAATGTTAGTTGCATTTCATGCATATCATGCATATTGCACGGGAAACGAGGCGCGTTTCGCACTCCGAGTGGCGAAGCATGTCTCAATTCCCCAGTCACCGACACTCCGGATTACCCATGATGGAGTTAGGTTTTCATTGTAGCATTCATCTGCATTCATCCTATATTGAGTTGTGCAATCCGATTCCTCGGCCATCATGCATCGGTATGCGTGATTGGTGGCACGAGGATCGAGGCATGCATATATTTGTGAAATACACTGCTGTGCCCTTTTCCTGCTCTCTGTTGCAGCAAAATCAAGAATCAGCAACTTTTCAGAGTCTGGCACGCATTTCGAGAAAAATTGCAAACAGAGGCTAATTGGGACATCGCCGTGGATTTCCGCGCCAAGCAGCCCGGCATACACTATTCATCAGAAGCAAGGCAGCCCCTGGCTTGCATGCCAGTTTACTGCTTTCTTAGTTAATTGTTAATTAATTAGGAATTTGTACTTTATCTGTATATTCTTTTATTCGGACTGTATATTTATTTGGACCCTCTGCGCGAGGGCATAACTGTAATAAGGGTGGGTGAGTGTGATGTATGTCTTCCAACCCCCATTTCTTTCTCCCTTTTATTTACCCGCTTTGGATGGTTAGATATAGGGCATATTTCAATTAGCATACAGTATGACAGCATGTTTGCATCATTCATCTGTTTGCACGCATCGGGCTCGGCGCATCATACAAACTGCATTTGTATTTCAATTCCAAGTTGAATACTTGATAGCTGTAGCATTTCACATGCCATGTTTAGAATAGCCGGGCCTGCTATAGTTTGCATTTTTGCATGTGTTGCATTAGGCAATCTGTGTATCTTAGGATCATGCATGATTTCTAATGAGCTTTCTGTTTTGGCTTGGAGTACTCTGTAAGTTTTATGCTTTAGCATCCTTGCATGCGTGTGAGTGTTGCCATGATAGCATGCTTACCATGAGGCTATGTGCTTATGTGATATAACTGCCTTGAATGCCTGTGGGTGCAGGTTGAGTTATCTGAATTGGAGCAATTCATCAACTGTTTGTTTTAAGCCCACTAGATAGTGGCAAAATCACTGTTTTTCTAAGCCCACCTGAGGGTGGCAAATCCACATCTTAGCCTACTTGCGGGTAGCACCATCAAACCATTTTCAAACAAACAAACATGAAATGTTTAGTTCCAATTCAGGCGATTCAGTCTATACTTGTTTGCTGCGAGCATCACATAGTAACCTAGGCTAATAACCGGAATAAGAACTCACAATGTTTTCAAAAACAGATATCATGGTTAGTAGAGGCCGGTCTTTGACCGGGCGAGCGGGGGTGCTCACGATGTGACCTTCCCCAATCGTACCCAAGTTCCCGAGCCAACTTTGGTGATGACGGACACGTGGCCTTTTGGCACCGAGTCAGGGTTTCCTAAATTTCCCATTTTAAAATATTTAGGTGGCGACTCTGTTATCTGGCAAAGCAGTCCATGTTTGGCACTTCTTTCAAAAAATCTGTTTTTCTCAAAAACGATTTGCCGGATTTGGACTCTTTGGTTCGAGATTTAGAACCGCAACAAAATCGAGTCCGAACTGTAGCGAGGTCCCTCGCAGGCTTGTTACAGTTAACCAATAGTAACCTTGTCTGAGAATTTTCCAAGCTAGCATCACTCTGCTCATGTGCGATCCGCACTTTCCTCCATGGATGGCCTCCATTAGGCGTTTCGACTCTTCTTCATCAACACACAGTTTATGCATTCCTAAATGTTCTCACTTATACAATTTACCCCTACAGATGATAAACTGAGCAGCCATTCACCGTATCGCCCTTTTATCTTTGGCATTTGCCCCTAGTGGATAAACCTCATTCTCTAAGAAGTTCCAGATGTCATGATACCAAGGGTTTTGATCTTGTACCTCATCTATTGCGGTGATTAACTCGTAGGTCAGCACATACCTCTGTTCAATAATGATTTAACGCATCTGGACTCCCAAAGGGATATTTATCATAGAAGATAGAGTTGATAAAGCGTCAGCAAACTTGTTGCTCTCTCTTAATAGATGCATGAAGGTTAGCTTTTCAAACCTAGGAATCAGAACATCCAGGGTTTGGTGATAAATTTTCAACTTCTCTTCTTTAACCTTCCAGTCCCCTTTCGCCTGAGGCACAACCAGGTTCGAGTCCCCAATGACGTCCAACGGTTTTGCCCCTAGTTCCGGGGCGACTGCCAAGCCAACAATACATGCCTCGTACTCTGCTTCATTGTTTGATGCCTTGAACCAGAGTTTGAAAGCTAAAGGTATGTGGGAATTGTCGGGCACTATCAGCAACACCCCTATCCCATACCCGTATTGGTTAGATGCTCCGTCAAAGTACATAGTCCAAATTTCTTCTTCAACCTGCAGAATGGCCTTATCTGGGAATAGATACTCTACTACTTCATCTCCATCTACTGGGTGATCTGCTAGGAACTACGCTACCGCTCTCCCTTTTACAGACTTGCGAGTCATGTACTTCAAATCGAATTCGGAGAGAAGAAGCAACCAACGGGCTAGCCTACCCGTAAGCACTGGTTTCTCGAAGAGATATTTGATGGGATCTAATCTCGAAACCAGAATTACAGAGTGAGCTAACAGGTAGTGCCTCAACTTCCTGGTAGCCCATACTAAGGCCAAATAAGCCTTCTCTAGCAGAGTGTAACGGGTCTCATATTCCAGCATTTTCTTGCTCAGGTAATAGATGGCCTTCTCCACTCTATCCTCAGATTCCTGCGCAAGTATGTAGCCCATTGTCGTGTCGGTTACTGACAGATACAAAATCAATGGCTTCACCAACTCTGGCGATGACAACACGGGTGGGTTCTATAGATATTGCTTGATCTGCTCAAAGCAACTTGGCATCGGTCATCCCATTAGAATCTCTTTCCTTTCTTCAGGAGGCCAAATAGTGGTTCACAAGTTAAGGTCAATTTTGCGATAAACCTTCTTATGAATTGCACTTTACCTAGAAAGCATCACACCTTATTTTCAGTCCTTGGTGGTGGCATTTCTAAGATGGCCTTAACCTTGGAAGGATCGACCTCAATGCCCCTTTGTGTAATAAAAAACCCCAACATTTTCCCTACAGTAATACCAAACGTACATTTCTAAGGATTCAGTCGCAACTGATACTCTCTGATCCGTTGGAAAATTTTTTTCAAGGCAGTGTAGTGGCCCTCTCTGTCCTTGGACTTGACAATCATGTCGTCCACGTACACCTCAACCTCTTTGTCAATCATATCGTGCAAGATCGTAGTTGCAGCCCGTTGATAAGTAGCCCCAGCATTTTTCAAACCAAACGACATCACCCTGTAGCAGTAGGTTCCCCACGGCGTGGTGAAGGCAGTATTCTCCCTATCCTCGGGTCCATTCAAGATCTGGTTGTACCCGAAAAATCCATCCATGAAGGAGAGCAGCACATACCTTAGTCCACACATACCCGAATTTTTCCATCTTTCTTTGGCACCGGAACAATATTGGCCAACAAAATAGGATACTTAGATACTAACAGGAACCCTGCATCAATCTGCTTGGTGACCTCTCCCTTGATTTTCAGAGCCCAATTTGGACGTTTTCTCCACGGCTTCTGCTTAATGGGTCGAGCCTCAGGGTGAAGAGGGATCTGGTGCTGTACAATCTCAGGATCGATTCCAGGCATATCTTCGTAAGACCATGCGAAAACATCTTTGAAATCTTTTAATAAAGTGACTAAGCGCTCGCATTCCTCAGAAGACAACGTGGACCTGATCTGGACCAGACGCAGATCCTTCTTAGTACCAACGTTAATTGAAGTGATTTCTTCAACCAAAGGCTTTACAGAGCTCTCCTCCTCTTGTTCAATTAAATGCTTTAAAACTGGAGGAATTTCTTCCTCGTCATTTTCATCAAAGTTTTGAAAGTCCTGATTAATCTAATAAACAAGCAACATAGAAAAGTACTCAGAAATCACAGCGATACCATTCTAATTAACAACTTCTAGTTTGTCTGATTCTTCGGTTACAACAGACTCGAAAGAAAATGAAAACGACGACCGGGACAAAACAACGGCATCCGGGTTATCAACCCCAGGAATGCCAGACTCTGACTCAGAAGAACTAGGATCTGATTCTGACTCCACAAACTCTGTGGAATCAGATTCTGGTTCACTACCTGACCCAGAACTACTAGACAAAAAGCCCTCATCGTACTGCCAAACGAGGGAGGGTGTGATAGATGCGTCCAGAATGCCGGAAGAAGGGCCCACAGCCGTTTGATCCCCAATCGTGGAAACAGAAAAGTTTTCCTCCGAGTTTTCTAGTGTGATCTGAGGATCTGAGAGGAGACAATCCAGCGCTTCCCCCAATTCAAGTTCTATGCCATCGGACCCATCCTTGGTACATTGTACAGCCTCAGCTAGTTGGTCAGTTTGCTCTTCTGCAACTTCATCCCCTAGCAACTGCAGGTCGAAAAACATCTCGAAGCCGGGCAAACGCCGCTTCTCTGAATTCAGCCATGGCTCCGAAAAGCCATAAAACGAGAAATCTTCCCCCTCCCGGTCAAAGCATCCGTTCAGGGTTCCTTGAATAGGTTTGTGCACTAGCTCATAGTGCTTCTTGGCTTGCTTAGCCTTGGCTCTTCCGGCCATTTCCTTTCTCTTCCTTGTCAAATCCTCTTTGGTAGGCATGTAACCTAAACTAAAGGTATAAGGGTTGTGCAGTACTTCGGCCAACGCAGCAACGCCTTTCTGGCCGCTTCTTCCCAATCCCATTCCGGGCACATGTTGAAGCTTATTCATAAGCTAGACGGATTGCGCACTAACATACAACCCCTCATCAATAGCCAGAATTTTTTGCACTACCCGGGCCTCGGCCAAGGTGAATCCCAACAAGAAGACATCCTCCTCGCCATGTACAATTTCCAAGATCGGTGTAGTTACCTCCGGCAGCGGATGTATGGAAGAGTTCCCAAAAACAATTGTTACCCCCTTCTCATAGGGGTACTTCAGCATCTGATGTAAAGTGGAAAAGACAGCTCTCACTTGGTGCAACCACGGCCGTCCAAGGAGTAAATTGAAGGTGGCTGGGACATCCAGAATGTGAAACTCAATATCCTGTTGCCCTGGGCCAACTTGAGTTTTGGTCCGCACTGTCCCCATCACTTCTCGACTAGTGTTGTCATAAGCTCGAATCACCTAGGTTGTTGGTGCGAAATCTGTCGGCTTCAAACCGATAGCATAGGCCGTACATGATGGACACACATTAATTGTAGATCCCGTATCAACCAAGACAATTGGTATCCACTTCTCCTTACACTCCACAAAGATGCATAACGGCTTGTTATGTTAAGAGCCCTCAGGTGGTAATTCTTTATCTGTGAATGTCAAGGTTGGTGAAGCACTACCCGGGAAGACCAGCCCCACTAACCACTCAGGTGTGGTCTCAATGGAGAGCTTAGCCTTGTCCATTGCTGAAAGGACGGCTTGTCTATGAACCCGCGAGGCCATAAGCAATCCCCAGATGGAGATATCTGCTTGGATCTTCTTAAGCTGTTTTAGTACAACTTCCTCTTCTAGTAGTTTATCTTTTTGCTGTCTCCTTGTCTTTCCCCGACGCTTCCGGTTGGTCCAGATGTGGGGGCTTAAAGTACCGCCCACTCCATGTCATATGATTGACCTCCTCTGTGTACCATGTATCATCTGCTTGGTTCTGTCCCCAATCTTCATCAGTATGGGTGAGACGTAAATCATCGTCTTCCCGTTACATTCCCTCGGCAACCGACAAACAACTGTCTGGTTCTATTGCACTCATTCCCGTGTTCACAACACATTCTGTCCTCGCAAGACCCTTGGCTTTTCTTGCCCTCTGATTAGTCTCAATCCTCTCATGTTCGAACCATTTCAGCACAGCCTTCCGTTCTGTATCATCTGTGCATAAACTGTCCAATTCCTGAGAAAAATTCTTCATGCCAGTGCTCTCTGGTAACTTTTCTTTGTTGTCGACCGTTCCGGCCGTTGTAGATGTTTCTGTTCCTAACTGTCCCTATTTCGGCTGAGACCCCTCGTCAATATCCGGCTTGTCACTGAGCCACCCTGCATTATCTGTTGATCCAATTAGGACAAACCAGTTGACGCTCACATCCCTCGGATCTTGTTCATCAAAGAACTGCAGATTCACGATATTCTCCTCAAGCTCAGCCAAATCATCTAGCCCCTGGCTCGACCCATCCTATCGGACTACATTTACCTCAATATCTATCAGCAATTCTACTCTCGGCATGGCTTGATCAGTTGGCGCAATGAATTGGCAAGGGTTGTATGCTTCCTCGATTCAGCTTGCAGAGCCCTCAGGCATGCCCTCTTCTGTCATAGCCACCACCATGGGTTTAGGTTGGGATATTTATGTGCTCATTATGCACAAGTCTGTGCTTTTTGGAATGAACAACGCCGGCTTAGGTAGGTGGGAGGGAGTGATGTATATGCTGGGATCGGATGGGACGACCACTGTTCGGATCAGGTTTACTTGCCTTAGTGGATGAGGAGGTTAGTTATGTGGTGGGAGTGGGTTTGTAGTGACATTTGGCTTCTCAGGAGGCGCTATCACTTTATTATCAATGAGATCCTGAATCTCATAAGCATTGGTCAGTATCATGCCCATGCTGCTGATGGAAGGCACAATACTTGGTTGGGTTATGTGTAGAATAGAGGGAATTCAGCAATGGTCGTGGTTCCAGGGGCTTCAGATGCCCTTTTCTGATCAAGACCCACAGGGCCGTCGACAAAGACATATAGAGAGGAGTAAAAGTCCTCTGGCCTCGGGGTGGGTACTTTGCAGGTTGTGGGGTGGCTCCAGATATGCCGGTAAAGGGTGTGGTTGTTTTTGGTGCAATGGTGACCATTCCGACGTCAGAGGTCCTTGCGGCTGCATTGCTACTCGTAGCTGCATTCGAACCGTGTGTAAAGGCCCTCTTGGGCTGCTCTCTCTCCTAGTCAATCAGACCCTGTTTCATAGCATCTTCTATATGTACCCCGATCTCGTGAAGATCAGCAAAGTTAGGGAAGGGTAAGACAATCATTCTCTACATCAACTTCGGCTGCAGATTCCGGACGACCATCCTTATCTGTTCTTTCTCAGCTAGCCTAGTTGTCATCATGGAGGCCTTGGCCCTCCACCGAGTAACGAAGTCAGAGAAGCCCTCCTTCAGCTCTTGCCTAGTTGCCTTAAGATCATGAGTTTTGACCTCGATCTGAGTGTTGTAAGAATATTGGGCAATGAAGGCCTTGGCCATCTCTTGCCAACTCCTCTTCACGGAATCCTCAAATTTGGCGTACCAGATAGCAGCAATAACCGACAGGGTCAGGCCAAAAAGGGATAATTTCTGGAGTCTAGTGAGGCCCATCGGCCGCAGTATATCTGAAAACAGGCTCAAATGCACCATAGGATTGCCCGAGCCATCAAAACGGTCTATATGAGGCATTTTAAATCTATCCAGCAAGGTGACCGCTGCATCGATGTAGCCGTCCTCTATATCTGAGATCGAGTTGACTCCCTGAGCTCGTTTGAACAACTTCTCAAGCTTGCTTACTTTCAAAGCAGTGGGGTTGACCTCAAACTCAAACAGGGGTTCCGTTGGGTAGGTTGGTGCTTTGAAAGTCTGAGGTGGGACTGGCCTTGCTGGAATGTCCATATTCTCCTAGACATTAGCCGTCTCCCCGGGTATTGGAACCCTAGGTGGGGGTGGGTGTGAAGCAGAAGCTGCTGCTTGTAGTGATTGTTGTTGTTGTTGAAGCTTGGAAATCAGTTCGGCCTACTGGGCTACAATCTTTGTTTGGCAAGCGGTAACCTCCGCTTAGCGGGTAACATCCCTTTGCATAGCCTCAATGGTATGTTGGAGCTGACGCATCATTTCCTCCATACTGACTGAGGGGTGTTGATCTATTAGAACTGGTGTATACTCTGTTTCTGAGGTGGAAGCAGAAAACTGAACTTGACTGCGCACAGGTGAAGTAGATAGTGGCCGCTGAACCGGTGACTGTTAAACCGGTGCTCTATGCCTAACTGTCCTCCGTCTTGTAACCAGGGGTAGAGAAGCAAACACAGGTTGTCCACCAACAAGATCCTCAGATCGATGAATCCTTCTAACTCTGGTCCAGAGTGCTCGGGGGGAAACTGCCTCATCGGAAGCAATGATGTAAAACCTACCTTGCAAAAAGAAAAATAAAGCCAAAAAAAAAAAAACAACAATCAGCAAACGCACAGCATCTCAGCTCAGACAAAGACAACACACAGTTACAATCATAAGCTGGACAATCTGTACTCTAACACTGATTTTTGCCCCCAAATTTCTGCCTCAAACTCTGATACCTTCAAGCTGATACCCAAACTTGCAACTGATATATGCATTCCCTGTAGAGACACACTCTAACAGCACATACCAAGCAAGTGAGAGCCAAAACACCCCTATAGTGGTGTAGGGTTTCCCTGTCCTAGTTTCTTCAGGAGTTAGGGTTTCACTACGCACGTATGCAGTTTTAAACAATCTTACATTTGGGTGAGCAACCTATCCTAGTTTGGAATGGTTTCTGTGGTTTCCGATATGCAACTAGGTCAAAGGGTCAAAAAGGGTGACTCAGCAAGACCACCTAATATACCTCTTGCTCCTAACACCGAGAAGTGAAAGGAGGGTCAAACGGTACAGCGGCAGTCCAGATCTGAGGTTTGTGTTCCCATCGTGGCAGAGCCCGCAACCAGTCAGCCTTATGGCACACTTTTCCAAGCAAGCCTCCGGCAAACCGCTCAAGAATAGCAGATGGCAAACACTGTGACTTAGGGGAACTAATGCAAATGCAAATGCAAAGAAACACATAAGTGTAAATAAAACAACATATCATGAGTTCGAGTTAAATTCTCTAAATCCCCAGCAGAGTCGCCAAACACTATGAGATAGCGTGAATTGGTCTACTATAGTTCGGATTCCTGTCACGGATCTGAATCTAATCTCACAAAGTGAAATGTGAGACTGATAAACACCAAAGAGTCCAATCCGGCAAATCATTTTGGAAATTTAGATTTTGAATCAAATAATGCCAAAATTGGACTGCTTTGCCAAATTATAGAGTCGCCACGTAGATATTTTGTTTTTAGGAAATTTAGGAAACCCGGACTTGTGCCAAAGGCCACGTGTCCGTCATCACCAAAGTTGCCTCAGCTCGGGAACTTAGGTAGGAGAGGGGAAGGTCCTGAAATGAGCACCGTCGCTCGCCTGGTCAAAAGATCGGCCTCTACTAAGCATGATATGTTGTTTTATAAACGTCATGTGTTCTTATCTAGTTATTAGCTAACTTTACTATGTGACGCACACACAAGCAAATATAGACTAATTCGCAAGACTTGGAACAAATCGACTCATGTTTGTTTTCGAAAATGGTTTGAAAGTGCCACTTGCAAGTGGGCTAAAGCGCGGATTTTCCACCCTTTAGTGGGCTTAAAAACATGATTTTGGCACTTCCCAAAGTGGACTTAAAACTCACATTTATCAAATTGTCTAATTCAAGCAACAAAACCTTCACCTACAGGCACTCATACAGTTAATCATATAAGCAAATAGCCTCATGGCAAGCATGCGAAACACGGCAACACTCACACTCATGCAAGTATGCTAAAGCGTAAAACTTACAGTGTACTCCGAGCCAAAACAAAATCTAGTTAGAAATATGCATGATCCTAACTATGTTAAGATGCCTAATGCAACACATGCAATATGTAACTAAATAGGCTCAGCTATCTAAGATGGCATATGAATGCAACAATTTGATACACGTATTCAAAGATGTATTGAAATACGATGCAGTTTGAATGATGCATCGAGCCCGGTGCATGTAAGACAAATGAATGGATGCAAACATGCAAGCATAAGGTATGCTAATTGAAACATGCCCTAAACTAACCATCAAAAGCTATTAAATAAAAGGAAGAAAGAAGTGGGGTTGGAAGACATGCACACACACATGCACCCTTATTACATCATTGTGCCCTCTCAAAGGGGGGTCCGAATGAATAAGCTAGGCTACTCTAAGCTAAGCTAATTATTACAAACCAACTAATTAACTATTCTAGCTAATTAATTATTACAAACCGAATCGAAGTAAATTAACTAACTATTCTAAGCTAGCTAAAGTATTACAAAACGGATTAAACTAACTAATCACAACACATGTATTAGTTAGCTACAACTAACTAATAAAGCGATAAAGTGGCCTCGCGGGTGAGGGAGACATGGATGCTCGGATGGCTTTCTCCCGAAAATCCATCGCCTTGCCACCGGTTGTCTCTGTTTACACTTGGCTTGATCTTTGAACCTCGAACCAAAATTCCACACTGCTTTCTCTTCAAAACAGGATCATTTTTGCACCAAAAATTCTTTTCTGGCCGGTCGGCCACTGGAGGTGGATGTCGGCCACCCACACTGGTCGGTCGGCTACTACAAGTGGCCGGCCGGCCATCCTCTTTTCCAAACTTCTATTTTTGTTGTGACAGAGAACAACAGAGGCAAAGCGAGGTATTTTGCAGGAAATGTATGTACTGCCACTCTCCTCATGATTTGTCAAGCTCAAAGGAGTGTGGCACTTAGCTCTTAAGCCATCAATCAAGCATTTCATGGATGATGGCCAAAGAACTAAGCTTGTACAAGCTCAATGAATGCACACATAAGACTCAAATTGCCACCACCCTATCATGCATGATCAAGGGCAACAACGACCCAGAAATGTGACGCGTTAAATCACTTTGAGAATGAAACATCCCACATTTCTTGTGTTTGGATTAACGTCTGATCCAAACACATGCAATGCAAACAACATTCTTATCTTGTCATGTTTTACTTGATTCAATTTATTTACTCATTTTACATTACCAATTAGTTCATTAACCGATTAACTCCAATGGTGATTGTCTTCTAATTGGAAAGATGGCCTAAGGCTCAAGTGTTTTGAGCATGAAAGAGGTTTCATGCTGTTGGCTTGGAGGAACCCTCAAGAGAGAGTTAAAGCCATTAGGCATGAACACCTCAAATTCACACTCAAGCCAACAAGAGGCTCAAGACCACTCACAAAACAAATTGAAAAATGAAGAATAGAGGGAGATTGCAGAATTGCAGTGCTGAAATGGCATGAAACATAGTGCGACAACATGCAAACAACTCATGTATAACATGTTTAAAGCCAAAAGCATTACAACTAGTGAAGCACACTGCACTAGAGGCATGCAATATCAATCTCAAACAACCAAACCAACTCTGGACAGAGCTAAAACATGTTAAAACAGTGGCCAAAACATGCTTGAAATGGAAGCACAAAAGCTAGAAAACATGCTCACATGTTAAGCTTGCAAACAAGGCATAAGGCACAACTCTCAAAAGCAATGAAAGAGTGAAATATGTGAGAGTGTGACAGAGGTATATGCACTGAAATCACATGCAAAATGATGCTACAACATGCAGTTATCTCATGCGCTTGATGCTAGAGGCCCTAAAACTCAAAGCTAGTAAAGGCCATTTACACTATAGCTATACAAAGAAAAACACATATGACCAAGACCACCAAAAACAAAGCTAAAGCATGCTAAATCAGTAACAAAAATGTGCTGGAGTTCAGCTAACACAAGCGAGAATGATAGGCTAACTCATTAGGCATGTTAGGCTAGTGAGCAAAATTACACTACAAGCGTAAGAAGCAAACAAGAGGTGCTTCAACCAGCCAAAAACAGAGTTATAACATGTTAAAATAAGGCCAAAAACATGCTTGAACTAGGCTACAAAAAGGTAAAAAAGCATGCTCAAATACTAGGCCATCTACACATGCAAACAAGATATGAGGAGGGGGGACTACCCCCTCCTATTTTGGTCCTCAAAACCAACTTTTTACCACTGAAATTCCTCTGGAATTTAGTGGTTAAAAGACCAAGAAAAGGGGGTTTCAAAAGCTTTGAAAGAAGGCTCAAAAAGCTTTACAAGTCAAAGAGCAAAGGGAGGAAACCACCCCCTAACCAAACAAGGCCTAAACCACTATTTTAAAACCTTAAAAAAAGAGTTTTTTAGAGGTTAAAATCAGCCTCAAAATAGCATGCAAAGGTGGTCAAGCAATAAACCAAAACAAAGCTTAAAGGGACACGTTTTTACCCTTGAAGCACAGCAGCAAACACAGGCACTTCTCTGAGCCAAGAACAACTTTAGGAGCTCCAAACAAGCCTTAAGGAATCCCAGCTCCAAGATAGGGATGTTTTATCAAGAGTCTCTTTGCAAATGTGTAGAGAATTCCCACTTTCAAGCATAGAATATTGAGAGAGAGAATTCTAGAGAGGGAGGGAGGAAATTTTTGTTCACAAAAATTCTGAACCCCAAAAATGGGGGAGGGACCTCCCCTTATTTAGAAAACCAAGCAAAAGCTTGCTTACATCCCTCCATACACGTGTATGGAGGATGCTTTCAGTGATCAACAGCTAGCACAACTGGCACATAAAATATTTGAAAAATAAGAAAAATGGCCCGGCCACCTCCCCTAGCCAACCGGCCACATCAAGTGGCCTATAAGGAAGAAAAGTGGCCGACAATAGCCAAAAGTGGCCGACAGGGCCCTCTCTCTCTCTCTCTCTCTCTCTCTCTCTCTCTCCCCCCCCACCAAGGGGCACCAAGATTTGGCCCAAAAACAAGGCCAAAACAAAAAAACTTTAGAGGTCCAAAGACAGGGCGCTCAGCCGAGACCTTCGGACACTCAAAACGAGCACAGACATGCTTTTTTTCGAGCGCACAAACGATGACATCAAAGTCTTGAGGTCGGTCAAAAATTGGGTGTCTACAGGATGCCACAAATACTTTTCAATATATGGACAATCATTCATTGATACAGAACATAGCATTTCAGAAAGCAAATCATTTCCTTTCATATCATATAGGAAAATATTTAAATGTGAATATAGCTTTACAAAGTTATTACTCATAAATGGCTCCAAAGGAAACAGATGGAACAGACAAATCAACTAACTTACGGTGCATGACCTACACAGATACAGAATGAATACGTACTGAATTGCACACCGAGAATCAATAACTTTAATTTTTTCTTATCTTGGTGTATTTCTACTTCTTATCCTCATTATTATGTCCTAATCATGGCTAGAAATGCCTAGGATGCAATGTGGAACCAAAATACACTTCGAACCACTTAACAAAATTTGATGAACGGGGTCTTCGCTCAAACGCAACTTCCTTTGCTCGAGCGGAGGCTCAAAAATGTGAGTGGTCGCTCGAGCGCAATTTCGGTCGCTTGAGCGGTCTGTGAACTCTGAAAAAGTACTGGTTACTTGATTTTTTCGCTCAAGCAACTTCCGCTTTATGCACGCTTGATGGTTTCTCGAGCATGAGACTGAGGTCTTTGCTCGAGCGCAACTCTTGTCACTCTAGCGGTTTGCAAAATTGTAAACTTCTGGGAGCATGCATTTTACGCTCGAGCTAACTTTTGGTCGCTCGAGTGAGAGTGCCAAAGAAAGTGTCACAACCCAAACCTGCCCCTGTAGGTTTAGGGTCGTAACCGGCCAGTAATCCAGGGATTACCAAAGGCCTATGACTTGAATATCATATAATAAAGGGCTGCAGAAGCAAATATAGAAATATACAAAGTCCATAGAGTTGTGTAGACATACATGGAACATAAGCTTAAAACTTTGATACATAAGAGTGACATTATATAAATACAGTAGTCGTATGTCAACAAAGCCACATATACAGAATTCCCAAGACATGTTCAGATAAAACATAAACATCAGAAAGTACAAAAGACCCAAAGACTTGTTTCTCAAAAACTTGATCGGATCTCAAAAGGGAACCTCCACAGGAGGCACGGTGGCTAGTTGACCCAAACTCTCCAGGCAACAGCTTAGGCCTGGTCACGCGCCTCCTTACCTACATACATAATATAAATAGTGAGTGGAGATCTAATGAATAATAACAGAGTAAAGATTTTAATGAATAATGTCCATACAGAAACAAAGTCTTGTACATGATTAGATGACAAAGTAGAAGCAGATTTATATACGCAGTCACATTTGTATTCAAAGTTTGTTCACTACATATTATAGTACGTGGCACATCCATTAGTGTTAACAAATTCGATGGCCCATGAAGGGACGACCGTGAACACATTCCGATGACCCATAAAAAGACAACCATAAGGCATTCTGATGACTCATGTGCACAGAGACGTTTCCAATGACCAATCAAGAGACGGCCATAAAAGCATTTGCCCATGAAGGGACGGCCATAAAGGCATTCCGATGACCCATGAAGGGACAGCCAGAAAGGCATTCCGATGACTCATGTGCACAGAGGCATTTCCGATGACCCATAAAGGGATGGCCATAAAGGCATTCCAATGACCCATCAAGGGACGCATATTGTATGATGTTAAGGATGCCACGAATACATTTCAGAAACTTGGACAATCATTCATTCATATAAAATATAGCAGTTCATAAAACTGATCATTTCATAGCATAAGAAAATAATTAAAGTCAAACATAACTTTATAGAGTTATTATTCACAAATTATTGCACAGATAACTTTGATAGCAGCCAACGGATCAACAGTTCACGGTGTGTGACCTAGACTTCCTAAGATGAGAGCTAAAGACTTGATTCTTGAATCTCTAAGTTCAATTCTTCTCTTTCCTAGCAAATCCCTTAGTTGAGCTCAAGCTTCTCATTTTTCTCCCTCTCTCACATTTGTTGCATAAGTGTGGGCTCAAAGGTGTGATTAAGGAGAAAAGATGAGTGGTGTCTTATATAAGAGCCTTATATAGGCTTGGTGAGTGGTAATTAATTAAACTAAGCAAATGAGCATTAATTAATTTAATTTAATTCGCTCCGAATTATATTTCAATTAAACCTATCAAAAAGTTCTAAAAATTCCAAATAACACATATATTGAATCAATTTCGCGATCGGATGCCGATAAGGCCTTCAATTCACACAACGAAACATATATTCCTACGAGGGACAGATAGAAACTCAAATAATGCAATGCACATGTAATTAACTCAAGATTTCATCCTGATTGCTTATTAGGCATTTTAATCATGGATTATACGTTATTCATGTGTTAGGGTTGTTACAGTCTTCCCCCCTTCAAGAGTTTGGTCCTCCAAACTCGAATTACCTTCATTTCGGAAGAATACCAGATCCAACAAAAAGAAGTTAGGGTATCTTTTCATCATGTCTTCTTCCATCTCCCATGTTGCATAAGTCCCTCAGTGGTTTTGCCAATCAACTTTTACCAATGGTATTTATTTGTTCCTCAATCTATTAATTCTCTGATTCACAATCTGAATTGGCCTCTGATTATACGTATAATCATCTTTTAGAAGCACATGTGTCGGCTCAATCACATAGAGTGGATCTTGTAAGTAATCCCGAAGCATTGAACATGAAAAATGTTGTGCATATTTTCCATCATTGGAGGTAAGGCTATTCGGTATGTTACTGAGTTGATTTTCTCTAAAACTTCATACAGGCCAACGTATCTTGGTGCTAGCTTTCCTTTCACCTGAAATCGCGTCTGACCCTTCATTGGAGTTACTTTTATAAATACGTGGTCACTGACTTCGAATTCCCTATCCCTTCTCCAGACATCTGCATAACTCTTTTGACGGCTCTGTGCAGTTTTTAGACGTTGTTGAATCAGTTTCACTTTCTCAGTTGTTTCTTGCACAAGTTCTAGTCCCAACAATAATCTATCACCTACCTCAGCCCAGCAAATTGGAGATTGACACTTTCTACCATATAAAGCTTTATAAGGAGCCATGTCGATACTCGAATGGTAGCTATTGTTATACACAAATTCGGCCAATGGTCAGTAGGTTTCCCAATTGCCTTGGAAATCTAGGGCACACATTCGTAACAAGTCTTCCAATGTTTAAATGGTCCATTCAG
This sequence comes from Camellia granthamiana, assembly GCA_036172215.1. Classification (NCBI taxonomy): domain Eukaryota; kingdom Viridiplantae; phylum Streptophyta; class Magnoliopsida; order Ericales; family Theaceae; genus Camellia; species Camellia granthamiana. Next base: position 137,413 of record JAXFYN010000068.1, on the reverse strand, counting down.
ATTGGCCATCTGTTTGTGGGTGATAAGCACTGTTTAGCCTCAAGTTAGTCCCCAGAGCTTGCTGTAGACTCTGCCAGAATCTTGAAGTGAACTTAGGATCTCTTTCAGATACAATAGATACTCGCACACCATGTAATCTCACAATCTCATTAACATACAAGTTAGCCAACTTATCCGCATTATATAAAGATTTGACAGGTAAGAAATGTGCAAATTTAGTCAAACGATCAACAATTACCCAGATAGAGTCCATACCTCGAGGAGAGCGAGGTAATCTCACAATGAAGTTCATCGTGATATGTTCCCATTTCCATTCTGGTATTGGAAGCGGCTGTTGCAATCCGGCACGTCGTTGATGTTCAATTGTAACTTGTTGGCAATATAAGCATCGAGCCACAAAGTCAGCAATGTTTTTCTTCATTCCCAGCCACCAGAAATTTTGTTTCAAATCACAGTACATCTTTGTATTTCCCGGATGCATAGAAAATTTAGAGGTGTGGGCTTCAGTCATAACATGTTTTCTCAAATCCGAACAATCAGGAACACATAAGTCTATTATGTAATTTCAGCACATTGTTCTCCAGCACAAATCCTAGCTTCGGTTTTGAGTCTATGTCATCCACAATATTTTTCAAGAATTCATCTTGCAGTTATTTCTCTCTAATCTCTTTAATGATTGTAGGTTGAGCAGAGATGGCGACCAAGATCCCGCCCTGTTCACGCAATACAATTTCAATCTCATTCTTTTCAAAGTCACATAATAACTCTCTTTGACTGGTGAGCAAACAAGACAAATTTCCAATAGATTTTTGGCTCAAGGCATCCGCCACTGTGTTAGTTTTCCCTGGATGGTATAAAATTTGCAAATCATAATCCTTAATCAATTCAAGCAATCTCCTCTGTCTCATGTTCAATTCTTTTTGGGTGAAGAAATATTTGAGGTTTTTATGGTCTGTGTACACTTTACAAGTCACACCATATAGATAATGTTGCCAAATCTTCAAAGCAAAAACCACAGCGGCGAGTTCAAGGTCATGGGTTAGATAATTCTTTTCATGGGGACGAAGTTGCCGAGAGGCATAAGCAATTATCTTTCCATTTTGCATTAAGACACACCCCAAGCCTTTATAGGAAGCATCACTGTAAATCTGAAATCCATTCGTTTCGTTTGGCAAAGTCAGAATTGGTGCCGTTACCAGTCTAGTTTTCAATCCTTGGAAGGCTGACTCCCATTGATCATTCCAGTCAAACGGTATATTTTTCTGCATCAACTGTGTCAATGGCATAGCAAGTTTCGAGGAATCTTTCACAAATCTTCTGTAGTAACTTGCAAGTCCCAGAAAACTTTAACTTTTGACACATTAGTTGGTCTTGACTAGTCCACAATGGCTTCAATTTTATGAGGGTCAACAGAGATACTATCCTTGTTGATTACATGTCCCAAAAGTGCTACACTGTTAAGCTAGAATTCACATTTGGACAATTTTGCATATAGCTTCTTTTCTCTCAAAATCTGTAAAGTAGTTCGCAAATGGTTCTCATGCTCTCCCTGCTTTTGGAGTAAATCAAGATATCATCAATAAACACAACAACAAATTCATCCAAATATGATTTAAACACCCTGTTCATAAGGTCCATGAAGGCAACAGGTGTATTAGTCACCCCAAACGACATTACTAAAAATTCATAGTGCCCATATCTAGTTCTAAATGTAGTCTTCTCTACATCTCCTACCTTAACTTTTAATTGGTGATACCCAAACCTAAGGTCTATCTTAGAGAACGCTTGTGCTCCCTGCAGTTAGTCAAACAAGTCGTCTATTCGGGGAAATGGATATTTGTTCTTGAGAGTTACCTTGTTCAACTCACGGTAGTCAATACATAGCCTCAAAGACCCGTCTTTCTTCTTAACAAACAACACTGGAGCTCCCCAAGGTGAGGTGCTCGGATGGATGAATTTCTTGTCTAAGAGTTCTTGGAGTTGGACTTTCAACTCTTTTCAGTTCAGAAGTTGACATTCTATAAGGGGTCTTAGAAATTGGTTGTGTCTTGGGTGCTACATCAAAGGTGAATTCAACTTCTCTATCAATTAACTCCCCAGGTAGGTCATCAGGAAATACATCAGGAAATTCATTTACTACAGAGATGTTCTCAACTGTAGAGTTATCAGAAGTCACAGTCAAAATGCAACATAAGTAATCCCGACACCCTTTTCTCAACAACTTCCTGGCTTTCATAAATGAAATCAAATACGGCGGAGGAACTACCCCATTTCCAGCAAAAACAAACATGACAGATTAACTCACACAATCAATGGTGGCATATAATTTCGTTAACCAATCCATACCCAGAATATAATCAAAATGATCAATGTTCAAAGGCAACAAATCAACGTACAATGCCATATCACCAATCATAATATCACATGCTGGATATACATAAGTACATATCATGGAACCTCCAGATGAGGTGGACATAGACAACATAGCTCTTAGGTTCTAATGGTCTAGTTAACTTTCGAGAAAAAGCATGTGATACAAATGAATGTGTGGAACCAGAGTCGATCAACACATAAGCATTCTGAGCACATATAGAGATTATACCTGACACCACAAATTTAGTGTTCTGCACATCACCAGGAACAAGTGCAAATACTCGACCCTGCCTTAAGGTTTCCTTATCGGTGTTAGCTTTTGTATTCATTCTTGACGCAAAACGGGATCCGGCTGAACTTGCTGCTGGATGGTTGGTATTTTGAAGCCTGATAGGACAATCTCTTATCAAATGGCCGGTTTTACCACACCTAAAATAGGCACCCGATGCTCGATAACAAACCCCCTTCTGTTTCCTACCACATCCTGGGCAAGTCGGTGTAGATCCACTACTTTGGCTTGAGCTACTGTAAGATCCTGTATTTTGCTTCTTTGAGAATGACCGACCCCTTTTAAAATTAGATCCCGATCTCTTACCCCTTCATTCAGTTGTCGGAGCGTTAGTCTGTTTCTTTACGGCTAAGTTGGCTTCATCCATGAGGGTTCTATCAAGTACATCCACATATGTGGGTAGCTTCAAAACAACTACCTAATCAAACACATCTAGATCCAATCCTCCTTCAAACTTTCAAGCTTTCTTATAATCCGTGTCCACCATGTGTGGAGAAAAATGAGCTAATTCTATAAACTTGGCCTCATATTCGGCCACTAACATCCTGCCTTGCTTGAGTGTTTGAAATTCTGACACTTTCCGATTCTTGAAGCATTGGGAAAAGTACTTGTCATAAAAGATCTCAATGAAACGAGCCCAAGTCATATTCCCATTGCTACTTCGGATTAACAACCACTATCTACGGGCTTCATCTTTTAAGGTATAGGTGGCCAAAAGATCCTTTTGAGTCTTAGAGCAAGGAAAGATGTCAAATAATTTTTCCATCTCAAGCAGCCATGTTTTTGCCTTCAACGGCTCAATACCACCTAGAAAGTTGGTGGTTTCATTTTCATAAACTTCTGGGTCAAGTTGATAATGTCATTGTTATCTGATTCAACTTGTACCAACGGAGGCGGAGGAGGTAAACGTTGTTGCCTTTGTTGTTGCGTCATTGCCTTAGTTAGGGTTGTAACCATCTGTTCAATTCTGTTCATTCGGGCCTCAGAAGATTCACTTGTATCATTCCCCTTGCATTCTCCATGTTGCTATAGGCAAACAAAGCAATAATAAATATAGGCCAATAATTCTTTTCACTATGCTTGGAGTATTCAGTTTCAGTTCATGCTTTTCTACTTCAAATGTTCATATTCAGTTTAAGTTTTCGTATTCACAGAAACTAACACACTCACACATGTAGATGAAATGTCCCTAATTCCTTGATAGGACATCTTATAGCTCATATACACTAATGCGTGTGGTATAACTCATGCTCTGATACCACTCTGTCACCACCCAAACTCGTCCCTGTAGGTTTAGCGTTGTAACCGGCCAGTAATCCAGGGATTACCAAAGGCCTCTGACCTGAATATCATATAATAAGGGGTTGCAGAAGCAAATATAGAAATATACAAAGTCCATAGAGCTGTGTAGACATACATGGAACATAAGCTTAAAGCTTCGATACATAAGAGTGACGTTATATAACTACAGTAGTCATACGTCACCAAAGCCACATATACAGAATTTCCTAAACATGTTAAGATAAAACATAAACATCAGAAAGTACAAAAGACCCAAAGACTTGTTTCTCAAAGACTTGATCGGATCTCAAAAGGGAACCTCCATGGGAGGCACGGTGGCTAGTTGACCCAAACTCTCCCGACAACAGGTTAGGCTTGGTCACGCGTCTACTCACCTACATACATAATATAAATAGTGAGCGTAGACCTAGTGAATAATAACAGAGTAAAGATTTTAATGAATGATGTCCATACAGAAACAGAGTCTTGTACATGATTAGATGATAAAGCAGAAGCAGATTCGTATACGTAGTCACATTCGTATTCAAAGTTCGTACATTACACCTTATAGGACATGGCACATCCATTAGCGTTAACAAATCCGATGACCTGTGAGGGGAAGACCGTGAAAACATTCCGATAACTCATAAAGGGATAGCCATAAGGCATTCCGATGACTCATGTGCACAGACATGTTTCCAATGACCTATAAAGGGACGGCTAAAAAGGCATTCTAATGACCCATGAAGGGACGGCCATAAAGGCATTTCGATGACTCATGTGCACAGAGACGTTTCCGATGACCCATAAAGGAACGACCATAAAGGCATTTCAATGACCCATAAAGGGACACGTATCATATGATGCTAAGGATGCCATGAATACATTTCAGAGACTTAGAGAATCATTCATTCATATAAAACATAGCAGTTCAGAAAACTGATCATTTCATATCATCATAAAATAATTAAAGTCAAACATAACTTTACAGAGTTATTACTCACAGATTATTGCACAGATAAATTTGATAGCAGCCAATGTGCGTGACCTAGACTTTCCAAGATGAGAGCTAGGGACTTAATTCTTGAATCTCTAAGTTCAATTCTTCTTCTTCCTAGCAAATCCCTTAGTTGAGCTCAATTTTCTCCTTTTTCTCCCTCTCTCACGTTTGTTGTATAAGTGTGGGCTCAAAGGTGTGATTTTGGAGGAGAAAGATGAGTGGTGTCTTATATAAGAGCTCTATATAGGCTTGGTGAGTGGTAATTAATTAAACTAAGCAAATGAGTATTAATTAATTTAATTTAATTTGCTCTAAATTGGATTTCAATTAAACCTATCAGAAGGTTCTAAAAATTCCAAATAACACATATACTGACTCAATTTCGCAATCGGATGCCGATGAGGCCTTCAATTCACAAAACGAAATAGAAATGCAAATAGATATTCCTACGAGTGACAGATAGAAACTCAAATAATGTAATGCTCATGTAATTAACTCAGGATTTCATCCCGATTACTTATTAGGCATGCTTAATCATGGATTATATGTTATTCATGTGTCAAAGTTGTTACAGAAAGAGTGGTCGCTCTAGCACAGGTTCTGTCGCTTGAGCGAAAAGTAGAATTTTGAAATATCCAAATTGCACCCCTAAGTTTAAAACTTGAATTCAAAGCTTAAAATGCAACCTTTGGGCCCCAAAACTTAAACAAACATGTCTATACTTTGAAAACATTAAGAATTCAAGATAATTTCATGAAATCAAGGCCCAAAAGCATGTCATTTGCTCAAAATCAAACTTGAATTGTATGTATGTAGAACATGCATGAGTTGTTATAAATTTAACCTTCCAAAACATGATCGAGCAAGATAAATAGGCATTAAGCTTGATGAATTCTCAAAACAAAGGTAAGATTGACACATGCATGAGAGACTTCTTGAAATTAAACTCAAATTGTGATAAAAAGTAGACTACATGGTATGATCTATACTCCTTCATTCTCGCTCAATTTCAACTTAATTCTCTTATATTCATGAACTCACCAACTCAAAAGCAAGACTAAAGGCTTGAATTCTTACCTTATACCTTGGATTCACAAGTGTAGATGCTTAAATTTCTAAACTCTCTTCAACAATTCCTAGCAATTCACCTATTCTCCCTTGTTGAACTCACTCTCACTCTTGCTCTCTCTCTCTCTCTCTCTCTCTCTCTCTCTCTCTCTCTCACGTTTGTAGCTCAAGAAGGATGATATGAGAGTGTAAAATGTATACAAGGGTCTACTAGTGCCTTATTTAGGCTTGGATTAAGAAATTCATTAATTAGGCTTAATTGAACAATAATTATTCTAACTATTTCATTCTGAATCGAATTTCAATTAAACCTACCATAATGTTCTAAAAATTCCAAATAACACATAATTCAAGTCAATTTCGTGATCAGATGCCAATGAGGCTTCCAATTCGCAGAATAAAATTGAAACACAAATAGATATTCATACAGCAGACAGATATTGTAGCCCGGCTTTCCGCGCGACTTTTGGAAGGGGAATAGCTCTGCAGTTCGGACTCTACCTATGGTTCTGAATCTGATTTCACAAGTGCAATGTGAAATGATGAAAACACAAAAAGAGTCCAAATCTGGCAATTCTTTTTGGAAAATCAATGTTTGAATCAAAATGTCAAAAATGGACTATTTTGCTAGATTACAGAGTCTCCATCTAAATATTTTGGAGAAATTTAAGAAATCCATGACTCGTGCCAAAGGCCATCAGTCCGTCATCACCAAAGTGTCCCGGCTCGAGAACTTAGGTACAAGAGGGGAAGGTCATGAATTAAACACCCTACTCTCCCGATCAAAGATCGACCTCTACTAATCATGATGTGTTTCTTATTTATATTATATGCTCTTGTTCTGATTATTAGGCTATTCTTACTATGTGATGCGCACACAAGGTATAGACTAGTTTGCAAGAATTGGAACATTTGATCTCATTTTGTTTTGAAATTGTTTTGTGAATTTGCCACTTGAAAGAGTGGGCTAAAAAAATGGACATTTAATCAAACCATCCCAGTTCAGGCACCTAGCCATCATCCACAGGCATTCAAACAGTTTATATCATTCAAGCAATTAGCCTCATGGAATTTATGCTTTGGACATGATAACACAAACACCCGATGCAAGATGCTAAAACGTGAAATTACTTACCTAGTACTCCAAGCCGAAATAGAACAAAATAATTAGAAAACATGCATGCCCCTAACCAATGCACCGTGAATAATGTAATACATGCGATATACAACTAATAGGCTCGGCTACTAATTTATGCCATGTGAATCAATTTGCTAACATGCTGTCTAAGCACGTATTCATAGAATTATTTAAATGACAATGCAAGTTTGAATGATGAACCGAGCCTCAGTGCATGCAATACAAGTGGATGCAAGGCGTGAGAATGCTAATGAAACGTGATGCTCTATACTAACCATCGTAAGTGAATAAATAAAAGGGAGAAAGATGTGGGGTTGGAAGACATACACATTATTACAACGTTTGATCCCTCACGCAGGAGGGTGCGAATCAATGTCCAAAAGTCCGAATTAAACTAATTATTACAAAACCGAATGAATGAATAAAACAGGCTAAGCTAATTAACTTGCTAATTAGGCTATTTACTCTATTACAATGGGTAACCAAGATTAGTACAACAAAGATAACCGAGATAAATAAACTAATACTCTAAGCTAAGTAACTACAACAATTATAAAAAGGACAATAATAACAACACGTTAATGATGAGATTAATTACAATAAACAATATTCAATTAATTAATTACAATAATCAAAATATAAGCAAAAATGTGCAAGAATTGCATGCATGCACATACACGGTGCTCGAGAACAGCTCTATTTGCCCCAATCTTACCTAGTTTCACCTCAGCCACTGCCCTCTGTTTTCTGCAAAAATACACTGCTGACCAAACTTTAAGGGCCGGTTGGCCCTCAATGAAGCTTGGCCGGGCATAGGGAAGGCCGGTCGTTCCTCAGTTTTATGCAAAACTCTGTTTTGTGTAATGAAATGAAAACAAGGTAGACAGAATTGTTCAAGCTCTGTTTGTCCCTTTTTCCTTCTCTGTCATGGGGAAGCCTCGAGAAAAGGTTGAGATTGATTCCAAAGCTATCAATGAGCAAATTGATTACTTGATGATCACAGATACAATTTTGGACAAAAAATCAATGAAATGCGAGGAATATGACCACCCATCCCTCTTGTCATGGAGTGAACTCAAAGAGGGTGGTAGAGACACTTCAAGAATCATCAAAATGCCATGAATTAGCGCATGATCACTCTTGACTCGATAAACTGGGCATAACGTCCGGCCAAGTCTAAGCAATTTAAGCCATTTTCTTTAAGTGCGTTGATCCAATTTTAAACCAATTTGTTTAGTCATTGCCATTCATTAATCCATTTGTCCATGGTGATGTTAAAGTCCACTAAACAAGAAGTAACATCAAACGAGAGGTTCTTCTAAAACATGAGAGAGAGAGAGAGAGAGAGACTATACCATTGACAATGAATCTCCAAAAAGATTAAGCCATTAAGTAGAAGTCTTTCTTACATGTTTTGAGAAACCTCCATCGGTTGAAATCATTCTCAAGAATGAAAGAAATAGATGGTCAGATGACTTGTTAGAGTGAGACTCTTAACATGAAAAGTAAGTAAAGGAATACATGGAACAACATGCAACAAATTATGTATGCCAATTCATGAGACAACAACTAAACTAAAAAAAACATGAACCAATTTAAAAGGCTAGGACAGCCCTAAAACAGCCCCAAATAGATGAAAAACAGTGGCTAAAAATGCATAAAAAGAGCCTAAAAAAACTAAACAACAAAGAGAAGAATCATGGCTAGTAAGCAAGAACAAGGAGGGGTGGCTAAACCCTCCACTTTTGAAACCTCAAAGCATGATTTTTAGCCCTTTTTTAACTCTGAAAATCAGTGTAGATATCAAAGAAAAAGAGTGTAAGAGTTAAGGTTTGAGCTATAGGTAAACGTGTAGAAAGAGTGTAAACTCTCTCTATCCTTTTGATAGCTCTTCAAACCAAACTCCAACACTTAAAATAGGATCAAAACAACACAAAATAATAAGAACTAGGTAAAAAAGGAAATAAATGAAAGCAATAGAGGAGATAGCAAGCTTATACCTCTCAAGGGAGAAAGCTTTTTGTTTGTGATCCAAACCAAGTATCAACACACCCTCAAGCTTGAATTAGGCTTCTCAAAGATCAACTATGGCTCTAAGATGGTGAGACAAGGTTGTGTATGGTGTATGGAGATGACACAAGGGAGGTAGGTTAACTCAAAGGTTGCTTGCTATGGAAGAAGGTGGAAGAAAGAGCTCCTAAGGTGTATATAAGCTTTCTAGAATTTTTGTCAACCTCCAAAACAGAGGCTAGACCTCGTTTTTATAGAATTTGAGCTTAAAAGGTGATAAATATCTTCAAAAATGGACAGTTGGAGGGCTCCCACCCAGAACAGTGTTTCTCACCACCAAGGCCCGGTCGGCCATTCATAGCCACGGCCAGCCTTCAGTGAGGCATGGCCGGGCAGGCATGCCCTCCCCTGTTTTTTGGTTCAAACTCATCTCAGGGTGGCAAAAGGTCCAAAAATAAGACTCAGAGATTCAAACAAGCTAAATGTTGACGATTCGAGGTTATTTTGAGAGCCTGACTGAATCTGAATCGTTGTGAATTCAAAACACATGATTTAACTTTCATCATGGAGTGTATTGAACCAAGCGCCTAAGTCTTGCAGGTGGTCAAAATGGGGTGTCTAGAGTTGCCCCTCTTTGACAGAGCTCAAGCAGGCATGAAATGGCGTGAGTGAATGTCAAAGCCTAGAGACGACTCATTTGACGAGGCCGCAAAACTTGGACAAGAAAGCAAGACATAAATTAGATTGGTTGCGCTCGCAAACTGCTTACGTATCACTTTGCAAGGAATCAAACCAGCATAGTTCAAGGGCAAAATGCAAACACAAGATGCAAGAACATAACTTATGATCATGCAATGAGGCCATACAATGAAACACTTGAATGCAAATATGATGCAAAGGAAATGCAACATTTAAACAAACTGAAACAAGGTACTACAATTCCAACCATGAAAAGAAGTAAGTAAACAAACACGCCTCGCGTGGGAAACACGAGTTGAACTACATTTCATATAGAAAGGATGTAAGAAAATTATGCAAGCCTAACTACGCGTCACGCAGGAAAGGCGAAGGGCGACGTAACCATCGAGCGCACCCGTGGTCTCAACTGAGATCCTAACGCGTTGCATGTGAAAGGAGTAAAGGTGGTGTGAACATCGGGCACACCCGATGTTTCTAACCGAAAGTACAAGCCTGGCGCATCACACGTGAGAGGAGGAAAGATGGTGTGAACATCAGGCGCACCCGATGTTTTTAACCAAAGATACATTCCTAACGCGTCACACACGAGAGGAGGAAAGATGGTGTGAACATCGGGCGCACCTGATGTTTTTAACTGATTTGCAATCCTAACGTGTCACACGCGAGAGGAGGAAAAATGGTGTGAACATCGGGCACACCCGAATGTTTTTAACCGATTTGCAATCCTAACGCGTCACACACGAAAGGAGGAAAGATGGTGTGAACATTAGGTGCACCCGAATATTTTTAACCGATTTGCAATCGTAACGCATCACACGCGAGAGGAGGAAAGATGGTGTGAACATCGGGTGCACCCGAATGTTTTTAACCGATTTACAATCCTAACGCGTCACACACGAGCGGAGGAAAGATAGTGTGAACATCGGGCGCACCCGAATGTTTTTAACTGATTTGCAATCCTAACGCGTCACACGCGAGAGGAGGAAAGATGGTGTGAACATCGGGCGCACTCGAATGTTTTTAACCGATTTGCAATCCTAACGCGTCACACGCAAGAGGAGGAAATATGGTGAACATCAGGCGCACCCGATCTTTTTAACTGACGGTACAATCCTAACACATCACACGCAAGAGGAGGAAAGATTGGATGGATAAAAGAACAAACAAATCACCTAAGCATGAGTCATGGATTTTACACAGAGATACGTAAAATCAAAACAATGAAAGCGATGTAGTAAAGTGAAAGCCAATTTGCCAATGTGTTGATACAATGAACACAACGCACCACGTTTCAATGTGGCTGTAAGATGGATGATAATTTTCTATGGCACGAATGATCTTATTTGGAACTCCTCTGAATGAACCGTACATACAATATCATCTGGTTACAACATAATAGAATAATAGAATAAACTATCATTTAGGAAAAACAAATTATAAACTACTCGGAATAGTTTATACAAATTAAAAGTTTTGAAACAAAACAACTCAACGCATGAGTTTAAATTTTAAGTTTAACAAACGAGACCAAGTAAATCAAATCAAGTAAACCAAATTATGTATCTACACAATAGAACGAAATAGAATAAAATGAACTTTTTCCTCCTTTATTTTCCTTTGTTGTTTTTGTTTTTTTTTTTTTTTTTTTTCTTCTCTCTTTTGTTTGCTTTCTTTTCCTTTCACTATTTTTTTTTTCTTTTCTCTTCTTCTTTTTTGTTTGTTTTCTTCTTTTTTTTTTCCTCTTCTTCTTTTTTCTCAATTTTTTTTCATTGTTTGCTTCTTTTTTTCTCTTCTTCTTTTTTTGCTCAACTTTGTTTTTTTTTCTTCCATTGTTTTTTTAGATCAAGGCCCTAAAATATTAAATAGAAAGCAGAGTAAAAAAAAAAAAACTGAGTTATACCGAGAGCCGGCCAGGCCTCGGTGAAGCCCGACCGGGCATCTACATAGCCGGTCGGGCTTCGACAGCGGGGTGGGGGCAGATTCGAAATACACACACGATAGCTTTATAAAACACAAACCCATCCCTATTTTACACACACCCAAACCCGAAAACCCTCACTCTCTCTCTCTAGTTTTCTCCTTTCCTCACAAAAACCCAACAAACGTCACAAAATTTTCCTAAAATAATTTGTTCTCCTCTACATTTTGAACCGATTGAAACTTGATTTGGTGAAGCTTTGAGTTTTCTCTTAATTTTTCTTAGATTCTCACACATTTTCCCTTTCCCTCTTTGAGTTTTCTCTCCTCTCTCCTAGGGTTTCCATTCCAAAATCACTCATTTACTCACTTTTTTTTTTCCACTTTTTCATCTCCTCTCTATGGCTAGTAACGAAGTACCCATTCCTAACCCCGCCGCAGGTATTGGTGTTGCCCTTGGTGCGGATATGGAGGCGGAAGAGGCTATGACAATGCTTTCCCTTGCCGAGAGGCCCTTTGATGCGGCTACTTTCCAGCCACGTACACACGTGCCACCCTCGAGTGGTATTTTGAGATTTGAGGGCTTCATTCCAGGGATAGATCAGGACACCCTACTGCGAGAGCCCACGGAGTACGTATCTACCGACGCCTCCACGGTACGCAACTTTTTCCCTTATTTTACTTTGCACACATGTTGAAACTGATGAGCAAACCACCCGTCTCTGCTGTACATATATTGATAAAACTCCCAATTGATAGGTGATAGCTAGGAGGATAGGCGGCTATGGCTCCATATCTGGTCCCTGACGTTGGTACAAGTGGCTTCCTGTAGATGTCCATACTTTAGTTGATGTTGTTGGCTTTGGACCCTTCTGCTCTAGGCTTATACAAATAAGGGCCGAGCCATGGCTCTATGGGGCCCTAGTAGAGAGATGGTGGGACACCACCGACTCATTCTACTTTTTCTCGAATAGGGAGATGACACTAACCCCATACGACTTCTTGATGCTGACTGGTTTGCGGGTTGGGGTCGGCGGCCCGGTCCCCTTTGATCTGGATATGACCTAGTGGAGGGCTGCACAACTCTAGCTTCTCGAGGCAATCCCAAGCACCACCAGCCACGGGATGGTGCACTACAGATGGTTCGTGGAGCACTTTTTTGGCACTCAGCTAATTACTACAGATGAGGTTGCCTGGTACACTCGTGGCTTCCTCATATATCTTCTCGGTACTACCCTATTTGCGAACAAGGAAAATGCGATGAGGTTATACCTTTTAGGGGCACTAGTACGCGGGCCAACTTTTGCTACAACTGCACTGAACTGGACCAGCATTAAGACCCGGCCGGGCTTCAATAATGCACGGCCGGCCATCAATGTGATGTCGGTTAGTGCTATCCAGTTGTCATGCATAGCTCCTTCTCAAACTCTATAAATAGTGTTCCCATGCTGTTTTTCTGGCAGACTTATAAGTCTTTGATATTTTTCTCTCAAGATGGAGATGTTACTTGTCAATAGGCTTCGAGACTGGATAGCCACTTTGGATGGCTCGAAAAAGGTGAATTTCTGCGATTTCGGCCTAAATGCCCTTTTTCCTTTGAGTTGCACTTCTCTTTGCTTTCCATTCCTCCATGCCGCGGTTTGATATTGGAACCTGTAGACATGCCCCGAGAACTCTTCGGAGGCTCCGTGCTGTGAGGGCGCGAAATTCCCGTTTTGTTCTCTAGCTACTACAAGTTCGGACTCAGTATCACGGTTCTGAATCTAATCTCGCAAAGTGCAATGCAAGATCGATAAATCACCAAAGAGTCCAAATCCGGCAAATCGTTTTGGAAAACTGATTTTTAATAAAGATGTGCCAAACATGGACTACTTTTCCAGATACAGAGTCGCCACCTAAATGTTTTATTTTGGGAAATTTAGGAAACCCTGACTCGTGCCTAAGGCCACGTGTCTGTCATCATCAAAGTTGCCTCTGCTTGGAAACTTGGGTACGAGAGGGGAATGTCATGCAATAAGCACCACTGCTCACCCGATCAAAGATCGGCCTTTACTAACATGATATTTTGTTTTTAAAAACACATGTGTTCTTATCCCGGTTACTAATCTACAATTACTATGTGACGTGCACAATATATAAGTACAGACTAGATCGCCTAAGTTGGAACAACACATTGCATGTTTGTTTGAAAATGACTTGAAGTTTGCTACTCGCAAGTAGGCTAAATCGTAGATTTTGATGAATTGTTCCAATTCAAGCAATCCAACCTTAACCCACAGGCATTCAAGCAGTTATATCAAATAAGCAGTTAGCCTCATAGCAAACATGCTTTCATGGCAACACTAACACACATGCAGTATGCTAAAGCGTAAACACTCACAGTGTACTCTTAGCCAAAACAGAGAACTAGTTAGAAATCATGCATGATTTTAGTTCATGTTAAAATGGCTAATGCAACACATGCAAAATGCAACTAAGATAGGCTCGGCTATCTAGAATGTCATGTGAAATGCAACTTGATAACATGCTGTTGAACACGTATTCAAGTAGATGTATTGAAAATACAATGCGGTTTGTATGATGCGCCGAGCCCGGTGCATGCAAAACAGATGCACGCATGCAAGCATAAGGTATGCTCAACAAAATATGCCCTAAAACTAACCATCGTAAGCGGTTAAGTAAAAGGGAGAAAGAAATGGGGGTTGTAACACATGCATCGCACACACGCACTGTCACGACCCGAACCCGCTCCTATGGGTTAAGGTCATAACCGGCCAGTAATCACGAGATTACCTACGGCCTCAAACCAAATAAGACAAAACTCATCAGAGTAAAGGGGCCAAACGGAAGCAAATTTAAAACTTTGTCCATAGAGCCGTGCTATATGCACATCATAACATTCCATTCATATACATGTTAATAACTCACAACAGAAGATACAGTAATGTAAAGTTCTGTACAGACAGAATCATTCAAGTCTAGGTTAGCCAAGCAAAACTATACATACAACAAAAACCAAAGTCCTCGCCAAACTGACAAAATAACACAAGGTAGCAAAAGGGGCGAAGACGTGTCTCGTGAGTGAGACATAACGGCTGACTCTCCCAAACCTTGGCTGTTCCTCACAGACTTCATTGAGGCTAGGTCTGGACCTCTCTTGGCTCACCTACAAACACATGAATGAGCGTGAACGGAAGCCTAGTGAATAATATCAAATAAAGAAGATACATTGGAACAATATACATCAGACAGCCTTAGGCCCAATTCATATTTCTATCTAATCCACACATATATCAATTGACTGCAATTAAAAACACATCGGACGACCTCGGGCCCAATCTATTTGTGTCAAACTGGCCTTTGGCCCATTTGTCTTTCATTCATGTCAAATTGGCCTTTCGCCCAATTCATTCCATCATTCGAATCATACTGGCCTCTGGCCCATTCTTTCTATCATTCAGATCACACTAGCCTTGGGCCCATTCATTGTATCATTCAGATCATACTGGCCTCTAGCCCATTCATTCTATCATTCAGATCATACTGGCCTCTGGCCCATTCATTCCAATATTCAGATCAAACTAGCCTCTGGCCCATTCATTCTATCATGTCAAATTGGCCTTTGGCCCATTCATTCATTTGTGTCAAACTGGCCTTTAGCCCATTCATTTAGCATAACAAACATTGTCCACCAATCGAATTAACGAACTTATAAAACTTACATAGAAGTAAGCAATTGGACAACAACATATTTCAAATATCTTTGGTTAAGCTATTACTCACAGTGATCGGTTGATTGATTTGCCCTGGAGCTTGACCCTACACATCACATAACACATATGGGTCACAAATGGTTCAATCCGTTCCTTAATTCACATATTCCTCTTTAGGCTTCATTCTTAACTCTTTAACTCAATTACAATGCTCAATGTATGCCTAAGAGTACTTAGAAGTGAAAGAAAACAGAAAATGAAACACAAAATGCCTCTTCAAAATTTCAGAAAATAGGGTCCCCCGCTCGAGCGTGGACTTCACCGCTCGAGCGGACCCAAGAGGTCTGCAAAAGTACTGGCTATGTCAACTTCATGCTTGAGCGTGACCTAGGGCGCTCAAGTGGAAGGTCGTCCTACATAGCTCTGCACTCGAGTGTGAGATTGCCCGCTCGAGCGTACATCAAGCTTGCAAAATATACTGGGAGTTCGCATTTCCCGCTCGAGCAGCGGTTTCCTCGCTCGAGCGGACATCATGAATTATGGAAAATCCAGGATGGTTCTCCAAGTTCAAATCCGACCTCCAAAGATCCAAAACCCATAATTCTAGTCCCCAAACATGGAAATACAATAAATAACATGAATACACAAACAAGATGAGGTTAATTGCTCAAAATTATGATCCCATCCTCAATTTATTCAACACTTTTCTTGTATGATTTCAATTCATGCCTTCAAATGTCATGTAGGCTCCATATTGTCAACAACCAAACATGCATGTAAATTTTATTATCTCAATTCCCTTTCAAATAGCATTGATGATGCTCATAAACATGAAAATCAACAAAATTATACTTGCATGTAGGTTTCAATGCTCAACATCTCATATTCAACTTGATACATGCTTGAACATACAAAATTACAACAATTAAACACGTGCATGTTCATGCAAGCTTCAATTCCAACAAATTCAAGTCAAGTTATGCTCTTGATCATCATCATGCCTTAAATTCACAAAATTACAACAATTAAACTTATGAATTTACTCACCTAGGACTTTAATCTTCACAAATTCTAGTTGAATCTTGAGTCCAACCTTCCAATTTCACAAACTTGGGCCAAACACACAATTTTCCTCTTTCTCTCCCTCTAGAGCCGATCATCTCTCACTCTAAGGAGTAGAATCAGATTTTTGATCTCCCAAAACACCAAATGATGGTGTAGTTGGCCCTTTATATTAGCTCTCCTAAGTATAATTAATATAGATTAAATAATTGGGCACTAAAACACCAATTTAATCTATTTAATTTTATCTAAATCAATTTCCAATTAAATTTCATCGTAGGCTCTAAAAATTACGCTAATCACAATGGCGTAATCAATTTTGGGTTTCGTGGCCGATAAGGCCTTCAATTTAAATTCCAAAGCAGAAAGTCAAACAGATTTTCCTACGGTGGACAGATAGAAATTCAAAACCACATATTTCACATAAATAGCACACAAAATCATATCAGACACATAATCACATTTATAATAAGGACCAATTAACATAATACGGGACAGGGTTATCACAGTCTTCGCCCCTTTAGGAAGTTTGGTCCTCCAAACTTAATTTACCTTCGTCGGGAAACAAATGTGGATAGCGTAGTCGCATTTCCTCCTCTTTTTCCCATGTAGCATCCGTCCCATAGTGTTCTTTCCATTCCACTTTCACCATTGGGATGGACTTGCTTCTCAATTGTTTCACTTGCTGGTCAACAATTCGTTTCGGCCATTCGGCGTACTTCATATTTTCATCCAGAGCTACCCGGTGATAATCGATCACATGAAACAGGTCTCGGAGATAACCCGTTAACATCGACACATGAAACACATTATGGATTTGCTTAAATCCCGGTGGTAAAGCAACTCTATAGGCAACTGGTCCAAGCCTTTCTAGAATTTGAAACAGCCCAATGTAACGGGGTGACAACTTGCCCTTCTTTCCAAACCTGACTTGGCCTTTCATCGGAGACACACAGATGAACACATGGTCACCAACCTCATACTCAAGCGGTCTTCTCCGAACATCTGCATAATTCTTTTGTCGATCCTGAGTTGTTTTGAGCCTCTGTTGAATGGTTTTGATCTTTTCAGAAGTGTCTTGCAGAATTTCAGGCCCAAGTAAAGCTTTATCCCCGACTTCTGTCCAACAAATTGGTGATCTACACCTTCTACCATACAAAGCTTCGTATGGTGCCATACCGATGCTGGAGTGGAAGCTGTTATTGTATGCAAACTCTGCAAGTGGCAAATAATCTTCCCAACTCCCCTGAAAATCTAAGGCACACATTCTCAGCATATCTTCTAACGTCTATGTAGTTCGTTCTGATTGCCCATTTGTCTGTGGGTGGAATGTAATACTAAATCTCAGTTCTGTCCCCATAGCTTCCTGCAAACTTTTCCATAATCTAGATACAAATTTCAGATCTCTATCCAACACAATAAATACCGAAACTCCGTGTAATGGACAATATCATGAACATATATTGTAGCCAATCTATAAGCATTAAATTTAGTTCTAACAGGTAAAAAATGTGTAGATTTAGTCAGTCTATCAACTACAACCCAAATAGAATTCATACCTCGAGAAGTCCAAGGTAGGCCAACAATAAAATCCATAGTCACATGTTCCCATTTCCATTCAGGAATAGGGAGGGGTTGAAGTAGACCGCCCGGTTTTTGATGTTCAGCTTTAACTTGCTGACATTGAAGACATTTGGACACATATTCTGTAATCTCTTTCTTCATTCTAGGCCACCAATAACTTTGTTTCAAATCTCGATACATTTTGTTATTGCCCAGATGCATAGCAAATACTGACTGGTGGGCTTCATCTAAAACCCTCTTCTTCAGTTCTAGTTCATCTGGGACACACATTCAGTTTCGGAACTTTAACATTTCATTTTCAATACTAAACTCTGCCTTCGGACTTGTCTCAAATTCATCAATCACTCTCTTGAGGAATTCATCCTCTTTCTATTTCTGTCTAACTTCCTCAATGATTGCCGGTTCAGCTGAAATAGCAGCTTTCAATCCGCTCTGTTCACACAATACTACTTCGATTTTAGACTTCTAAAAATCTTGCAAGATCTCCTTTTGTTTAGTAAGTAAACAAGCCGTACTTCCCGGTTAATTTTCTGCTCAAGGCATCAGCAACTGTGTTAGCTTTCCCGGGGTGGTACTGAATCTCAAGGTCATAGTCCTTTATCAGTTCAAGCTATCTCCTCTGTCGCATATTCAACTCCTTCTGCGTAAAGAAGTATTTCAGACTTTTGTGATCAGTGTAGACTTCACACTTTGCCCCATACAAATAATGCCGCAAGATTTTGAAAGCAGAAACAACTGCGGCCAATTCTAAATCACGTGTTGGGTAGTTCTTCTCGTGTGGTCTCAACTGTCGGGAGGTGTAAGCAATAACCTTTCCGTTCTGCATTAATACGTAACCTAAACCTTTATAAGATGCATCGCTATAAATCACAAAATTTTCCGTACCTGTGGGCAATGTCAATACTGGTGCAGTGGTCAGTCTCGTTTTCAGTTCATGAAAGGCAGATTCTCTTTCGTCATTCCATTCAAATGGTTGCCCCTTGCGTGTCAACTGGGTAAGAGGTACAGCTATTCTTGAAAAATCTTTCACAAACCTCCTGTAATACCTAGCTAAGCCCATAAAAGTGAACTTCTGTTACATTTGTCGGTGTAGGCCAATTCACAATTGCCTCTATTTTCTGCGGGTCCACTGAAATCCCTTCCTTGTTGATAACATGCCCTAAGAAAACAACTTCATCCAACCAAAACTCACATTTCTTTAGTTTAGCAAATAATTTCCTTTCCTGAAGTATTTGTAGGACAGTTCTCAAATGATGTTCATGTTCACGTCTATCTTTAGAATATATCAAAATGTCATCAATAAAAACCACAACAAATTCGTCAAGGTAGGTTTTAAAAATTCGGTTCATTAAGTCCATAAATGCTGCCGGAGCATTAGTCACTCCAAATGGCATAACAAGAAACTCAAAATGTCCATACCTCGTTCGGAATGTGATTTTGTCAACATCTTCTGCCTTTACTTTCAACTGGTGATACTCGGACCTCAAATCGATCTTGGAAAACACTTGCAATCCTTGCAACTAGTCAAACAGGTCATCAATACGGGGTTGGGGATATTTGTTCTTTATTGTTACCTTGTTCAATTCCCGATAGTCGATACACAAATGCAAAGTTCCGTCCTTCTTTTTCACAAACAGCACTGGTGCACCCCAAGGTGAAGTGCTAGGTCGGATAAACCCCTTGTCAAACAGGTCTTGCAGCTGTTCTTTCAATTCTTTCATTTCGGCAGTGGCCATTCTGTAGGGAGTTTTAGAAATAGGTTGGGTGCCTGGCATAGTTTCAATTGTA
This sequence comes from Camellia granthamiana, assembly GCA_036172215.1. Taxonomy (NCBI): domain Eukaryota; kingdom Viridiplantae; phylum Streptophyta; class Magnoliopsida; order Ericales; family Theaceae; genus Camellia; species Camellia granthamiana. The sequence continues at coordinate 117,491 of JAXFYN010000068.1, read as the reverse complement.
AACTCTATCTCTCTGTCCACCAATTCCCCTAGTAGTTCGTTTGGAAACACATCTGGAAATTCTCTAACAATGGAGATACTATTCAATTCAACATTTACAGATTGTTCAAACAACACATAACACAAATAACCCTGGCACCCCTTCCTGATCAGTTTACATGCCTTTATTACAGATATTAAATAAGGTGGAGGTACTACCCTATTACCCACAAACACAATTTCTTCCCATTCTGGTGGTCTAAACACAACCCGTTTGGTCACACAATCAATGGTGGCACAATATTTAGCTAGCCAATCCATGCCCAAATTATATCAAAGTGCCTAAAGTTCAAGGGTAACAAATCCACATATAGAATGGCATTCCCAACACGCATATCACAAAAACGGTATACAAATTCACATAATACAGATTCCCCGGATGGAGCAGATACAGATAGCAGATATGGCAATAATTCTAGAGGTCTACTCAATCTAGATGCAAATACACATGTCACAAAAGAGTGTGTTGATCTAGAGTCAATTAACACAAAAGCATCCTGGTTACATATAGAAATAGTACCTGAGAAAACTATGTTGGCATTCCATGTATCTCCCGAAACAAGCACAAAAACTCTCCCTTGCCTCATAGTATCTCTGGCGGCAGTAGATCTCATAGTATTTCCCGATTTTGGGATCGATGCAGTGGAACTAGCAGCTATCTTCCCACTGTTCTGATTACAATCTCGGGCCATATGCCCTTGTTTCCCACATTTAAAACAAGCTCCCGACACACGGTAACAAACTCCACCGTGCCTTTTACTACAAATGTTGCACATAGGAGATGTGTCTCGGGAAGAATTCGAAGTAGTTGAAGAGCCCATATTTTGCTTTTTCAGAAATTTCTTCTTTGAAAAGAAGCCTTGCCTTTTGTTGCCCTTCCAGTCAGTTGTTGACTTAGTCTGTCTAGCTATGTTAGCTTTTGATATGATGGCCCGGTCTAGCACCCCAATATAGGTTTCCAGCTTCAAGACATTTACCCTTTCTAAAATGTCACTTCGAAGCCCACCTTCAAAATGCCTCGCTTTCTTATAGTCAGTGTCAATCACATGCGGTGCAAACCTGGCCAATTCGGTGAATTTGGCCTCACACTCAGCTACAGTCATACTGTCTTGCCTAAGTTCCATGAACTCTGAAACTTTCCTGTCCCGGACACATTGCGGGAAGTACTTGTCATAGAAAATCTCCAAAAATTTTGCCCAATCAGCATCTTTATAATTTTCACGCATTAACATCCACCATCTTTTTGCCTTGTCTTCTAGCATAAAGGTAGCTAGAAGCACCTTCTGTGTCTCCGAACAAGGGAACACTTCAAACAGTTTTTCAATGCCAAGGATCCATGCTTCGGCTTTCAACAGATCTAGTCCCCCATGGAACTGAGGTGGTTTCATTTTCTTGAACTCTTTGGTGAGGGCTATTATCCGATCATATGTGAGTTATTACAACTAAAAACTTGGGAAAAGTTCTTTTATGAAAAAAATACAATCCATTGGAAAACAGCTCCTTGTTGATGTTAGGGTGCGTCTTGAAGAGGACACCTGGATTGCCTCCAGTCTTAACCTGAAAGTAAGACAAGATGTTAAAGCATGCCATTAGATAAAGCATCAGAATTTAAATCTACAAACTCAACTCATGAAGAAAAAAGTATGCACTTCTAAAGATACCACAAAAATTGACTTTAAAAGGTCATTAATCTTTTAACAACAGAAATAAACTTAAGGCAACATTATAGTCTCTAAATATGGTGAAGAACTAAGCTCCTGTTTGAATTTCCAACTGAAATTGAATGGGGCCATTCCTTTCTCACAAAAGAATTTAACTTAAAACTCATCAACCTTGAACTGTTATTTCCATAAAGCCTATAAATGACCATATATGAAAAAAATTATAAAATAGAACTCTACTTGAGATTACTCTGTAACACAGTTGACATATAAAAATACAGCAAGATTTAGATAAAATAGGCACGGAACAAGGTGGCGATGAAAGTGGAGAACCCCCATGCGAAAACCATCAGAAATTGCCATTATCTAAATCCTCATCAAGTGACAACATGTTGACAATTGCAGTTCCAAGTTCAAGCAAAGGGAACACAGTTCAGGAGGAAGAAGACATCACTACAAAAACTGAACAAGAAATGGCTGAAGAACAGTCCTCATTTTCCATTCATGATACTAAAGACGGGGGTCAAACAGAGGTAAATAATACAGGTAGTCCAAATGAAGTAGAGAAGCACACCAGGGAAGGCGATTTGATAGGAGGGTTTAAATCAGACCAGGCATTTAGACAGATATAAAAGATCTACATGTCTCACATCAACCAAATCAGCATAACTTTCACATATCAAGGCTACTCTTTAGACATATACAAAAGGTGTTTGAATTTAACAGGACTGTTCACAATTTCATAACCATAAATCATCTAAGAGATCTCAATCCTAGAAAACTTCATGCAAGACATTCAAAACTTTCCTCTAAGTGCACAGTATCATGTGAATAAAAGAAAATGATAGAAGAGAAACCTGGCATGCCTCTGACAGAATTGAGAATCCTTCTTCAAAACAAAGCTGAAAGTCAAAATTTTAACATAAAAAACATGTACGGGCAGAATTATAAGGTTCAGCTGAAAAGCATACTAAAATGAATTTGGAACCTGTACTCATCACTAACACCATATGAAAAGACTATATCCTGAAACTCTTCAAGCACTGCCACTGCACATGAATTCATAAGGTTTAAAGCTTGGCCATCGTTTGGTTTCTCAAATTCATGACCTTCAGAAAATCACTGACACACACTCATCTGCAACATTTTTCATTATGTAAGATGTTTCCAATGAAACTGAGGAAAGACAGATTTATAGATCCAGCATACCTTCTCAGTTTTAGAATCAAACATCCTTTCCAACATCACCACATCATGTTAGGCCATGAAAATTAGATTGGGACTTTAAATAGTAATTCTACGGCCCCAGAACTTCTTTCCCAGAAATCTCCTAGAATCCAATTACCATGTGCAATATCAACTACAGCATAAAATTGGGTATGATCACTTGGTTGCAAGAAAAAGAAAACCAATAAATGAGCAGAATATATATATATGGGTAATACATGAGCAGAATTGTACAATCATGAACTAAAAATTATACACGCGAGGTCACATGTATCGGTAATAAGACTGGCCAATACTGACCATAGGGTAGGTATGATCTTTATCTTTAGGAAAAGTCATAAAACTGAACTGTTGAGTTCTATTAGCAACATTTTAGTACAACAAACAAGCAACAAAATTCCATGAATCACTGATTTGACAACAATTGACACCAGCATAGTATGACAACCTTATTTTGTGGAGCTGGGACAAAATTGCACTGTTCATCACTAATCTCATTTGTGTGCGAACGTGTGTTTTCTATTAATAATCTCAATAATACTAAAATTGTTCACACTCATTCATTCTTAACTGTGAAACTTAATGTTCAACAACCAAAAAATCCAAATATTAAAGATTCATGCTCCAATATACAAGGGATCCTTTACCAGTACATTTTGGGTATAACAACTAGAGGTAATACCCAGAGAAATGCATACCTATTCATTTTCTTTTGAAGCTTGCTGCCCACTCGATGCATCTGACACCTACAATATGTTAGTATAATGTGTTAATAATTTCCATATGTATATATACAAATTGATAAAACGTAAAATTCGTCAATTTATAAGTATTGCACCTCTCTCAAGCTCATACTCCCAGCCACACCCTGTGACTCTAAGAACAAAACACGTGTCGTTAGGTTCTTGATCATCGTAGTGAACCTAGACTCAACGGCTTGTGTCACATGCTGTGTGATCTCATCAATAAATGAAGGGGCTGCTAATGATTGGGATGAGCCGCTGCCTCGCGCTTACACCGCACTCCAGGGCACTCCTCTCCCATAGGTCTTGCAATACCCATGTCCATCCTTCCCAAGGATTTGATGGTAAATCCCATCGCAATACTCAATCGTATGTTGCTCCTTAGGAACTTTCCAAAGATGCGCATTATATTCCTTCTACATTTTGAAAACATAAGGACAATGTTTGGTAAAAAGCAAAATATGTGTAAAAACATTTAAACCATAGACATACCACAATTGCTACCACATCAGGATCATTCAGGTTGTGTGCCCTCTTCCAGAGACTCATCTTATCTATTCGCTCTCCTTTATGTGTCATCTGCATTTTTTTTCAAGTTAGGAGCTCAAGTCTTCACAACATAATAAGTCAAAAGTGCAGCACTAGGTGCAGCCACAACTGCAGCCACAAGTGTCACACCAAGTGCACTAGGTGCGGCTGCAGCTGCAGCAGCAGCAGCAATTGTAGTCATAGATGATGCCTTAGGTGCAGCCACAAGATCAATACATTGAAATGAATATCTGAGAAAGATGTCCTTCCGGTCGTATATGGAGGCCAATGAAATCCCTGATTAGAAGAATTCTTCTTAGCAATCGCCTATAACATTGGTTAGAATATCAAACATTAGTTATTTATCATTAAAACATTAATTAAAATTTTATAAAGAATACATGTACCTGCACTTCTTTACTCGCCCAATATTGTACAAGGAAAATGATACATGTCACCAAATGAACATTGTGTTGTGTGGATGAAAACTAAATATATATGTTTGAAACAATTTAAATATTGCAGAACTGTGGTGAAAATGTTTGACTGTTGGCCTTCAGCAAAGTCTCAGAGATACTTGCTGAGATACGGCAAGCAATAGAGCATAATGACAAAAAAAGATTCATGAAGCCGATCCACTTGACTAGGACACAAAGTTCAATTTGGTTTGGTTTGGTTTGGTTTGGTCTAATCAAGTAGTAACCATTTTTAAAATTATTGCATTACCAAACTTTGTGAGTTTTGAAATAGTAGCCACCAAAATTGAGCATCACCCTGTCAAATAGAAGGATTCAAACTGAAGCTACATAATTAAGGGCTTCTAGAGCAGAAAAATGTTAAAACCTAAGATTGAGGAAGAGCACAAACAAGACACTTGCAAATTCACAATGTCCAAGCCCATAGCAAAACCCAAGAAACTAATCATTTTCTGTTGGGAGTCAATATAGTTGAAAATTTGAAATCTTCATTGGAAAATCCCATGATCTTGTAGCAAGCTTCGAATAATGTTCTCTACATTACAAGTGGACCAAAGGTTATAATAACTCATTGATTTATAAAGGTGGAAGTATGATGGTTTACTTGGTACCTTAGGCTAAATAGGATATGAGGTAGCCTTCCATGAACTGATTGAGGATATCAGAGAAAGTTCACTCAAAACATGGAACAAATAACATAATAAACTTGTAATCAGTTAACTAAAACCTCAGCTAATCCACTGCAAAAAGGTAGCCTTCCATGAACTGATTGAGGAATCAGACAAGGCTATATGCAAAGAACCTGTTTGCATAGTGTCTTTTACAGTTTACACTAGTCACTTCAGAAGTTGAGATTAAGTTGATGTCTAATGCTAATTTGCTTCTGAATTTTCATTGTCAAGAAGTTTCTTCAAAACTCAAACAAAGGCAACCTCACACATTCTATTTCTATATACATGTGCTTATTATGTATGTGGCATGAATTCTATATTGACTCTTCAATTTTGCATGATTAAAGTTCTCTCACAACATTTGATTAGACAAAAGCACATCCTAGGACGAAACTAAAAATTTCCAACAACACATAGCGTGGTTGGGCTAGTTCCATGAATTTACATATGCAAACATTATATATAGATGAGAAATATACTCCATCCAAGCAAATAACATGAATACAACAAAATCATAGAAATTCTGAAACCATTACAGAGTTTTAGATTACAAACATATCATCTGTAAATGAAAATCGAAAGCTGAACTGTACTACTAGAAGCGAATCCTGCTCGGTTATCTCCGATTCTTTCACTTTCTGTACAACAACTTGATCGATCGAGAAGATTGCAGTGAGATTAGTGGATAAGCAACAAGTTAACGAAAAAGGCTTGAAGATGAACAAGAAGTGAATGATTCGAAGAGATTTCTCTGATCTCACAAAGAAACTGAGACAAGAGAGAGAGAGAGAGAGCAATTCAGAGCACACTTGATTTCTCGGATCATTACAGAGAAAGTTGAATCGATGAAGATGTGTTTAGGCTTACCGATTATGAAATCTTCAACAGTAGTGGACTTGAGAAAGTTGAATCGATCGACAGATTCGAGCGAGAGAGGCAGTGAGATTCGAGCGAGAGTCGAGCGAGAGACAGATTTTGAGAGGGAGAGAAAGAGAGAGCCCAGATTTGGGAAATAAGAAAAAAAAAAGGGGGGGGGTTGAGATGGAGACAAAGAGAGTCAAGTTTATTTTTATTTTTTTAAGAATGCGAGGGGGTCAGGAAAATGAGATGGTAAAATAAGTTTTTGATGTCTAAAAATGATTTTTTGCGACTGTTAAATAATCAGCCGCAAAAAAAATAGACGCAAAAAGTCATATTTCTAGTAGTGTATGCACATCATAACATTCCATTCATACACATGTTAATAACTCACAATAGAAGATACAGTAACGTAAAGTTCTGTACAGATAGAATCATTCAAGTCTAGGTCAGCCAAGCAAAACTATACATACAACAAAAACCAAAATCCTCACCAAACTGACCAAATAACACAAGGTAGCAAAAGGGGCGAAGACGTGTCCCGTGCGTGAGACATAAGGGCTGACTCTCCAAAACCTTGGTTGTTCCTCACAGACTTCACTAGGGCTAGGTCTGGACCTCTCTTGGCTCACCTACAAACACATGAATAAGCGTGAACGGAAGCCCAGTGAATAATATCAAATAAAGAAGATACATTGGAACAATATACATCAGACGGCCTTGGGCCCAATTCATATTTCTATCTAATCCATACATATATCAATTGACTGCAATTCCAAACACATCGGACGGCCTCGGGCCCAATCAATTTGTGTTAAACTGGCCCTTGGCCCATTTGTCTTTCATTCATGTCAAACTGGCCTCTGGCCCATTCTTTCTATCATTCAGATCACACTGGCCTCTGGCCCATTCATTCTATTATTCAAATCATACTGGCCTTTGGCCCATTCATTCTATCATTCAGATCATACTGGTGTAGACACCCCATTTTTGACCGTCCTCAAGACCTGGACGTCGCCGTTTGAACACCCGGTGATCATCCATGTTTGTGTTCGTTTGGAGTTCCCGGAGTTCTTGGCTACGCGCCTCGCCTCAGGATCTCCGAACTCGACTGTTTGTGTCTGGTTTTACACCAAACACTTGTGTTTTGCCTTGGAAAGGCAGAGGATGCCTTGTGAGACATCCCCTTGCACCACCGGCAGTGGCTAGAGGCCACCGGCTGGTTTTGTGTTGCCACCGGCAATGTATATTGCCGGTCGGCACTCTTTGTTGCCGGTCGGCACTCTTTTTTGGCAAAATGACATTTTTGCCCAGCCGACTACTGTTCAGTTGCTTTTTGAGATATTTTAAGGCAGCTGTCTTGCATCTTCTTTCCCTCCATACACGTGTATGGAGGGATGAGCTTCTTGGTGGCTTAACTTGTAAGTTTGGTTGCCTATAAAAGAAGGAGCTCTTCTCTTGGCTCAAAGGTTGGAGAGTTAGACATTTTAGAGAGAAAAGACCTCAGAGAAGCTCTAGTTTTAGGGTTTGAGTTCTATATCTATCCTATCTCTCTTTTGCTCTATTGTGTGTACACTAGGTGTTTGTGTCTCACTATTGCACATCAACACCTAGTGTTTCACCTTTCCTTGGCTACTGAGGTTCCAAGAGGTTGTTCTTGGTGTTCTTGGTTGGATTTGAGCCCAAGGAAGCAACAACATCAACACTTGTGAAGAAGGTCAACAAGGGTGAGAAACTTGCTTTATATTCCCCATTCTTGCACTCCATTTTTACCTACCTTTGAACTGTTTTTGTGCTTGGTGTTTAATACAAAAAAGTTCTATTTTTTAGTCCTCTTGATAGTTTATTAAGGGTGTTTTGTGGTTTGGGTGTGTTTGACCACCCTAAAGCCTTGTAAGGCCCCATTTTTGTGCTATTTTGTTGAGCTCCGGGATTTTGGTGTGTGGGTCTCTTCACCACTGAAATCTTGAGGGATTTCAGTGGTGTAGATGATGCCTTAAAGTCCCAAGAAGGAGAGGGCCACCCCCTCTCCTTGATGTCCTTGAAAAGGGCAAGTTTTGGCCTCTTAAGGAAGCCTATGTTTGAGTGCTTGTTGAGCATGTCTTAGCTACATTTTATGTTTATTATGACATGACATAACATTGCTAAGAGTTGGTTTTGGTCCCTTATGCATGCTTAGCATAGTTGCCATGTAATGCCTTGTTGTTGCTTTAACATGCCATAGGTCGTTAACCTTTGTTTTAGCATGATTTAAGCTTGGTCTTGTGAAACTTGTATGCTTATTTTGCCATGAATGAGGTCTGTCCATAGTTATTTTGGTCGACCCTAGCTTGCATTGTATGGCCTCTTTGCATATTTGGCTTGTTGGCCTTAAGTGCATAAGTGTGTAACATATGTTACTTGCATTATTTTCAATGGTTTGGAACCATTTAACATGCCATTTCAGTCCCTTAGACATGCTTGAATGATTGTCTTGCATGCCTCTTTGAAGCTTTGAAAGCATGTGTTGTATGCCTCATGCCTTGACCATTGTGTATGCCTTGCTCTAGAGCCACTTAGATGCCATCTAGGAGGTCCCTTTTGTATGGTCTAGGGCTGCCTTAGACCTGTTTTAAGCCTTCTTGGCCTTGTGAGGCTTGGTTGGCTTAGCCATGGTTTAGGTCCCCTTTGACTTGCTTCAAGTGCTTAGGTCATTATAGCATAATTAGCTTGCTTTGTTGCTTGGTTTGGCACCATGTTTTAGCATAATTTTCAGAGCTTAAGTTGCATGCTAATTGTCCGTATTTGTGCCTTTTAAATGTGTTTAAAAGTTGCTTCATTATGCTTAAGTGTTGGTCCAACTTACTTGCATGTGTGCTTGTGCATTTGGCCTCATATCCATAGCACTTTGGCCACTGATTTTAGGTCTATTTAGAGTTGCCTAATTCATGTTTAAGCCCACCTTTTATTTGGTTTGCATGCTTGCTTTGCATGCTTGCTTGTATGCTTGCATAGGTGCCTCGCATTGTCCACATTGCATATTAGATAACATGCTTAGGACTTCATTGCATTGACATGCATGCTAGGCCTCTTGAAGTGAGTATGGTAGAGGTTAGGACTCCTTGGTTTGTTTGGTTTGCATGCATTTGAAATAGAAGTTGCACATTTGATTCTTTAGGCCATCATGCATGGAAATGCGTGATTGGTGGCCCGAGAATCGAGGCACACGCCCCTTTGAGTCACAAACATGATAAGGAGTGTGTTTGGTGCATACATTGTTGGAATTACATTGCCATGCAAGATTTTGCCCTCTGCTGCTGTGAGTTGCAGGTTCTGCAGACACTCAGTGCCGATCGGCTTCATTAAGTGCCGGCCGGCAGTCAATTATCTGCCGATGAAATAATTTTGTGCCGGTGTCCACATATAGCAGCCGGTGGCTATTCTATTTAGCCGATGGTGATCTTCAGTGTTCAGGAAGCATGTCCTGAGACTTTGGCAATTTTTGGAGGGACAGGGCAGCAAAAAACAGAGGCGGCAGTGTCATGATGCGGGTTTCCGGGCGAGTCGGATTCGAGCATGCATCATTCGCGCATCCCGAGGTGGCTGAGGCCCCTTGCTTCTTATGTTAATATTAATTTGATAATTAGAAATTTCTGTAATAATTTATTTATTCTGTATTCGGACTGTATTATTTTTGGACTGTATATTCTTTTGGTCCCTCCGAAAGAGGGCATAATTGTAATAAGTGTGTGTGAGTGTGTGTATGTCTTCCAACCCCCATTTCTTTCTTCCCTTTTATTTACCTACTTATGATGGTAGATTAGGGCATATTTAAATTAGCATACAATATGATAGCATGCGTGCATCCATGCATTTGTTGACATGCACCGGGCTCGGTACATCATACAAACTACATTGTATTTTCAATTCCAAATTGAATACGTGCATCGAATAAAGTGCATTTCACATGCCATCTTTAGGGTTACTCTAAATTGCATCCTTGCCTGTGCTGCATTAGCCATTTAACATAAACTAGGGACATGCATGTTTGCTAACTAGTTTCTTGTTTTGGCACGGAGTACGATGTAAGTATTTAATGCTTTAGCATATCGCATGCGTGTGGATGTTAACATGACAGTATGCTTACCATGCGGCTAAGTGCTTATGTGAGATGAACTGTTCGAATGCATGTGGGTGAAGGTTGGATTGCTTGAGTTGGAAAAACTCATTGAAATCCGTGTTTTAGCCTACTTTCCTGTGGGTGATGGTTGGATTGCTTGAGTTGGAAAAACTCATTGAAATCCGTGTTTTAGCCTACTTGCGAGTAGCAAATTCCAAAGCATTTTCAAAACGAACGGATATGCAATGCTTGTTTCCAAATTAGGCAATCTAGTCTATACTTGTTTGCTGTGCGCATAACATAGTAATTCTAGGCTAATAACCAGAATAAGAACATGTAATGTTTTCAAAATCGAATATCACGGTTAGTAGAGGCCGGTCTTCGGACCGGGCGAAAGGGGGTGCTCATAGCTGACCTTCCCCGATCGTACCCAAGCTCCCGAGCCAAGACTACTTTGGTTATGACGGACACGTGGACTTCGGCACCAAGTCAGGGTTTCCTAAATTTCCCATTTTTTAAAATATTTAGGTGGCGACTCTGTATCTGGCAAAGCAGTCCATGTTTGGCACTTCTTTTCAAAAATCTGTTTTTCTCAAAATGATTTGCCAGATTTGGACTCTTTGGTTCAAGATTAAGAACCGTGACATTTGAGTCCTTGAACTGTAGTAGACCCAATATCGAACCAGAACAGGGGGGACTCGCACTCCCTTTCCCGGGATGCGTTCGGGGACGTCTACAACTGGCCTCTGGCCCATTCATTCTATCATTCAGATCATACTGGCCTCTAGCCCATTCATTCCACCATTCAGATCATACTGGCCTCTGGCCCATTCATTCTATCATGTCAAACTGGCATTTGGCCCATTCATTCATTCGTGTCAAACTGGCCTTTGGCCCATTCATTTAGCATAACAAACATTGTCCACCAATCGAATTAGCGAACTTACAAAACTTACATAGAAGTAAGCAATTAGACAACAACATATTTCAAATATCTTTCGTGAAGATATTACTCACAGTGATCGGTTGATTGATTTGCCCTGGAGCTTGACCCTACACATCACATAACACATATGGGTCACAAATGGTTCAATCCGTTCCTTAATTCACATATTTCTCTTTAGGCTTCATTCTTAACTCTTTAACTAAATTACAATGCTCAATGTATGCTTAAGAGTACTTAGAAGTGAAAGAAAACAGAAACGAAACGTAGAATGCCTCTTCAAAAATTCAGAAAATAGGGTCCCTGCTCGAGCGTGGACTTCTCCGCTCGAGCGGACCCAAGAGGCTTGCAAAAGTACTGGCTATGTCAATTTCACGCTCGAGCGTGACCTCGGGCGCTCGAGCGGAAGGTCGTCCTACATAGCTCCCGCTCGAGCGTGAGATTGCCCGCTCGAGCGTACATCAAGCCTGCAAAATATACTGGAAGTTCGCATTTCACGCTCAAGCGGGGGTTTCCCCGCTCGAGCGGACATCATGAATTCTGGAAAATCCAGGATGGTTCTCCAAGTTCAAATCCGACCTCTAAAGGTCCAAAACCCATAATTCTAGTCCCCAAACATGGAAATACAATAAATAACATGAAAACACAAACAAGATGGGGTTAATTGCTTAAAATTATGATCCCATCCTCAATTTATTCAACACTTCTCTTGTATGATTTAAATTCATGCCTTCAAATCTCATGTAGGCTCCATATTGTCAACAACCAAACATGCATGTAAATTTTGTTATCTCAATTCCCTTTCAAATAGCACCGATGATGCTTATAAACATGAAAATCAACAAAATTATACTTGCATGTAGGTTCAATGCTCAACATCCCATATTTAACTTGGTACATGCTTGAACATACAAAATTACAACAATTAAACACATGCATGTTCATACAAGCTTCAATTCCAACAAATTCAAGTCAAGTTATGCTCTTGATCATCATCATGCCTTAAATTCACAAAATTACAACAATTAAACTTATGAATTTACTCACCTAGGACTTTAATCTTCACAAATTCTAGTTGAATATTGTGTCCAACCTTCCAATTTCACAAACTTGGGCCAAACACACAATTTTCCTCTTTCTCTCCCTCTAGAGCCGATCCTCTCTCACTCTAAGGAGTAGAATCAGATTTTTGATCTCCCAAAACACCAAATGAGGGTGTAGTTGGCCCTTTATATTAGCTCTCATAAGTATAATTAATATAGATTAAATAATTGGGCACTAAAACACCAATTTAATCTATTTAACTTTATCTAAATCAATTTCCAATTAAATTTCACCATAGGCTCTAAAAATTACGCTGATCACAATAGCGTAATCAATTTCGGGTTTCGTGACCGATAAGGCCTTCAATTTAAATTCCAAAGCAGAAAGTCAAACAGATTTTCCTACGGTGGACAGATAGAAATTCAAAACCACATATTTCACATAAATAGCACACAAAATCATATCAGACACATAATCACATTTATAATAAGGACCAATTAACATAATACGGGATAGGGTTATCACACGCACACTTATTACAACAATTGGTCCTCTCGAGGGAGAGTTCGAATAAGAAGCTAACTAGCTAATTTAAGCTAATTAAACTAGTTATTACACAACAAAATTAGCTAACTAACAAGCTAACTAATTAAGCTATTACAAAACAAATAAGCAGCTAAACGCATTAACTACTTAATTACAAAACCAAAGCATAAACGAGCTAAGCAAATTAGCTAAGTAAAGCAGTAAAGCAGGAGCTCCAGAGGGAGAAGAGTGCATGCATGTTCGGTCACCTCGTTCGAAAATCCGTCGCGATGCCCCAAATTCGCCTCTGTTTGCAATTGTTCTTAGAACTTTGCACCAAGCTCCAGAAAGCTTCCAACTCACCTTGGGGACCTGTGGGAGGGCTGCCGACCAGTTGTTGAGGAATGAGACCACCTGCTGACCACTTTCTTTGCTGAATAACCAGAAAAAGTGGTCGGCCAGCTAGTATTACTGGTCGGCCGACCAGTTGTGCTGCACTTCTTCCAGTTTGCTGTGACAGAGAGCAAGAAAGGGCATGGCAATGTATTTGCAAGATATGTGTGCAGGACCACCCTCCCTATCATTTCATAAACTCAAGGGAGTGTGGTTCTTGACCCTCGGGCCACCAATCACGCATCTCGATGCATGATGGCCGAGAAGCCAAATTGCATAATTCAATATGAAAATGAATGCACAAATAAACACATAAGGCCTAAAACTCTATCATGTATGATCAAGAGTGTCGGCGACCAAGAATTGAGGCACGTTTCATCACTTCAAGTATGAAATGTCCCTCGTTCCTCGTGCTCGGATTAACACTTAATCCAAACAAAATGCAAGCAACAACATGCAAACATGCATTGCAACTTAAGCATGCAAACATGCAATGCAGTAAAACAAGCATGCAAACAACATGCAAGAGAGAAGCATGCAAACATGCAATGCAATGTAATATAGTATACTCAATGCTAATGGCATGCATTCTCAATGTGAAGTAATAACTTGGCATACACAATGCAAATAACAACATAGCATACTCAATGCAATGTAACAACATGGCATACTCAATGCTTAATGGACTTAAACCAAAATGGACAAACCTCAGCCATGCCCAAAACAGTGGCCATAACACCAAAACAAAGGCACAAAATGCAAGGCATGCATGCACATGTATTGGCCTATCAACTAGGCCTAAGAGCACAACGCTCAAGAGTGCTCAAGGAGTGATAAATGTGGAAGTGTAGCAACACTAGAGGCATTGAAATTAAGTAAGAAATGATGCCAAATCATTCAAACAACACAAGTAAGGTATGCAAGAGTCCTTAAGGCATGAAGCTAGTAAAGAGGACTACAAAGGAGGCATGCAATACATGGCACAAAAGCATGAACCAACCATGGACAGAGCTTAATTAGGTCTAAACAAAGACCAAAACATGTTGAGATAGGGGCTCAAGGACCTAGGCAAGATGGCATACATGCTAAGCCACAACAAGGCAACAATGCACAACTCCTAAATCACAATTAAAGAGTGATATGCATGAGAATATGACAATACTACATGCTCTGAAATCAAGTATTAAATGATGCCAAATCATCCAAATAGCTCAAAGATAACATGCATGAGGCATCAAAACACAAGGCTAGCAAGGCCAATTGCACTACAACTATGCAATTCATGAGGCATATGGTCAAGGCAACCCAAAATAGTCCTAGAACATGCTAAAATGATACTAAAACATGTATGGAAGGAAGCCAAAAGAAGCTAGCATGAAGGGCATAAGGCATGACACATGCAAGGCAAATAAGGTGGATTACACTACACCTACCAAGACCAAGCATGGGATGACTTATCCAACAAAAATTAGAGTTATATCATGGCAAAATAACCCCAAATAAACACTGAAATGATAGCTCGCAAGCTTAGGCATGAAGGCATACACAATTATTCATGTTAAGGCATAAAGGGCAAACCCTCCAACGCATTGAATAAGTGTAAGATGCAAGTGTATGACCATGAAATATGGACTGAAATCACATAACAAATGATGCAAATCATTCAAATAGGCCAAGCAAAGCATGCTAGTGGACTTGATACACAAAGCTAACAAGCTAAAATGCACTATAACTATACAAAGCATGGCATGCATGACCAAAACAACACAAATTAGAGCTAGAGTATGCTAAAACATGGACAAAAGCTTCTCAGAGTTAAGCCAAAAGCATGCTAAAATGACATGTTAAAGCATGGTACACATTAGGGTAATTCATGGAATTGCACTACAAGTTCATGGAGCATGCAAGGGGCTATTAAACCCACCCAAAATAGAGTCATGGCATGCTAAAACAACACCAAAAACCTACTGAAATGGAGTCAACATAAGCTAGAAAGACATGCTACTTCATGAAGCATACAAGACTAGTTTATGAGATTTACACTACAAGTGTATTATGCATGCAAGGGATGACCAAGACAGCCAAAAATAGTGGTATGACATCTCAAAATAACCCCAAATACATGCTAAGAACAAGCCAACAAAAGCTTAATAAACATGCTCAAACATGAGGCATATGAAGCAAGTGTACAAAACACAAAGAGAGGGGATGACCCTCTCATATTTAGGACCCCAAAACCCCCTTTCCACCACTGAAAATCCTCTGGATTTCAGTGGTAGAAAGGTGATGCAAAGGCTAGAACAAGAGCCAAAAGGGATGGCCCAAAACAAGGCCTAACAAGGCCTAAGGGGGGGTAGACCACCCCCAACCAAAAAGTGACCTTAAACAAACACTTTAAGGATTGAAAAATAAAACTTTTTTTAGTTAAGAGTTAAGCTTAAAATAGCATGCAAAAAGAGCTAAAAGCTTAAGCAAAAATGGGGTTTTAAGGGTTAGAAACTCACCCTTGAAGACCACCTTCAAAACTGCAACTCCAGCAGGTTTTTCAAGCTTAAACTAGTCCAAGAACTCCAAAACAAACCTCAAAAAGTCTCAGCAACAAAAGGAAGGTGTTTGAGTGTGTGTTTGTGTGTTAAAGTAAGACAAAACTACACCTTAAGGCACAAAACAAGAACAAACAAGGAGATATAGATACAAGAGTGTATGTATATCTCAAACCTCTAATTTCTGAACCTAGAGGAGGGAGGAGGAGGTTTCCTCTTATAGAGAACAAAAGCAAAGCTTCTTGAGGAAGCTAAGGGTTCAAGGCCATCCCTCCACATACGTGTATGGAGGATGGCTTTAGTGCCCTCCAACTGTGCCAGCTAGAGGAAAATATCTCTAAAAAGGTGACAAAAAGCAGCCGACCACTTGAAGTGGTCAGCTAGTTACTTTAAGTGGTCTCCCAAGAAGAAAACTGGTTGGCCATGGTGGGAGAGGGTCTAGAGCATGAAAACAATGCAGTGGTGTGGTGGCCGACCAGAAAAGATGGCCCAAAGACCAAGGAGACCAGCTGTCAAACCAGAAAATTGGCTGGCAGGAGGAAAAGTGGTCTCCAAGGGGTAGAACTGGTCTTCCACCCTTGTACCACCTTCCAAACAAGGAAAACAAGGTTTGTACCAAAAACAAACCAAAACGGATGCATGACGAGAGATTGGGAGGCAAAGAGCGTAGCCGGAAGCCTCGAAAACTGGTCTACAGGTATCAAAAGTGGTCTCCCAGACCACAGTGTCCCTCTAGGCAAAGGCAACAAGGCATGGTTCAAAACCCAAGCCACACAGAGAACGTTAAGCGGTCCCGAGACAAGGCGCGCGACCGAAGGCACCGAAAATCGAAAAGTAGTCTCCAAACGGGAAAAGTAGTCTACGACCACAAAGAGATGGTCTACAAGACCTCTCCCTCTCTCCAGGGAACAGAAACAAGGCTTGGTCCACAAACCGAGCCAAAGCACAAAGAGTTCAGAGGGCCGGAGGCAAGGCTCTCAACCAAAACTCTGGAAACTCGAAATGAGCACAACATGCACAATTACCAAGCGCTCAATCGATGACGATTGAGTCTTAAGGTCGGTCAAAAATGGGGTGTCTACAGTTGCCTCTCTTTGATAGAACTCGAAAGTCATAAGTGACGGGAGTGAATGTCAAAGCCCAAAGACGACCCATTTTTGACAAGGCCGAAGACTTAGACAAACAGGCAAGATAACCAAAAGATGCGCCCGTAGGCTGGGGCAAAATACAAATGACATGCAAAATGCCGAGCATAACTTATGATCATGCAAAGAAAGCTGTAACAAAGCAATTATATATAATAAATGCAACAGTTTAAGCAAGCGAATACAAACCAAACTATAACTCATGTAGAAAGGATGTAAGAGAATTATACAATTCTTGCTACGTCTCACACGGAGTACATACAATAATGTCTGGTCGCACTAGCTTCAAATGAACCGTACATACAATATCGTCTGGTCGTGCCAGCTTCAAATGAACTATACATACAATATCGTGCCCACAAAAAAAAGAAACTCAACAGGTACAATATAATTAGCAACACATGTTCCATGTTACAACATGGTACACTTCCAATGCGAAATAAACGCATGCATACACAATGCCGATGGAAATGTGTGTAGCAATGCAAGTGAAAAGTGCATAACAATTCAATGCACTAACAAGTGCAGGTGAGGTGCGCAAGATAGTGCGAACAATGCAATGCACTAAAAAGTGCAGATGAGGTGCGCAAGATAGCGCGAATGATGCAATGCAAAAAACAGTGCGATGCGCAAAATAGCGCGAATGATGCAATGCTCAAAACAGTGCGATGCGCAAAATAGCGCGAATGATGCAATGCACAAAACAGTGCGATGCGCAAAATAGCGCGATAAAATGCATGCACAATGTAAGTAAGGTGCACAAAATAGTGCGATGCGCAAAATAGCACGAATGATGCAATGCACAAAATAGCGCGAATGATGCAATGCACAAAACAATGGGATGCGCAAAATAGCACGAAGTAAGGTGCACAAAATAGTGCGATGCGCAAAATAGCGCGAATGATGCAATGCACAAAATAGTGTGATGCACAAAATAGCGTGATAAAATGCATGTACAATGCAAGTAAGGTGCACAAAATAGTGCGATGTGCAACATAGCGCGATAAAATGCATGCACAATGCAAGTGAGGTGCACAAAACAGTGTGATGCGCAAAATAGCGCGATAAAATGCATGCACAATGCAAGCAGGATGCACAAAATAGTGTGATGCACAAAATAGCGTGATAAAATGCATGCCCAATGCAAGTAAGGTGCACAAAACGGTGCGATGCGCAAAATAGCGCGAATGATGCAATGCACAAAATAGTGCGATGCACAAAATAGCGCGATAAAATGTAAGGGGGACATATTCCAACCATGCTGGAATCATGAGAGAAAGAAGAACAAATCCCAAACACGCCGAAATCGTGAGAGGAGGTCCAAAACAAACAATTAGGCATTTACACAATGCAACCTGAGACAATTTCCAAACACGCTGAAATCGTGTGAGGAAAGGGAACCTCAAACCGCGCTGAAATCGTGAGAGGAGGTCAAAAAACAAACAATCAGGCGCGTACACAACGCAACCTGAGACAATTTCCAAACACACTGAAATCGTGTGAGGAAAGGGACACTCAAACCACGCTGAAATCGTGAGAGGAGGTCCAAAAACAAACAATCAGGTGCGTACACAACGCAACCTGAGACAATTTCCAAACATGTTGAAATCGTGTGAGGAAGGAACAAACTTTAACCACGCTGAAATCATGAGAAGAGGTAAAAAAATTCCAAACACGCTGAAATCGTGTGAGGAAAGGAACACTCAAACCACGCTAAAATCGTGAGAGGAGGTCCAAAAACAACCCGCCTAAGCGCGTACACGACGCAACCTGAGATAAATTCCAAACACGCTGAAATCGTGTGAGGAAAAGGACACGCAAACCACGTTGAAATTGTGAGAGGAGGTCCGAAAACAACCCGCCCAAGTGCGTACACGACGTAACCTAAGATAAATTCTAAGCACGCTGAAATCATGTGAGGAAAAGGACACTCAAACCACGCTGAAATCGTGAGAGGAGGTCCAAAAATAACCCGCCCAAGCGTGTACACGACACAACCTGAGATAAATTCCAAGCACGCTGAAATCATGTGAGGAAAAGGGACACACACCCCACGCTAAAATCGTGAGAGGAGGTCCAAAACAAACAATCAGGCATGTACACAACGCAACCTAAGAAAGTCCTAGAGGACAACGATCCTAAACGCTGATCAGCGTAAAAGCATAAAGGATACAAGATAACACAGAATGCAAATAAATGCAATAAGTGCGATGATACAATACATGTTACAACATGTTACAAGCAATGTAGAGCATGATGTTTAGGGAATGCAATAAACAAATAAAGCGGTGCTTTAAAAAGCACCTCACAGGGTGAGTGGCGGTGAACCGCTCTACTCTGATGGGGATATCCCTTTCTTGTATTCTTCGAACACTTATCTTTAACTCACAGTTTAAAGGTTCTGAAATGCTGACAAGTACAACACCTGCATGTAGAAGCCACAGCTGCTTTCTTTCCTGATTATATTCGCAACTTTCCCTACTCTCCAACGGAGTGACAGACTAGGTTGGCTCAGTATCCAAAATCAAGGCGCATACCCGCTACCTCAACCTATGGGGCTTCCATACAGATTTTAAGCCGGGGATACACCCCTGGGTATTTAAACCAGACTTTAGTCTCGAAAATTCCAAACCTTTGTGTTCTAGGCAACAACCATTTGAACTCTAGTTTCCATCGTCTCAGTTGGTCTCCTAGGAACTCATCACAAACACAGCCAAGATGCCCCTGGCATGGAACGATACTCAGAGAGAGCACTTCTAGTCGCCGTTCTGGTGTTGAAATAGTTGACACAATATTATGTTCACTTTGAACACATAGCTCGTACAACACTGCTCATTCTGAACACACAGCTCATAACACAGTACTCGGTTTATTTGGCACACAGCTCATACAACACACTGCTCACTCTGAACACACAGCTCATTCCCCTCTTTTCTTCTGCTTTAAAGTTTGGAACCTATATAGCTTCAGATAGGTGCTGGTTCTACTATTCTCATATGACCTGGGTTGAACCCTACGATTTTTATGAAAGAACAAATCCTGCTTTGCACAAATGTGGAGAACGACACAACACTCTTGAGCACAAAACGAGTCATTTTGAAATTAAGAAATGAGTTCTCGACCAGGTATTGAGCCTACGACTGAACACAGCGCACCACGACTCAACAACGGAAAACAAAGGTAAACAACCTAAACACATCTATTGACACTCAAAACGACTCACAAGACAAGAATCGAGACAAACAAAAACACACACACACCACTCGGATGTGTTACAAAGGCGAGAGACCTCTCGATTTACGGGGAGCCCAGTTTCCCACCTTTTTCTCATTTGTGATTCTCACATCACTCTGACACTCAATCTCTTTTTCTCTGAAAAGCCCTTTTCTCACTTTTCTCTCAGTGCACATCTCTCTATTCTTCAATCTCTCATTTTTTATCCCTCCCCTGGGTGGTTGATGGATAAACAGGAAGTTGTGGGCTTCTGCCCCTAGCATTCCACTAGATTCTCATTCTTCCGCTCAAAACAGTGAGCTTCTCCCGCAGAGGGGTTGTGGTGCGACTGGATGTGCAGCAGATCAACAACTGACATCGGTTGATTATGCCCTTGGCCAGTTTGGATGTGATCAGACTTGTCCAGATGAGAGAGTAGAATATCCTGATCCATTGTGATTGGTGCTTCGCACTCGGCTTGATGCCTCACTGCTTGGAGGATGTTGAGGGCTTTCTGCCTTTTTGTTGTTAGCTTCAGTTGTGCCCTTTTCTGGCAGGTAGAGTGCCTTTTCTGGTAGGTACGGTGCCCTTTCTGGCAAGTATGTTGACAACGGGGGAAAGACAGAAAGCCTGACTCAACTGTGCCCCTAGTTCAACATTTTGACCATTTTTTGTTTTTGCTACCTACTAAAACAATTTTGGCCAAAATAAGAGTTAGATTAGCATACTTGTTCGATTTTCTGATTCAAAATCATGCAAGTTAGGTTGTGAGCACTGAAAATTTTCCTTTTTTGGGTCCAAAAAATGGTCCAAATTTGGAAAAATGGAATAATTTTCGAGAAAATTAGTCAACTTCATTAAAAATTCTCAAAAACTATTTTTGCAAATGGCCACTACTCGACCAACACAGAATTTACTCTTGAGATGAACAACCTCAGATCCAAAACAATGGAAAATTGCCCCTTGTCTAAACGGCACTGCATAGCAACGGAAAGTTGCCCCTTGTCTAAATGGCACCGCAGCGCACTGTATGGAAACAGAAAGTTGACTCTTGTTTGAATAGCACCGCAGCACACTGAACGGCAACGGAAAGTTTCCCCTTGTTTGAATAGTACCGCAGCACACTGTAACCAGTTCTCATAATGAAGGTCATAACCGAACTCTTGGATACAGAAATGACAAAGATAATCAGAACCATTACGTGGACACAATCAATTTGGAAGTGTTTATGGCTGGACATCAGAATGAAGTTGCCTACGTATCCCAAACATGGGAATCAAGCCTAACGTAGTTCCGGGTTAAGGTACACTCGGGTATTGACCTCTCATTTTGCGCTCTAACTTTTGCCAAGGCCGCCCTTCTGGGTTTTCAATCTTGCGAGCTATGTTTTTCTTTTCAATTCTTTTCTTTTTCTTCTTTTCTTTTTTTCATTTCTTTTCATTCTTTTCTTTTCTTCTTTTCATTTCTTTTTTCATTTTCTTCATTTTTTCATCAATTTTTTTCTTCATTTTTCATTCTTTGAATTTTTCTTTTTCTTCTTCTTTTTTCGTTTCTTTTCTACTTTTCTTTTTTTTGTTTTTGCTCTAACTTTTGTCTGGGTCGCCCTTCCGGGTTTTTGGCCCCGGCGAGCTTCTCAAGGGTAAAAAGTGTAACAAGTCCATGCTAAATGGTCGTAGGATCTCGAAGCCATCTGAATCCAGGAGAGTGGCTGCTGTTCGCTGATGATGTAGGAGGTCATCCAATTGGGGGCTGAATTTTCCCCTAGTGTTGCAGATAGGAACTTGATTGTCCTTCAACAAAACTTTCTTCTTTCCTCCCTTCTGGGATTTGGCATTCTTGCCGATCTTCATCTTTGACTCTTCGAGCACATCTGACATTTTTACCCCTAGTTCAAGGGCTACTTCTGATCTAGCTTCGCAAGCTTCTTCTGGTGACATCTGACCTTCTTGCCCCTAGTTTGTGGGCTGCTTCAAATCTGACCACACAGGCCTTATTTGATGGCTGACCATTGAACATTCTAAATCTGAGTTCAAGGTTTGAAAACGAGGGGTCGAGTCTCGAGGCTGAGAGCGATCCTAAGATGCACAATCTCAAGAGCAATTCCACACAAGTCTTCGCAGGACCTCGCAAAACATTTTTTGAAATCTTTTAAGAAAGTGACTAATCGCTCGCGTTGAAGACAATGCGGAACCAATCTGGATCAGGCCAGGATCCTTCTCAGTACTCACACTAACAAGCATGATCTCATTCATTAAGGACTTAGCATGCCTCTCTTTCTCTCAGTTGATCAATTTTTTGCAAATTTCGAGGAATTCCTTCCTCTTTCTTTTCACCACAATGTTCAAAAAGTTTTGAAAAAAACTTAGGTCAATGCAATGATTTCAAGGCATAGAAGAGCAGATGAAAAGCACTACCATTTCATTCAAAATCTTCTGGCATAACTGGTACAAGGCAGAAGCAAACACAAGAGTGTGAAAATCACTGTTGTTTCATTCAAAATCTGTTGGCACAACTGGCTCCAAGGCAGAAGCAGACTCAAAAGAAAACGAAAAGACAAACACAAAACAAGCAAGTGACGTCCATGGTAACACCCCCGAAACCACCCGACTCTTAACAAAATAGGACTGACTCGATACAACAAGACAGACCTGATTGACTCAGTACAAAAAGACCGACTCTATACAAAACAACAAGATTGACCCAATACCCAAGTCAGAAAGTACGAAAGCTAGCATTCGCAAATGCTCAAAATAGTGCGTGCCATTCGCCACATATGGAGTAAACTGAGTGCCGCCCGCAGGTGGTTGATCTCCCGATCACATACTCGTACTATCCCCCAAGTTCACTGATCCAGTGACGATAGACTTTGCTGAGCTTGGTGGGATGATGACCTCGTTGTCAAACAAATCCTGTACTTCGTGGCGAAGATGAAAGCAATTATCGGTGGTTTGACCGGTTTGTTGATGGTAGGCACAATACTGGGTAGCATCATGACCAAGTGGAAGACGACCAAGAAGAGGTTGAGGCTTAAGGGGTTTGAGATGGCCTTTTTCAACAAGGATTTGAAGAGCCTTAGACAGAGGCATATAGAGGGTATGGAAGACCCTGCGACCTCGAGGTAGATATTTCGACGTTTGTGGATTTTTGCTGGGTGCACTAGCAAAGGGGTCAGCAGGTGCTGGCTTGGTTTTCTGATCTCTTCCGAGTGCAGGATTAGAGCTCAAAGGATTGTTTCTGGTACGACGGCCCTTTTCCCGGTTCTCCCCTTGCCTTGAACTACTCTCGTTCTGAGTGGCGAAGGTGTCATCCACAGTTTTTGCAATAACTACGAGCACTTGCTGTCTGTTCAGTCCTTCGGCTTTCAAAGCCTCAATAACCCACAGAAGGTGTTCATAAGGATCGATGTTTGCCCTCACCTTGTTTTTTTCACTTGCCTCAGCTTCGTCGAAGGTTTGGGTTGCTACATCGGTGCGAAGCCCGATTGTTGCTGACACGTCATTGCCCGAATTTGGAGTGGCTTCAGGTTGACTGAGTTTAATTACAATTCGCCCTAAGAGTGGGCGTCTTCTAGTATGAAATTTCCGACATGTGACGTGGTCGATGGCGGAGTCGATAGTCCAAAGGCTAGATCAGCCACAGTTCTCTGAAGATTGCCGATCATTCTCATCAGCTCAAAAGTAGTGGGCTCATAGGTTTGAAATGATTGAGGTTCCAAGACCGGATGTATGGTAGATGCCCCAGACGGGCATTGCATTTAAGTGTTGGTCTCACCCTGTATGGTGATTCCCTGGTTTAATGCCGCTGTCATGACCACAATTTCTTCTGAACTCTGCGTCGTCATGAGTCGGCTGAATTGAACAGAGGTGATGTGACTGGTGACTAACAGATCAGGTGAGCCAGCGAGCCTTGACTGGCCTTTCTCTGCCTTGCCTCAGCGAAGGAAAACACTGGCTGCTCTGAACTGAATCTCTGACTTGACAAAGTCTATTAGCAAAGTCCGGTGTACTAGGGGATATTTGGAGTCTTCTGAAGTTATGGTTCCAAGACTACCTTGTAAAAGAGAAAATAGACAACATCTCAGCCCAATTTCAATAGAACAGATTTGAGCATAGCTGAATGACTGTACTTTCTACTGAACTCTGCCCAAAAGTCTGCCTGTAAACTGATACCCTCAGGTAAAACTGATTCTTCAAATACTGATGCCCTCAAGCCTGATACCTAGACTTGCAAACTGATATACACAATCCTGTAGAGGCACACTCTAAAAGCACATAGCAACTAAATGAAAGCCAAAACACCCCTATGTTGGGGTAGGGTTTCCCTGTCCTACTTTGTCAAGGGCTAGGGTTTCACTACGCACACAGCGGTGTCAAACAACCTACAATCGGGGAAGCAACCTGTCCTAGTTTGGAATGGTCACTACGGATTCCGGTATACACTAGTTCGAATGGTCAAAAGGGTGCCCCGGTGACAATCGGGGTTTGTGTTCCCATCGTGACAGAGCCCGTAACCGGTCAACCTTATGGCACGCTTTTCCAAGCAAGCCTCCGGCAAACCGTTCAGGAATAGCAGATGAAAAACACTGTGACTTAAGCGCACCAATGCCAATGCACATGTAATGCAAAGAGATACATAAGTGTAAACAAAACAACATATCATGCATTTCGAGTCAAGTTCTCTAAATCCCCAGCAAAGTCGCCAGAAACTGTAGACTCACCCCGAGAACTCTCCGGAGGCTCCGCGCTGCGAGGGCGCAAAATTCTTGTTTTGTTCTCTAGCTACTACAAGTTCGGACTCAGTGTCACGGTTCTGAATCTAATCTGACAAAGTGCAATGGAAGATCGATAAATCACCAAAAAGTCCAAATCTGGCAAATCGTTTTGGAAAACTGATTTTTAATAAAGAAGTGCCAAACATGGACTGCTTAGCCAGATACAGAGTCGCCACCTAAATTTTTATTTTGGAAAATTTAGGAAACCCTGACTCGTGCCTAAGGCCACGTGTCTGTCATTACCAAAGTTGCCTCGGCTCGGGAACTTGGGTACGAAAGGGGAAGGTCATGCAATGAGCACCCCCACTCGCCTGATCAAAGATCGGCCTTTGCTAACATAATATTTTGTTTTTGAAAACACATGTGTTCTTGTCCCGGTTACTAATCTAGAATTACTATGTGATGCGTACAGCATACAAGTATAGACTAGATCGCCTAAGTTGGAACAACACATTGCATGTTTGTTTGAAAATGACTTGAAGTTTACTACTCGCAAGTAGGCTAAATCGCGGATTTTAATGAATTGTTCCAATTCAAGCAATCCAACCTTCACCCACAGGCATTCAGGCAATTATATCAAATAAGCAGTTAGCCTCATGGCAAGCATGCTTTCATGGCAACACTAATACACATGCAGTATGCTAAAGCGTAAATACTCACAGTGTACTCTTAGCCAAAACAGAGAACTAGTTAGAAATCATGCATGATTCCAGTTCATGTTAAAATGGCTAATGCAACACATGCAAAATGCAACTAAGATAGGCTCGGCTATCTAGAATGTCATGTGAAATGCAACTTGATAACATGCTGTTGAACACGTATTCAAGTAGATGTATTGAAAATACAATGTGATTTGTATGATGCGCCAAGCCCGGTGCATACAAAACAGATGAATGGATGCACGCATGCAAGCATAAGGTATGTTAAAAAAAAATATGCCCTAAAACTAACCATCGTAAGCGGTTAAGTAAAAGGGAGAAAGAAATGGGGTTGGAAGACATGCATCGCACACACGCACGCTTATTACAACCGTTGGTCCTCTCGAGGGAGAGTCCGAATAAGAAGCTAACTAGTTAATCTAAGCTAATTAAACTAGTTATTACACAACAAAATTAGCTAACTAACAAGCTAACTAATTAAGCTATTACAAAATAAATAAGCAGCTAAACGCATTAACTACTTAATTACAAAACCAAAGCATAAACTAGCTAAGCATATTAGCTAAGTAAAGTAGTAAAGCAGGAGCTCCAGAGGGAGAAGAGTGCATCCATGTCCAGTCGCCTCGTTCGGAAATCCGTTGCGATGCCCCAATTCGCCTCTGTTTGCAATTGTTCTCAGAACTTTGCACCAAGCTCCAGAAAGCTTCCAACTCACCTTGGGGACCTGTTGGAGGGCTGCCGACCAGTTGTTGAGGAAGGAGACCACCTGCCGACCACTTTCTTTGTTGAAAAGCCAGAAAAAGTGGTCGGCCAGCTAGTATTACTGGTCGGCCAACCAATTGTGATGTACTTCTTCTAGTTTGCTGTGACAGAGAGCAAGAAAGGGCATGGTAATGTATTTGCAAGATATGTGTGCAGGACCACCCTCCCTATCATTTCATAAGCTCAAGGGAGTGTGGTTCTCGACCCTCGAGCCACCAATCACACATCTCGATGCATGATGGCCGAGAAGCCAAATTGCACAATTCAATATGCAAATGAATGCACAAATAAACACATAAGGCCTGAAACTCTATCATGTATGATCAAGAGCATCGGCGACCGAGAATTGAGGTACGTTTCATCACTTCAAGTATGAAATGTCCCTCGTTCCTCGTGCTCGAATTAACACTTAATCCAAACAAAATGTAAGCAACAACATGCAAACATGCAATGCAACTTAAGCAAGCAAACATGCAATGCAGTAAAACAAGCGTGCAAACATGTTGTAATAACCCTCACTTAACTCTAGTCATGCTTGCATGTATTTACATAATCTAATCTTTTTAAGTTGCATTTGCAAACCTTGATTTGTTCTATACAAGTATTGCTTCCACGCTTTGTTCCTTACTTAGTGTGAGCTAAGCCAAGGTCATCTTAAGCCTAGGTTACACCTTTGAACCTCTTACACCTAGGACCATCTTGGAACCACTTTGGTTGACCTCCACCTTCACTCTGGCATATTGGCCGAGATGTCATTATCTAGGCCGAGGTGTTCATTACCAAGGCCGAGCTGTGTACTATCTAGGTCGAGATATTATCACCTAAGTATCCTAGATCTTTAACCCTTGCACCTAGTAATCTTGTTCCTGGAAAGGTATGACCTAGACCGAGGTGTGGCACAGCTAGGCCAAGTGTTGTCCTTCCTAACCCAGATCATTGAAACCCTACTTGTCGAAGCTTTGTCCTAGTCGAGATCTTTACCCGCCGAAGCACCCATGTCAGCTTGCTTGTTGCTTACACCTTGTCATACTCTTGTCTTGTCAATTTATCACCTTTTTTAGGAGATCCAACCAGCCGTTGCCACGTGTCCCAACAGAGGGTTAAGTCAGCCGGCAGAGTTAGAAACATATCATTTGTTACACATCTTTGTTCTTGAGGAGAGAGGAGCTCTAGGAAGAAGAAGAGGAGTTTAGAGTGAGGAAGTTAGATCCCAAGCTTGATCTCCACACCTTGAGCCGTTAGATCCGTGTCTTGAGGTTAGAATCTTGATCTACTCTGATTATTCTTATTGGTTAGCTGCATTACATGATCTAGCATGATTCGTGAGCCATGCATTGATTTAAAGTTTGGTTTTAAAAAGAGAAAATGGTGTTCTTATGTTCATGAAAGAAAACCATATTTTGATCCGAAAGTTTGTATCAAGATCCATGTTTTGTGTTTGTTTTCTTAAGATCTTCAAGTATGGGTACCCAGGTCCATGTTTTCAAACTCATCTCATGAAAACACATATTTTGAATAACGAAGTTATGATTTTAGCATTTCATGTGCATGTTCTTCAAAAGGGAAACCCAGATTTCTCCCAGACTTCATTTCCTTGAATGTGGTCGTCGGGAACACACCTCGGCCAAGAGGTGTGGGACCTCGGCCTAGACCTGGTTAGTACCCGGCATGTTTTCCCGAGATGAAAAGGCAGTGTTATAACTCCCAGCATGTTTTGCTTTGTTTTGACTTGGTTTTGAAAGAAATGCCGAGACCCTTTCCTGTCATGTAAAGCTCATTTTAAGGATGCATTTCATGTCCATCTTTGAGCATCTCCCCTTGTCTTATTGAAATGCATTCAATGGGGTTTATTATGTGCTTGTAGGCCTTGGATCCTTGCTTGTAATTCCTTCACCCGAAGAACTATGTGAGTGGTATTCCTAATAAAGCTATGTTATAATGTTTTGGTAAAAGCTTTGTTTCGCTTTGCTTTGGAAAAAGTATTTGATCAAGCATGAATGATTATCCCTAGTCTTATATCATGAATTATACTATTTTGATGACAATTCGGGAAAGTCCTTAGTGCCAGGGGACTATAATGCAACTGCACCCTTGTCTTGAAAGTCCTTAGTGCTAGGGGACTATAATGCAACTGCACCCTTGTTTTGCCACTGACGGTTTTCCGCGTGGGTTTGTTTGTCCGGAATGTCATCCCTTGTGTTACATTGATGCTAGTAAGCATCCCTTGAAGCTTTGAAAACTTGGTAGATGGACTCGGTTCATCCCTTGATCTTGTATGAGATATGCTATGTATTATTTTGAAAATAGATCTTGAATGTCAATCATGCAAAACCTTTATTATTAATATCATTCACTGAGTATCCAAGCTCACCCTCTATATATATATATGTGGGTGACGAGCAGGAAGGCGGTGACGCCTAGATGATTTGTCTACAAGATGTTTTGGATTCTTATTTTGTTAGCATCTTGAAGATTATGCTTCTTGGCCTTGTAATTATTCTTTCGTATATGTCGGCTCGAGAAGCCTTTTGATCAAGATGTAATATTTGTACTTTATTTTACTTGTATCCAAGTTGTAAGACTATGTTAAGATGTATGCCATTTCATTTATTCTATGCACAGCTCTTATGGACTACTTAGCTTTAAATATATTGCTTCCGCACATGTAAGCCCTATATGTATACTCTGATTGTGTGTGAATCCTTGTAAGTTGGCCTTTGGTAATCTCGGATTACTGGCCATCACGGCACCATTCTACTAGGGGTGGAATGGGGTCGTGACAGATTGGTATCAGAGCACTAGTTCTTTATAATACATTATTCACACACTTTTAGTCCTAAGGAGCATAGGATTTCCCTTAGAATGATATTAGGGTTGCATCATATTGCTTGCTACTTGACAAGATGTGCATCACCTCGGCATGACTATTTGTTGCTTGCATACGTGTCTGTTTGCTCATTTGTTTTAAAGTTACATTTCGCCTACTCTTAGCATCATGAGAAGGGGTAGACCTCCAATTGGCCGAGATCATTCTGAGGACAAATTGGACAGGTTGGAGAGATTGGTTGAAGGTTTGGTCCATGAGTTGAGACAACCTAGACCTCAAGACACTGGTACTACTTCTACCCAGGCCGAGTAGACAAACGGCCGACATGCAGTTCCACCTCCACCTCCACCTCCTCCAGCGCCACAAGTGCCTTCACAGCAAGCTTTATTTGGGGACGGCACCATAGCCTTGATCAGAGAGTTCAAAAAGATGAAACCGCCGAGATTCTAAGGGGGTATAGAGCCGATGAAAGCCGAAGCGTGGGTTTTGGAAATGGAGAAGCTGTTTCAGATTTTTCCCAGTACCGACACCCAGAAGGTGTCATTGGCAGCATTCACGTTAGATGACGACGCACGGAGATGGTGGATGATGGTCCGAGAAAGTAATCCGGGTTCGACTTGGGCCAGATTTTTGGAGTTGTTTTAAAACAAGCACTTTCCCCTTGGTGTTCGAGACCGCAAGACCACAAAGTTCTAGACTCTGACATAAGGCAACAAGACAGTGGCAGAATACGACCGTCCTTTTACCGAGTTGGCGAGATATGCGCCTCACATGGTAGATGAAGAATATAGAAAAGCTAGGAAGTTCGAAAGTGGACTGCGTGGACCGATACAGGATCGAGTTAACATGCTCAACATGCCGATTTACGCCGAAGTGTTAGACAAGGCCATCATGGCCAAAGCTAACTTGAACCGATACCAGAGTTCAGCAGAGAGCCAGAGGAAGAGACAAAACTATGAGAATCGCCGAGTGCCGTTTAATGCCAAGAAGAAGGCGAATATGGGCAATCCCAGCAACTCAAACCAGGAAGGTAATACTAAGCTGGCGTGTGCAAGTTGTGGAAAGCCGCATTCTGGAGTTTGCCGTTGGGCATCAGGAGCTTGTTTTGAATGTAGTGAAATGGGTCATCGTGTGAAAGACTGTCCGAAGGCAAGGACTGATGATGGTAAGAAGAATGGGAGTACCTCAGGCTCTGCACAGAGAAATAACATCGAGAGGGTACAGACGAGACAGGGCAGAGTTTTTGCATTAGTACCAGGAGACACCTAGAGTACTGAGACAGTAATGTCAGGTACCCTTCCCATTTGCTCTCAAGATGCATACATATTAATTCATTCGGGTTCTACACATTCATTTGTATCTGTTAAGTTTGCCGAGAAGTTGAATAGAGAATTAGAACCCCTTGGTTATATTTTATCTATATCTAGTCCATCTGGGAGAATTATGACTGTTGCATCCATTTATAGGGCGTGTGTTGTGGTGATTGAGGGTGTAGAATTATTAATTGATTTGATGCCGTTGAACATAACTCATTTTGATGTTATATTGGGAATGGATTGGTTGGTAGCAAATCATGCATCCATTAATTGTGTTTCCAAAAGTGTTACACTGAAACCCCCAAACCAAGCCGAGGTTACATTCCAGGGTAAATGAGTAGTATCCCCACCTTACTTGGTCTCGTCCATGAAAGCTTGTAAGTTGATTAAAAAGGGGTGTCAAGGTTATCTGTGTAGTATATTGAGTGATCTGGATGGAAACGTTGAGCTAGCCGACACCCCAATTGTTAGAGAATTCCCCGGCGTCTTTCCAAATGATTTACCTGGTCGCCTAGTCGATAGGGAAATAGAATTTACTGTTGACGTTATGTCGAGAACCCAGCCTATCTATAAAACACCCTACAGAATGGCCCCAGCCGAACTTAAGGAGTTAAAGGTACAATTACAAGAGTTGTTAGACAAGGGTTTTATTAGGCCGAGCACTTCACCCTGGGGAGCCCCAGTTCTATTTGTTAAGAAAAAGGATGGTACACTTCGTCTTTGTACTGATTACCGAGAACTGAACAAGGTAACCATTAAGAACAAATACCCACTGCCGAGGATCGACGATTTACTTGATCAACTACAAGGAGCACGAGTCTTTTCTAAAATTGATCTCAGGTCGGGCTACCACCAGCTCAAGGTTAAAGCCGAGGATGTTGAGAAGACTGCTTTTCGGACAAGATATGGCCACTGCAAATTTTTAGTTATGCCCTTCAGAGTAACTAATGCTCCTGCAGCATTTATGGATCTAATGAATAGAGTCTTCAAGCCGTACCTAGATGAGTTTGTGGTTGTCTTCATTGATGATATATTGATCTATTCCAAGAGTGAAGTTGAGCATGAGAAGCATTTGAGACCTACCTTACAGATTCTGAGAGACAGAAAGCTATATGCCAAGCTTAAGTGTGAGTTTTGGCTTTCCAGCATTTCATTTTTGGGCCATGTGATCGATGAAGAAGGTATTTCAGTTGATCCTAGCAAAATTGAAGCCATTGTGGATTGGCCAATGCCGACTAATGTGACCGAGGTTCGTAGTTTTCTGGGTTTGGCCGGTTATTACAGAACGTTTGTGAAGGACTTCTCAAAGATTGTAATACCTTTGACACAACTGACTCAGAAGGGAGTGGCGTATGAATGGACCGAGGATAGAGAATCAGCCTTCCAGGAGCTAAAGACGAGGTTAGTTACAGCACCAGTTCTTGTATTACCATCAGGCAATGAGGAATTTCAGATTTATAGTAATGCTTCACATAAGGGTTTGGGTTGTGTGTTAATGCAAGGGGGTAAAGTCATAGCATATGCATCTCGTCAATTGAAACCTCATGAAAAGAATTATCCTACCCATGATTTAGAACTAGCAGCCGCAGTGTTTGCTTTGAAGATTTGGCATCATTACTTGTATGGAGCCTCTTGCCAAGTTTTCACAGACCACAAGAGTTTGAAGTACTTGTTCACCCAGAAAGAATTAAATATGAGGCAGAGAAGATGGCTTGAATTACTGAAGGATTACGATATGCAGATTCAGTATCATCTAGGTAGAGCAAACTCAATGGCCGACGCATTGAGTAGGAAGTTAGTTGGGAATCCAGCATATTTGTCAACGATTTCAGTGGAACCAACTATCATTAAGGAAGTGAAGATCAGGCAGACGGAAGACAGATTCTTCAGGAAGGTGATTGATGAGATTGTCACTAAGCCGAGGTCAGGGTATACCGTCGAAAATCAGGTACTCAAGTTTGAAGGAAGATTGTGCGTGGCCAACGTCCCAGAGTTGAAAAAGAAGATTTTGCAGGAAGCCCATGGATCCAAGTTTGCCGTTCATCCAGGGAGCACCAAGATGTACCGAGACATGAAGCAGACTTTTTTATGGGCAAACATGAAGAGAGAGGTAGCAGAGTTTGTATCTCAGTGTCTATATTGCCAGCAGGTGAAAGCAAAACACCAGAGACCAGCAAGACTTCTTTAACCTTTGCCAATTCCTGAGTGGAAATGGGAGCACATCTCCATGGATTTTGTGGTTAGTTTGCCGAGGACGCAGAAAGGTATGGACTCGATTTGGGTTATCGTTGACAGATTAACTAAGTCGGCACACTTCTTGCCTGTTCAGACTACGTTCAATGCTGACCGACTCACTGTACTGTATATGAATGAGATTGTTAGGCTTCATGGAGTGCCGAGGTCCGTTGTGTCAGACCGAGATCCGAAGTTTGTTTCTAGATTTTGGCAGAGTTTACAAAGAGCCTTGGGGACCGAGTTGAAGTTTAGCACGGCTTTTCACCCCCAGACCGACGGACAAACAAAAAGAACGATTCAGACACCTAACGATATGCTTAGACTATGTGTGTTGAATTTCAAGGGAAGTTGGGAAGTGCATCTACCATTAGTAGAATTCGCTTACAACAACAGTTATCAAGCTAGCATTGGCATGGCGCCGTACGAAGCTTTATATGGAAGGAAGTGCAGATCGCCAATATGTTGGACTGAAGTAGGAGATAAAGCTTTGATTGGTCCCGAGCTAGTCCAAGTTACAACCAAGAAGATTAAGCTCATCCGGCAAAGGATCAAAACTGCTCAGAGTCGGCAGAAGAGTTATGCCGACCAGAGAAGAAGAGAGTTGGAATTTGAAGTTGGGGATCATGTATTCTTGAAGGTTTCGCCGATGAAAGGAGTTTCAAGATTCAGGAAGAAAGGTAAGGTAGCACCTCGTTACATCGGGCCGTTTGAAATTCTTGAGAGAGTTAACCCAGCTACCTATAGACTTGTTCTGCCACTAGAGCTAAGTCAAGTTCACAATGTGTTCCATATTTCGATGTTGAGAAAGTATATTCGGGATCCCCTGCATGTGATTGACCATTTCGGGATTGGGATTAATGAAGATTTAGGTTATGAGGAGAAATTGATACGGATTCTTGATAGGCAAGTGAAACAGTTGAGGAACAAGTCGATATCGATGGTACAGGTTGAATGGAAAGAGCATTATGGTAAGGATGCCACATGGGAAATGGAAGAAGAAATGAAAACCTGACATCCGGAGTTGTTTTTGGGGCAAGGTAACTTAAGTTTGGGGACCAAACTTCTTTAAGGAGGGTAGGATGTAACAACCCTCACTTTACTCTAGTCATGCTTGCATGTATTTACATAATCTTAGCTTGTTAAGTTGCATTTGCAAACCTTGATTTGTTCTATACAAGTATTGCTTGCATGCCTTGTTCCTTGCTTAGTGTGAGCTTAGCCGAGCTCATCTTAAGCCTAGGTTACACCTTTGAACCTCTTACACCTAGGACCATCTTGGAACCACTTTGGTTGACCTCCACCTTCACCCTGGCATATTGTCCGAGATGTCATTATCTAGGCCGAGGTGTTCATTACCAAGGCCGAGATGTGTACTATCTAGGTTGAGATGTTATCACCTAAGTATCCTAGATCTTTGACCCTTGCACCTAGTAATCTTGTTCCTGGAAAGGTAGGACCTAGACCGAGGTGTGGCACATCTAGGCCGAGGTGTGGCACAGCTAGGCCAAGTGTTGTCCTTCCTAGTCGAGATCATTGAAACCCTACTTGCCGAAGTTTTTTCCTAGCCGAGATCTTTACCCGCCGAAGCACCCATGTCACCTTGCTTGTTGCTTACACCTTGTCATACTCTTGTCTTGTCAATCTATCACCTTTTTGAGGAGATCCAACCAGCCATTGCCACGTGTCCCAACAGAGGGTTAAGTCAGCCGGCAGAGTTAGAAACATATCATTTGTTACACATCTTTGTCCTTGAGGAGAGAGGAGCTCTAGGAAGAAGAAGAGGAGTTTAGAGTGAGGAAGTTAGATCCCAAGCTTGATCTCCACACCTTGAGCCATTAGATCCGTGTCTTGAGGTTAGAATCTTGATCTACTCTGATTATTCTTATTGCTCATCTAGTTGCATTACATGATCTAGCATGATTCGTGGGCCATGCATTGATTTAAAGTTTGGTTTTAGAAAGAGAAAATGGTGTTCTTATGTTCTTGAAAGAAAACCATGTTTTGATCCGAAAGTTTGTATCAAGATCCATGTTTTGTGTTTGTTTTCTTAAGATCTTCAAGTATGGGTACCCAGGTCCATGTTTTCAAACTCATCTCATGAAAACACAGATTTTGAATAAAGAAGTTATGATTTTAGCATTTCATGTGCATGTTCTTCAAGAGGGAAACCCAGATTTCTCCCAGACTTCATTTCCTTGAATGTGGTCGTCGGGAACACACCTCGGCCAAGAGGTGTGGGACGTCGGCCTAGACCTGGTTAGTACCCGGCATGTTTTCCCAAGATGAAAAGGTAGTGTTGTAACTCCCAGCATGTTTTGCTTTGTTTTGACTTGGTTTTGAAAGAAATGCCGAGATCCTTTCCTGTCATGTAAAGCTCGTTTTAAGGATGCATTTCATGTCCATCTTTGAGCATCTGCCCTTGTCTTATTGAAATGCATTCAATGGGGTTTATTATGTGTTTCTAGGCCTTGGATCCTTGCTTGTAATTCCTTCACCCGAAGAACTATGTGAGTGGTATTCCTAATAAAGCTATGTTATAATGTTTTGATAAAAGCTTTGTTTCGCTTTGCTTTGGAAAAAGTATTTGATCAAGCATGAATGATTATCCCTAGTCTTATATCATGAATTATACTATTTTGATGACAATCCGGGAAAGTCCTTAGTGCCAGGGGACTATAATGCAACTGCACCCTTGTCTTGAAAGTCCTTAGTGCCAGGGGACTATAATGCAACTGCACCCTTGTTTTGCCACTGACGGTTTTCCGCGTGGGTTTGTTTGTCCGGAATGTCATCCCTTGTATTACATTGATGCTAGTAAGCATCCCTTGAAGCTTTGAAAACTTGGTAGATGGACTCGGTTCATCCCTTGATCTTGTATGAGATATGCTATGTATTGTTTTGAAAATAGATCTTGAATGTCAATCATGCAAAACCTTTATTATTAATATCATTCACTGAGTATCCAAGCTCACCCTCTCTCTATATATATATGTAGGTGACGAGCAGGAAGGCGGTGACGCCTAGATGATTTGTCTACAAGATGTTTTGGCTTCTTATTTTGTTAGCATCTTGAAGATTATGCTTCTTGGCCTTGTAATTATTATTTCGTATATGTCGGTTCGAGAAGCCTTTTGATCAGGATGTAATATTTGTACTTTATTTTACTTGTATCCAAGTTGTAAGACTATGTTAAGATGTATGCCATTTCATTTAATCTATGCACAGCTCTTATGGACTACTTAGCTTTAAATATATTGCTTCCGCACATGTAAGCCCCATATGTATACTCTGATTGTGTGTGAATCCTTGTAAGTTGGCCTTTGGTAATCTCGGATTACTAGCCATTACGACACCATTCTACTAAGGGCGGAATGGGGTCGTGACACATGCAATGCAATGTAACATAGTATACTCAATGCTAATGGCATGCATTCTCAATGCGAAGTAACAACTTGGCATACACAATGCGAATAACAACATAGCATACTCAATGCAATCTAACAACATGGCATACTCAATGCTCAATGGACTTAAACCAAAATGGACAGACCTCAGCCATGCCCAAAATAGTGGCCATAACACCAAAACAAAGGCACAAAATGCAAGGCATGCATGCACATGCATTGGCCCATCAACTAGGCCTAAGAGCACAACCCTCAAGAGTGCTCAAGGAGTGATAAATGTGGAAGTGTAGCAACACTAGAGGCACTGAAATTAAGTAAGAAATGATGTCAAATCATTCAAACAACACAAGTAAGGCATGCAAGAGTCCTTAAGGCATGAAGCTAGTAAAGAGGACTACAAAGGAGGCATGCAATACATGGCACAAAAGCATGAACCAACCATGGACAGAGCTTGATTAGGTCTAAAGAAAGACCAAAACATGCTGAGATGGGCGCTCAAGGACCTAGGCAAGATGGCATACATGCTAAGCCACAACAAGGCAACAATGCACAACTCCTAAATCACAATTAAAGAGTGATATGCATGAGAATATGACAATGCTACATGCTCTGAAATCAAGTATTAAATGATGCCAAATCATCCAAATAGCTCAAAGATAACATGCATGAGGCATCAAAACACAAGGCTAGCAAGGCTAATTGCACTACAACTACGCAATTCATGAGGCATATGGTCAAAGCAACCCAAAACGGTCCTAGAACATGCTAAAATGATACTAAAACATGCATGGAAGGAAGCCAAAAGAAGCTAGCATGAAGGGCATAAGGCATGACATATGCAAGGTAAATAAGGTGGATTACACTACACCTACCAAGACCAAGCATGGGATGACTTATGCAACAAAAATCAGAGTTATATCATGGCAAAATAACCCCAAATAAACACTGAAATGATAGCTCGCAAGCTTAGGCATGAAGGCATATACAATTATTCATGTTAAGGCATAAAGGGCAAACCCTCCAACGCATTGAATAAGTGTAAGATGCAAGTGTATGACCATGAAACATGGACTGAAATCACATAACAAATGATGCCAAATCATTCAAATAGGCCAAGCAAAGCATGCTAGTGGACTTGATACACAAAGCTAACAAGCTACAATGCACTATAGCTATACAAAGCATGGCATGCATGACCAAAACAACACAAATCAGAGCTAGAGCATGCTAAAACATGGACAAAAGCTTCTTAGAGTAAAGCCAAAAGCAAGCTAAAATGACATGTTAAAGCATGGTACACATTAGGCTAATTCATGGAATTGCACTACAAGTTCATGGAGTATGCAAGGGGCTATTAAACCCACCCAAAACAGTGTCATGGCATGCTAAAAAAACACCAAAAACCTATTGAAATGGAGTCAACATAAGCTAGAAAGACAAGCTACTTCATGAAGCATACAAGACTAGTTTATGAGATTTACACTACATGTGTATTATGCATGCAAGGGATGACCAAGAAAACAAAAAATAGTGGTATGACATCTCAAAATAACCCCAAAATACATGCTAAGAAGAAGCCAACAAAAGCTTTCAAACATGAGGCATATGAAGCAAGTGTACAAAACACAAGGAGAGAGGATGACCCTCTCCTATTTTGGACCCCAAAACCACCTTTCCACCACTGAAAATCCTCTGAATTTTAGTGGTAGAAAGGTGATGCAAAGGCTAGAACAAGAGCCAAAAGGGATGGCTCAAAACAAGGCCTAAAGGGGGGTAGACCACCCCCAACCAAAAAGTGACCTTAAACAAAACTTTAAGGACTGAAAAACATAACTTTTTGTAGTTAAGAGTTAAGATTAAAATAGTATGCAAAAAGGGCTAAAAGCTTAAGCAAAAATGGGGGTTTTAAGGGTTAGAAACTCACCCTTGAAGACCACCTTCAAAACTGTAACTCCAGTAGGTTTTTCAAGCTTAAACCAGTCCAAGAACTCCAAAATAGACCTCAAGAAGCCTCAGCAAGAAAAGGAAGGTGGTTGAGTGTGTGTTTGTGTGTTAAAGTAAGACAAAACTACACTTTAAGGCACAAAATAAGAACAAACAAGGAGATATAGATACAAGAGTGTATGTATATCTCAAACCTCCAATTTTTGAACCTAGAAGAGGGAGGAGGAGGCTCCCTCTTATAGAGAACAAAAGCAAAGCTTCTTGAGGAAGCTAAGGGTTCAAGGCCATCCCTTCATACACGTGTATGGAGGATGGCTTCAGTGCCCTTCAGCTGTGCCAGCTGGAGGAAAATATCTCCAAAAAGGTGACAAAAAGCATCCCACCACTTGAAGTGGTCTCCCAAGAAGAAAACTGGTCGGCCATGGTGGGAGAGGGCCTAGAGCATGAAAACAATGCAGTGGTGTGGTGGCCGACCAGAAAAGATGGCCCAAAGACCAAGGAGACCAGTTGTCAAACCAGAAAATTGGCTGGTAGGAGGAAAAGTGGTCTCCAAGGGGAAGAACTAGTCTCCCACCCTTGTACCACCTTCTAAACAAGGAAAACAAGGTTTGTACCAAAAACAAACCAAAACGGATGCATGACGAGAGATCGGGAGGCAAAGCGCGCAGCCAGAAGCCTCGAAAACTGGTCTACGGGCATCAAAAGTGGTCTCCCTGACCACAGTGTCCCTCTAGGTAGAGGCAACAAGGCATGGTTCAAAAACCAAGCCACACGAAGAACGTTAAGCGGTCCCAAGACAAGGCGCGTAGCCGAAGGCTCCGAAAATCAGAAACTAGTCTCCAAAAGGGAAAAGTGGTCTACGACCACAAAGAGATGGTCTACAAGACCTCTCCCTCCCTCTAGGGAAGAGAAACAAGGCTTGGTCCACAAACCGAGACAAAGCACAAAGAGTTCAGAGGCCCGGAGGCAAGGCTCTCAGCCAAAACTCCGGAAACTCAAAACGAGCACAACATGCACAATCACCGAGCACTCAATCGATGACGTCTGAGTCTTAAGGTCGGTCAAAAATGGGGCATCTACAGAACCCGATCACACATGTATTTCAATTTGGATCTCAAGAAATGTGTCCAACACTCGAAGAATTTCAAGCGCTGATGGAATCCCAGCGAGACGAAGAAATCGTGCCTCAGCCCCGTTTTAGCCATTCCTAGGCTTTAGGACGGATGTGTGGATTATCATTGCATGAGACTCGGTCTTTTGCACATGATAGGGAGCTAGACATCCCCGGTTTAGTTCATCGGTTTTCCGCTATTAGAGATAGGAGCGACCTTCTCTAGCGCAGCCACCGATAACATGCTCTCTGTTTATGCCTACTTGCGCAACTCCTAATTGCCCATAGTTTCGGCGGAGCCAACATCCAGTTGATCGAAGTGACCTAAGGCTTGAAAGAGGGCAGGAGCCGCATAGGTTTAGTAGTGGCTGAAACTTTGATGAGTTTGGATGCTTTTCGTGCGGGGAGAGACTACTCGCTTTGCAGGGAGTCCACTACTTCTCTAGGTATTATTTTCCACCCTTCTAATTTATAATTCTTACATCACTCATCACTCATTCTCTGTTTTTCTCTCAAAACCCTTTTCTTACTTTTCCCTCAACGTACATTTCTCTATTCTGTAATCTCTCTTATTTTTCATCCCTTCCCAGGTATGGTTGATGAATAAACTGTAGGTAGTGGGACCTTGCCCCAAATACTCAGCCAGGGCTTACTTCTTTCGCCAACAGCTAATAGATTTTCCTTCAGAGGGTTTATGGTGTGATTGGATGTGCAGCCAATCCATAGCTGATATATCTTGGCGTTGCCCCTAGTTTAATTTAGCCGAGATGAGCTACAGCATGTCTCGATAGTCAGGTGTAGAGTTAATTGGCCTTACACATTGTGTGTTCTATTTTCCTTTCTGGTTCCGACGCTAGTTTGGGCATGATCAGATACGACCAGATGAGGGAGTGGAATATACAGCTTCATTTCCACTTCGTGCTTCACACCTACTCCGGTATCTCACGGCCTGAAGGACGAGAGAGATTCTGGCCCCTGCCATTAGTTTTCGTTACATCATGTCTAAGGAGTGTTTGGCTTGGCTTGAAAAGGAGGCAGAGGTTGGACCATCTTTGGCATAGAGTCACCTGACTCAACTGTGCCTATAGTTTTACTACTTTGATATTTTCTTTTCTAGTTTAAGATGTAAAAAGCAGCTTTGATTTGAATCAAAGAGTTTGAAGAATGTACTTATGTTGAAATCAATAAAATTAAAGTTGCGAGTACTAAAAATTTTCCTTTCGGTCCCAAAATGGTCCAAGTTGTAAAAGGGTAAAATTTCGAACAAAATCAACTTTTATTAAAACTTTCCAAAACCATTTTCGGAAGCGATCACCACTTGACACACATAGAATCGATCCTTAAGATGAACAATCCTAAATCAAAAGAAATCATAACTGCCCCTGGCTGCGTATCATTACTACTGTTCTGTAATTAGCTTTTCTGCCCAAAATACGGAGCACAACCGAACTAATAAATGATGAACAATGATGACTTGATTAGGTAAACAGATAGGACAATTGAACTGGAGATAGTTATGACCGAACTTCAGGATGAAGTTGTCTACATATCCCAAAAATGGAAATCAGGCCTTACGTAGTTCGGTTCAGGTTCACTCGAGTGTTAACTCTCTCATTTTACGCTATAACTTTTGCCAAAGCTGCCCTTTCGGGTTTTCAACCTTGCGAGCTTAGTTTTTCTTTTTTTCTAATTTTTCATGCTCTAAATTTTGCCTAGGTTGCCCTTTCGAGTTTTCGGCCTAGCGAGCCTCTCAGGGGTAATATTTCTTCAACTTGTCTATGTTGATTGGTTGCGAGAACTCCAGACCATCCAAGTCCATAAGAATAACCGCCCCTCCTGACTAGATTGACTTGATGATGTAGGGACCAATCCAGTTAGGTTTGAACTTGCCCCTAGGGTCATGAATGAGAGCTTGGTTGTCTTTCAGCACCATGTCCCCTTCTTTGAGATTCCGAGACTTAACCTTCTTGTTAAAAGCCATAGCAATTCTACGTTGGTAGCGTTGGACATGATACAATGCTCTTAGTCTTCTTTCGTCAAAAGCATCAATTCCTCAAACCTACTTTGCTGTCAATCTGCCTCTGCTATCTGACACTCAGCCATAATTCATAGCGAGGGCACTTCAATTTCGATCGGCAAAACAACCTCTATCCCGTACATAAGAGAATAAGGAGTTGCCCCTATAGATGTTTGGATTGAGGTTCTGTAGCCCCAGAGTGCAAATGGCAATTTATCTAGCCAGACTCTATAGGTTTCCACCATTTTCTGCAAAATTCTCTTGATATTCTTATTAGCAGCTTAAACAGCCTCATTAGTCTGCGTCCTGTAGGTTGATCACTTATGGAAAGCCACATTATATTTTTCGAGCAAATCTATCACCTCTTTCTTGAAGTGCATTCCGTTATCGGAGATAATTTCATTTGGCACCTCATACCGACATATGATGTTTTTGATGAACTTAGCCACATGTGACGCTTTCAGTATAGAGTAAGACTGGGCTTCCACCCATTTTGTGAAGTAATCGATTGCTACTAGAATGAATTCATGCCTGTTTAACCCTTTTGGTGTAACTGCGCCGATAACGTCTATCCCCCAAACAGAGAATGGCCATGGTGAAGTCATATTATAGAGATTCAACGGCAGAATATTCATGGGATTGGCACGAATCTGGCATTTGTGACAGTGCCGAACAAAACCAATACAATCCTCTTCCATGGTTGACCAATAGTAACCTTGTCTAAGGATTTTTCGGGCAAGCATTACACCATTTATGTGGGCTCCACACTCTCCTCCATGAATGGCCTCCATAAGGCACTTTGATTCTTCTTCCTTGACGCATAGCTTATGCATTCCCAGATAGCCTTTTTTGTACAGTTTGCCTCTGCAGATAATGAACTGAACGGCAAAACGCTGTAATCCCT
This sequence comes from Camellia granthamiana, assembly GCA_036172215.1. Classification (NCBI taxonomy): domain Eukaryota; kingdom Viridiplantae; phylum Streptophyta; class Magnoliopsida; order Ericales; family Theaceae; genus Camellia; species Camellia granthamiana. Next base: position 75,434 of record JAXFYN010000068.1, on the reverse strand, counting down.
TTTTGTCCTTAGCATTTGCTCCTGGCGGATGTGCCTCCTTTTCTAGGAAATTCCAGATATCATAATACCAGGGGTTCTTGTCTGAAGCCTCATCTATCGCGGCAATGGCTTCATAGGCCAGCGTGTACTTCTGCTCAATAATAATTGGACGCATCCTAACTCCTAATGGAATGTCTACCACGGAAGATAGAGTTGCTAGTGCATCAGCAAATCGGTTGTTTTCTCTTAGCAAATCGGTAAACATTAACTTCTCAAACCTCGGAATCAGCATGTCCAAGACCTGATGATAAACCTTCATTTTCTCTTCTTTAACCTGCCAATCTCTGTTGGCTTGAGACATAACCAAATTCGAATCCCCGATGACATCCAACCTTTTTGCCCCTAGTTCCAGGGCGGCTTCTAAACCAGCGATGCACGCCTCATACTCTGCTTCGTTGTTGGATACAAAAGTGGCTTCCAGTACTTCATCGCCAAAAAAAAAAAAAAACAATTTTATCATGTCACGTTGGTATTGTCCAAAACAATATATAGAAAAAAAATGTAAGCCTTGTTGAAATTATTGTCAGCACTCAACCAAGTACTTTGACTTTACAAAAAGTACTTTTTCTTCACATTCATGTCTTGCCTAGCTAGGACCTCAGATCAGATCTTTGAATATAGGTGGCCTAGCCTTTTTAGAACATCTCTAATGGTGCATTAATTTTTTTATTAAATTTGAATAAAATTTTTCTTTAATATCAAGTGCTCCGGTGAATGATTTTGAAGTTTCATCAAAATATCGGTCAACTGGCCAGTGCAATTTTTTCATAAATTTTTGCCTTAAGGTAATCATCTAAGAGAACATCTGGCGGGACATCCGGCAACGGTAATGAACAGTAATTTGATAAAAGGCACATTTATCTTCAGTTTGATGAAAGAAAAGTGAAATTCTCAATTTGATACCTATTTGATGCAACCATTAGAGTAGGAAAAGAACTCAATTTTCATCAAATTCAAATTTAATAAAAGATTTGAATAACCATCGAAGATGGTTGTTGAGATGAATGATCTCATTCTCATATAAAATGACAATAAGAGGTGGAAGGGTATGCTACTCATAGTTTAATATGCTGACAATTTATGAAGCACGGGTATAGATACGAGTATTGGTATTAGTACGATACAGGTACGTCAATACAGTAAAATTCAAAAAAAATAAGGTAGGGGTATGACTTGGTGTGCTTATAAAAAAATATTTATTTTTAGTTTAGAATAATGTAAAACTAATTAAATAGTTTAATTTGTTAAGGTTTAACCTACAATTAACATTTAATGCCAAAAGTAAATGTATTAATCAAAATTAAATGTCAATATATTAAATAACTTACAAACCATAATTTTATTTTAAAATCATACTACGCATAAAATAAAAAATAAAAAAGAAATCTAGCTAAAGGAGTTTTATCTCTGTAATAGAAGAAAATATTATTTCAACTGCATTACGGTACGGTTTGGATATATACTAGGTACGTCTGGGTACGTTAAAAATTAAGAAAAAAAAATTTGGGTATGTGTTTTGTGTATCCGGTACGTATGCAGAAGTACCATAAGAGGTATCATATGTCGGTAAGTATTTAGTACGGGTACGATATTTTTTTCAAAGTACCCATACTTTATAGCTAACAATAATAATAATAATAATAATAATAATAATAATAATAATAAAGTTTAAATTTTATTATTATTATTTTTTCAATATAAGCAATTGTGCTATTGGAATAGTAAGAAACACATTATTACAAGAAGTTCTTTAGTTTATTTCATATAAAGGGTTGATTTTTTAGAGTGAGCGATTGGGTCAACATGCATTTATGCAGCTCAATGGTGAACCACGGCCCATGGGTGATGATCTGGCTTCGTAGCTCACATAACAAAAGTCAAGGTGACACTAACCATTAACAAAGTAGGTCCAAAATTTAATGTGCCCAAATCTAGAATATGGAAGTGTAGCCCAATTGGTTGGGAGAGAAAAATTTTAGGGCAAGCCATAAATTCTGGATTTTTTGAATTTGATTCTCACTCTCAGTTAGTTTTTTCACGGGCCGCTACGTTTTTTCCTAGTCGATCTGATCAGGATTTCGAGATTAGTCGAAGTGTGTGTCCTAAAAACATCCTGACCTGAATACTCGGTTATCAAAAAAAAAAAAAAAACTATTAGGTAGGTTTCATGAGGCAAGAGGATTATAGTTTATCTTTAAATGACCTTATAACATTAACAGTTAAAATAATGTAAGCAGACTAACGGTCATGTTGGTGGAAGTTCTTCCTTTAGTCATATGACTTAGTTGCCATTTGGCAATTAGTTTTTTAGTTGGTATTTTAACTTTTTAGTTATTTTAGCTTCAGTTAAAAAGTTTATTTGGATTAGTTTTTTTGACTTTTATGAGAAAAAAAGTGAAATAATTATGATTTAGATATAACATTTTATTTTATTAGATTTTTAATCTACTTTATCTTTTTGTGACTAATTTAGGTAAAAAAACTCCATTGCCAAACAAAGCCTAAGCAGCTGCAATGGTCACTGAGAAAGATGAGACAACTATGGAAAGATTGAGTAGGGAAACAAATGGCCAACAAAAAAATGAATTTATTTGCAAGGAAAATTCTTTTTTTTTTTTTTAATTTTTTTCAACTAAATCTACCACTACCATCACTGCGTCTAACACTATAGCCGCTACCACTACGACCACTTCTACCACTGTAGCCACCATCACTACTAGAATTACTTCCTCTTTTTTTTCTATATTTGTCGAAACAAACTAGCCTAAAATCATAGGTTGAAATTAGCTTTGAGTTGGTTTACACTGTTTCATCTAGGTTGGTGGATTTAGGGCTCGACCTAACATGGCCTACATTAAAAAATTTCAGAAACTTGCCCTCTTAATCGACACATCACTTGCAAGGCCAACCACGAGAGTGTCACTATTAAGCCAACTTGACAACACAAACAATGCAACTACAAATACACAGGTACAAAATACAAAACTGAAGATAAAATTTATGACACAAACATCCACATAAGAGCATCTTGTCCTTTGAAAAAGATCCTTGCCAGAGACACAAAAATTCTCTGCATTGCACTTTATTTATGTCCCAACTGAAAGTTCTATAGCGATCCTAGTTTTCCCCATTACTTATAGTGTTCCGAACTTGAGTTCCATGGTTGAGTATTGTTGTATATATCGCTTTTCCGTCCTTTAATTCCTTGTATTCGAGTTTTGGGATGTGTTGGGTGAGTTTGGAACAGGTTGGTTGTGAGTTAGAACAAATGGTTGTTGCCCAGAATTTGGCTTCTTCGCTCGAGCAAGGTTTTTTGCGCTCAAGCGAGGCCTGGGTATTTGCTTCTTCGCTCAAGCGAGCCTTGTGTTTTGTGTCTCTTTGCTCGAGCGAGCGGTCTTGTGCTCGAGCATGCATCTGCGTCTCTTTTGGACCTAAAGGTTGGTATTCTTCGCTCGAGCGAGCTTTCTTGTGCTCGAGTGAGTGAGCACTATGTTTTGTGTTTCTTTGGTCGAGCATACGTCTAGGTTGCAAACCTGAAGCTTCGCATTGTTCACTCGAGCGACGTTTCTTGCGCTCGAGCGAGGTTATTGTTGTGTCTGGTTGCTCGAGCGACCACTCCTTCGCTCGAGCGAGCCTTGTATATATCAGTTCGTAGTAGCGGGTTTATGCATCACTTTTTCATCTCCTTTTTATCCCAAACCCTAGATCCGGCTGCCTCTCTCTCTAAACTCTCTCTCTCTACAAATATGCTTAGTTCTAAGGGTTTTCTACCCTAGTCTCTTTGTAAAATGGTTAGAGCTTGACTTGGGCTTCGTTTTGATCCGAAAAAGCTTGGGATTGGAGCACCTTCAAGTTTCCCTTCTCTTCTTTTGAGCTTCTTCATTTGAGGTAGGGATAAACTACTCCTTATTATGAGTTTTAACATAAACTTTAGTCATTTTGTATAAATGGTGGGTTTGGGTGATTTTGGGTAAGGTTGGGGTTTGAGTTTGAAAATGGGAAAGAGGGGTTTTCTATCTAAATCTGCATATGTGTATATGGGTTCATGTAATGGGGATATTTATATAAAATGGTGAGATTTGGACCTTGGAGTCAATATTTGGGAAAAGGGGAATAATGCCCTATTTTGGGATAAATTGGATTATTTGTAGAAATAATGGAATTAAGTGTGAAATTATGAAATCAGGGGAAAGTGTGATTAAATGGTGTAGTTGGGTTGATGAATCACTCACCTATGAAAAATGTAATAAATTATTTGTTTGATAGATTTATTTAACTGGTTAGAAATAACTGTTTTGGGCTCTCGGTGGACTATAGTCTTGATTGTTGTTGACACTGCATGATGATTAGGGAAATTGAAACTAATCACTTGAATTATGTCATTGAATATGACGGTTGGGTTAACACATTGATTATGTGCGTTAATTGATCATTGTATATGATAAAGTGTTTAAATACATTGCATATTGTATCTTGTTTGGGAGAAGATAGGGGATGTACTCCACTGTTTGGGATGAGATAGGGGATGGACTCTAATGATAACTAAGTTGGCCGGAGTGTCCAGGGTGAAAGTCTCGAAATCTTAAATACGTTTGAATGACGTTGATGATTAAAGTGTTAATATTATGAGTTGTAGTCTCATTTTAAATTGTTGATGATTGAAGTGTTAATTATGAGTTGTAGTCTCATTTTTGATTGGTTTGGATAAATAAAAGGAATTGGATTGAAATACAGTCGTAAATGTTGATTGATTATGGGAAAGATGCACGTTGGTTTACCTGTGTTGAACATTTATCAAATGCTAATATTTTAGTTATTTCTCATATTTGGTTTAGCATATCTCTACTAGGCTTTGGCTTACCCTATATAGGACACCATTTTCAGGTACAGGTGACATGCCGCCTCCAAGGTAATAGCTTGGGAGGTCTCGGGGCTGAAGTCTCTGTTTTTGGTTGCTTTGTTTTTATGTTACATGTTTTGTTTCCAAGCCGAGGGCTTTATTTGTAAAGGGCTTCTGACCCTCTTTTGTTGTAACCAAGTGTTGACTTAGAAAATTGTAAGCCCGTAGGGCATTTACTTTTGTTGTCAACATGTAATACTTTTTGTAAAGAATATTCTGATGTATGGAATATAATATTTCTTTTATACTTTATGGATCTTATGAATGAATGAAATATGTCTTATTTTGAGGGCGTGACAAGTTCTGAATCTTGATATCCTAGCACTCGTTTGACATAAGGTTACGGACTTAAAATAGTTACAAAAAGATTAAATAGATTAAAAAATTAATAATATAAAATATCACATCCAAATCATAATTATTTTATTTTTTATCTCACAAAAGTCAAAAAACTCAAAAAAAATCATCCCATGTGAGACTTTTTAACCCCATGCTAAAATAGTCAAATAGTCAAATAGTCAAAAAACAACTCACATCCCGTGGACACAATTTCATTTGAAAATGTTTCCAAAAAAAACCCAGAGTATACTCAAACCAAATTAGATCAATGGGAATCTGTTGGCTATATATTTTGTAAAAGCCAGTAACAATTCGACACGTGGCAGAATAAGGGTATTATGGGAAGATGATTCATGTCTTCAATCCTGATCGTACACGTGGCGATGACAATTGGTTCTCACGTGATCGAGTAGCACCAGATCAATAAAGAAACGAAGGATGACGTGGCCTCAACGGTTACTCATATTCAAATTCAAATATAAGAGGGAAGTTTAACTGCAAGTGATGGCGTAGTGGAACTACTTCTAAGGCAGCATGATCAGCAATCATGGAGGAGCAGTTCGACGGTTTGAAGTGCAGTTCGAAAGGTCATCCTTGGCAAGTATAAATAGCAAGGAAGTCCCCAGAAAAAGCCCCAGACTCAGATCATACAAACCAGTCATTTACTTTATATTTTCTTTCCTAGTTTTACATTTCCTGCACTTTAAATACCTGCACTTTAAATACCTGCACTTTAAATACATGTCCTTTAAATATCTGCACTGCACTTCGATTCCTAGGAGTAGTTTCAAGTAGATTCAAGTAGACTGTTGCTGTAAACCTCTTCGAGGCTGAGTTTGGACTATTGTAAGTGTTCATTTTTAATGAAATACTACGATTGTTCTTTATATTGCTTGTTATCTTTCTTAATTTCTCCTGAGTCAAGCCACCAGTAAAAGTCCTCTTCATTGAGGCTGAAAGAACTAAAAAACACAATCGTCTGATAAATTGGTTGGCAACTATAATTTCTGTAAGGACTGATTGATCCTTGCTGGCACGCTCGCATTTACAAAACTATCCTTCGAAAAGCCAAAAAGCCAACATATATTTTTGGCACGCCCAGTGGGACTTAATTTAAAATGGCTAGAAGAAGACGACAAGGAGAAAATGAACGTCTGGAAGAAGGCGTAGAAGGAGAGGTAGAAATACCTAATCCAGAGGATAATGTGATAACACATCCTGTGGAGGCTCCTATGTTATCAGAACCTAATGGTCGAACAGATCAGTACTTCTGGACAAGAACCATATGTTCATAATATTGGACGAAACCAAGGAATTGGAACATCCACCGTTCCATCTACTCAGCCAACAAATCCGTGGGATGGCTTAGTAGATGCTATGGGACAACAATTAATGAACACCATGGAAAGGTGGGCAACATCCTTTTTGGATCGAATGAATAACCACCAACCAACAAATACAAGACACACAGAGGAAGTTTTAAATGTCCCTCAGCAGAGATTGGCTAGAGAAAAACAGCCTATGCAAATTAATGGACAATCTAATGGTCAGACTAGTACTCAGAATTATGAAAGACCATCGCCTCAGTCTTGGTATGAACCCATTTCAAGGCCTGTAGTAGGCCAAAATGCCTCAGTACCCAACAATGAAGCCACCCATGTTGGTGGATCTGGGCAAGTACAAGAAATTGGCATGAGAATGGTTACAAATCCCATGTTCGAAGCCATACCTGGCACTAGGGGATATAATAATCCTTTGTTTGAATTTATACCCGGGGGGTTGGAGAGTTTTCCTGTAAATGGAAGGGACACAACACCTGTTCCAGCACCTTTCGCAGGTCCCTTCGCAGGATAGGCTCAAAGGGGTTACCCATATCCCCAACAGCAACCCGTACCATAGGGGTAACCAGTCCCAAATGTACCACCTTATGGACCAAGAGGGCCACAAGCACAAGTTTGTCCACCAAACCCTGTGTTTGTTCCTCAGTACTGGTTCAGCAGGCACAGAATATGGTCCCTAGGGACCAAATTGTTGATATTGTTAGGGAGATGTGTGGACCGATGGCTCGGGGGGTCCAGACTCCTGTATACAGAAAACCATACCCAGAATGGGTAGATAGGGTACATGAATATCCAAGAGGATTCAGAATACCAGATTTTACCTTGTTCTATGGAACTGGAAATCAATCAACAGTAGAGCACATTGCTAGATTCGCTGCTCAATGTGGTGAATTCACTAATCATGATTACATGAAACTGAGATTATTTCCAAATTCCCTGACTGGGGGAGCCTTTGTATGGTATATCAACCTTACACCTGGCTCCATTCAAAATTGGCAACAAATGGAAGAGGCATTTCATGCCCAATTCTTCCAATCGGAGCCAGAGGTGTCCATGGCAGACTTGGCAAGATTGAGTCAAAGGCCTGAAGAAAAGGCTACTCAGTTTATTGCCAGATTTAAAAGGGCTCGAAATAAATGTAGGGTCATCCTCCCAGAGTCAGAATTTGTAAGATTGGCTCAAAACGGTTTAGAGTTCAGGCTTCGAAAGAAATTTGACTCAACTGAATTTAGGGATTTGGTCGAATTAACCTATAAGGTGTCTCGATATGAAGCATTACTAGAGGAGGAACAAGATCGAAATAATGCTTCGTATAAGACGTATTATAGAGATCCCAATTATGAGATTGATGCAGCAGAGATTGTGGGCAAAGAACCTGTAATCTGTGAAGCATTAATTCATAAGGATACAACCATCGACCAACAGTTTAAAAAGAAAGACTTTCACCGAAAGTATTCTTTTGACTTAACAAAAGCAGATGACATTTTTGATCATTTGCTTGCAGCCAATTTCCTTAAGTTACCAAAAGGAGTTAAACTGCCATCTCCAGAAGAACTTAAAGGAAAAGTGTACTGTAAATGGCATAATTCTTGGTCTCACTCAACTAAAACCTGTATTGTTTTTCGAGACAGGATCCAAGAGCAAATTCGAAAAGGAAGTTTGAAGTTCCCCAGCCAAAACAGAAAAAGCCATGGGAATTGACAGCAACCCATTTCCAAAAGTTGGAGAAAGCGCGGCTAATGTGGTTGTACCAAACTTTCAGAATCTATCTCTGCAGGAATTGGAAGAGGTCAACGTGCAAATGCATATTGCCAACCAGACAACTGCCAAGAAGGAGATTGGAAACCCACCAACTATTGGACAAGGTTTCTCACGTCAGAGGGAACACTCTGATGAAGAAGCACTGGACGATGATTCTCTCGAAGCAGCTGTAGTGCAGAGGATGTGTCCTAGATGCAGATTAAGTTACAAATGGTTAAAGGGGCTTCCAATTGATGGGAAGCAATACTATAAGGATGTTCAGAGACGTCCTAAATCAACCAATGCTCACAACAAAAGGGCCGTATCCGGCTGGGTGACAGGCAACGCCCATTAGTGGTGGAACCTGTAGTGGACAGAATACATGCTAAAGGCAAGAGGCCTGTGTATGAGTCTAGGCCACCTAACTACTACAGAGTAGAAAGCAGCCATTCTGAAAGAAGATTGGAGAGGGGTCCAGGTTATGGGAGTAAAGCCAGAGATTGGCCTTTTAGACCAACCCTGCGAAGGACAGAAAATGGCTCTTTTCATCGAAGGACTGAATCAGGTTCAAAACATGAAGTCAGAGCCAAGCATTTACCTTCACAGCCAGCTTCGAAGATGGCTTCGAAGGTAGAAGGAAACAGTTCGACATCTGGATCAGTAAGCTCGTGGGTACCAGGGGTCCCAGATTGGTTTGTAATGCAGAACAAACCTAGGGAGGCGCCTACTCAAAGGGATGTTGGAAACCAAGGCAGGATGGTCAAGCCTCCTTTGGTGGCCCCAAACAATTGGGTATTACTTAAACATCCAAAGACAAAGGAACCAGATATGGTCCCAGTCATTTCCAGATCACAAAGAAGGAAAATTCAACGCAGGTATACCCTAGTACCAGCAAGATCTGAAAGAAAGTGGAGAGAGTTCTTCACAGGTCAAGACAGAAGGAAAGAAAACTTCGAAGTCAGATCATACTCCAAAGCCGACTCTGCAAAGCAAAGTGGTTTGTAGCAGAGAACAATTGGCCCAAGTTCATTCTGAACTAAAGGCCAGGGAGAAGTCTAGTTTGGCAGGATTGGAGAAGGCTCTGATGGAAAGTGATAGTGAAGTGGGAGACGAGATTGACATGAGCCAAAAGAAGGAAATGGCAGAAGAAGAAATGTTCGAAGCCTTCATGGCTGAACATACAATTTCTAACTGAAGAACCAGTTGAAAAGGATCCTTCAAAGGGATCAGTTATCAATGAAATACCAGAGTGCAGCATGGAGGATGCTGCTGAGGACACTGAGCAAGGTAGCCAAGAGGGGAAGAAGGTACAGTCAGCCATTCAGTTTGGCTCATTTCCCCCTGTATCAGTCAATATGGTACACATACTACCTCATGAATTCCAGGCTGAAAATGAGGGTCATGGTGACCAAGACATGGATTCCAATTCCTGTATCTAGTGAAGAGTCACAAGTGAGTATGGTACAGGATGCTCCTGAAATGGCTACTCCAATGGAAACTGAGTATGAGAGCGAGGAAGAAGTGAGCATCAACCTCTCATACCCTTTTGAATATCCCTCAAATTCCATGACCCAGCATGTCAAGCCTTTGTACATCAAGGCTTTCTTTGATGGGATACAGCTAAACCGAGTCCTGGTAGACAATGGGGCAGCAGTGAACTTATTACCGAAATCTTCTTTGAAGAAACTAGGGAAAAAGAATCCCAGGTTGATCCCAACCAGCACGACTATTGCTGGTTTTGCTGGAGATAAACAGATGGCTCAAGGGATTCTGCCTATTAATTTGAGTGTGGGAACCAGGGATTGTATGACAGCATTCTTCGTCATCGACAGCAATGCCAAATATAATGCCTTACTTGGGAGAGATTGGATCCACACCAACAAATGTGTGCCTTCCTCTTTGCATCAGAAGATCATGATGGCCTTGGGTAATGGAGAGACAGAGGAAATTGATGCAGATCCTCAACCCTTCATAGCCTGTGCAGACTTTGCAGAGGCCAAGTTGTATATTGAGGGAGTAACACCACTCAGTATACTGAGGAAAGCTGATGGCTCAGCCGAAGTGACGGCTGATGAGGAAGTGACACACCTAAAGCACTTAGTCCAAGAGAGTGCTGATGAAGAGGTTGTCGTGAAAGATGACAATGATGCCTGGTTATAGGCAAAGAGATGAAGAGCAAGAAGCCAAGTCTTTGGCTCTGGTTAAATTCTCACCATTGGACGTAGAAGCAATAGTCCAGAAAGTACAGGAGCAAGAAAGAGAAGCCATGATGATTGGCTGTAAACAAGAGCAGTTACAGGTCAGAGTTTTGACCCTTGGGAAATATTGCGCATTGGACATTGAGACAAAGGTCCAGGAGATACAAGAGGAGGATGCCTTATGGACAGATTTTGTCTATGAGGAAGAAGGTAAGAATGTGGAACCAGAGAACTTGCGAGTGGAGCAAAGCAAGAAATATGCTTCGAAGGTAGAAGGAATCAAAGAGGAAGCTTTAGTAAGTTCTCAGACACAAGACCCCTTAGAAGAAGTGAATTTAGGGGAAGGTTCTGTACAACAGCCAACCTACATAAGTGCTTGTTTGAACGTTCTGGACAGAGACCAGTTATTGGTTGTTCTAAAGAAATACAAAGATTGCTTTGCATGGTCTTATAATGAACTACCAGGATTGGATAGGTCATTAGTGGAACATAGACTCCCTATGAAGCCAAATTTCAAGCCATACAAGCAGAAACCGAGAAGGATGAGTCCAGAAGTAATCCAGAAGGTCAAAGAAGAGATCCTTAGACTACTTAAGGCAGGCTTTATTAGGACAGCCAGGTATGTTGAATGGCTATCTAATATTGTACCTGTAGTTAAGAAGAATGGTAAAATGAGGGTATGCATCGATTTCAGAAACTTAAACCTAGCGACTCCCAAAGATGAGTACCCTATGCCTATAGTGGACCTACTGGTAGATAGTTCAGCAGGGCACCAAGTTTTGTCAATGATGGATGGGCATTCTGGTTATAACCAAATCTGCATTGCGGAGGAGGATATCCACAAGACAGCATTCAGATGTCCTGGAAATATTGGCACCTTCGAATGGATTAAAATGCCATTTGGCCTGAAGAATGCTGGGGCAACATATCAAAGGGCTATGAACACCATCTTTCATGATCTCATTGGAGGGTATCTAGAGTGTTATATTGATGACATTATAGTGAAATCCCAGTCCATGAAAGAACATCTGTTTCAGTTAGAAACAGCTTTTGAAAGAATGAGGAAGTTCAAGCTAAAACTCAATCCTCTCAAATGTGCCTTTGGTGTATCATCTGGAAACTTCTTGGGTTATGTGGTGCACAAGAAAGGAATACAGATTGATCAGAACAAAGCCAAAGCCATCATCGAAGCTAAGCCTCCATCAAGTAAGAAAGAATTACAAAGGTTCCTTGGGCAGGTTAACTTTCTTGCTGGGAAAACTAAAGCATTTTCTTCCTTGTTAAGGCTGAAGGATGAAGAAGAATTTGTTTGGACAACAGAGCATCAAACTGCTTTCGAAGGTATTAAAGCCTACTTGGCCAATCCTCCAGTACTGATGCCACCAAAGGGAAACAAGCCCTTGAAGTTGTATATAGCTGCAGCAGAAGATTCATTGGGAGCTTTCTTGGCCTAGGACAATGAAGAAGGCAGGGAACAAGCTGTTTATTACCTTAGTAGGTTTTTAAATTCTTGTGAATGTAAATACTCAGCTGTCGAAAAGTTGTGCCTTGCTTTGTATTTTGCTGCAATGAAATTAAGATATTATCTTTTACCTACAACTGTCTTGGTGATTGCAACCACAGATTTGGTTAAGTATATGTTGTCAAGACCTATGTTGAGGGGAAGAATTGGCAAGTGGATACTAGCCTTATCAGAATTTCATCTAGAGTATGTCCCTCAAAAGGCAGTAAAAGGGCAAGTCTTAGCCAATTTTCTAGCGGACCATCCATCTCAAACAGAGAACCAAGAAGTAATGGAACTTGGCATGACCAGTGTTGAGCCATGGCAGATGTGGTTCGATGGATCGAAAGCCAATGGTTTAGTTGGAATTGGTATTGTGATTAAATCTCCACAGGGGGTAGAAACCACACATGGTTTCAGAGTGGACGAAGTTACTTGTTCCAATAACCAGGCTGAGTACGAAGCCTTAATAGTGGGACTAGAGATCCTTATTGGATTACAAGTACATGCAGTTGATATATTTGGAGACTCTCAGTTGGTGGTTAACCAAGTAAATGGGATTTTCAAGTGTCAAAGCATAAGTATTTTACCATATTATGTTGTTGCATTACATCTGCTTTCTCAATTTCAAGTAGCAAATGTAACTCATGTTCCAAGATTCTTGAATAATAGAGCTAATGATGTGGCTCAGAAAGCTTCGAACTTCAAGAGAAGGGATAATACCCAAAGGAGCATAGGCCAAACAACATATCAAAAATTGATACCACCTTTGAATAAAAGGAATGTAGTCTTAGAAGTCAATCATAATGACTTGCAAGAACAAGATTGGAGGCATCCAATAATGCAGTATTTGGCTGGTCCATCTTCGAAGGCCAGCAGAAAAGTTAAATTGCAGTCTATGCAATACATCATGTATGGTAATGCTCTTTATAAAAGGGGGGGGAGATGGCCTATTGCTGGAATGTTTAGGCCCAAGAGAAGCATTAACAGCTATGGCTGAGGTTCATGAAGGCATTTGTGGTGCTCATCAACCCGGCGTAAAGATGAGATGGTTGCTTCGAAGGCATTCTTACTACTGGCCAACTATCCTTAAAGACTGCATAGAATATGCAAAGGGCTGCCAGGCATGCCAAAAGCATGGCACAATAAGGCATGTACCCATAACTGACCTACATGCAGTAGTGAAGCCCTGGCCATTCAGAGGATGGGCCATGGATATGATGGGAAAAATACACCCACCCTCTTCGAAACATCATTGTTTCATTTTAGTGGCTACCGATTACTTCACTAAGTGGGTCGAAGCTAAGCCGTACAAGGCTGTAGACCAAACAGAGGTTATTGGGTTCATTAAAGATCTGATCCATAGATTTGGCATTCCACAAACCATAACAGTTGATAATGGGACTGTGTTCGATGGGAAAATGGTGAAGTCTTTTGTGGCAGAGTTTGGAATTAGCCTTGTTAATTCCACACCCTATTATGCACAAGCTAATGGTCAGGCTGAATCATCCAATAAGTCCTTAAAAAAGGGAATACAAAAGGTTGTGGAGGATAATCCTAGGGATTGGCATAACCTGTTGTTGGATGTGTTATGGGCTTACAGAACCTCTCCTAGGTCAAGCACAGGGGTTACTCCTTATGCCTTGGTATATGGGCATGATGCAGTTTTACCTGTGGAAATCAATGTTAAATCTTTAAGGGTAAGATGCCAAGATCAGTTAAATCCTGAGCAATACCATCAAAGCATGTGCTTGGAATTAGAAGGCATAGATGAAGCCAGAATTTTGGCATTAAATAGCATTCTTTTCCAGAAGAAGAAAGCAGCCAAGAATTATAATAAAAAGGTCAAACACATTGGCTTTGATGAAGGTGATTTGGTCTGGAAAACAATACTCCCAATAGGGATTAAAAGCCATAAGTTTGGCAAATGGTCACCTAATTGGGAAGGACCATATCAAATTCATAGAGTTCTGCCTTTTGGGGCATATCATTTAAGAAATTTGAATGGTTATGTACATCCCAAAAAGATTAATGGCAGATATTTAAAACCTTATTTTCCAACTATTTGGGAAACACAAGGAATAACATAAAGCATCAACTACGAAAACATAAGACTACTCAAATGATAGACAAAATTTGTTCTTTTATAAAGAATTAAATACATTGTGCCACAGATTGGCCCAAAAATCATTACAATGTCTTAATTGTTTTTGTACAGTGGACTTCCTATGGCTAAGTGCTGGAAACAGTTGAATAGCTGCAGCCATGTCTTCTTTTCGGTCAGCCAGCTCTTGGTTGGTAATTTGCAATTTGGTATCAGTTCGAACCAAGGCTTGGTTTACTGCAGCCAACTCCTCTTCAAGTTGAGCTTTTTTCTCCAGCAGTTGGATTTGAAACTGGGAGACAGAAGAGTGTTGTTCCTTGAGATCTGCTACTTTAGTATGCACTTGAGAAACAAAATTCTGGTCTCTAACCAGCTTCTCATCCGCAGTCTTAGCAGCATGACAGATGTTGAGATAAAAATCAATAGTAGCTGCAGCCTGAGATAGATGATTTGAGACATTCATGCCGGACTGTTCAGCAATGTTGCAACACTGAAGAAACCCATTTCTAATGATAGGCCTTTGTAGAGCCTCGAAGGGAATCCTCGAAAAGGAAGTTAGCAGTTCCAAACATGTGTCTAGATCTATTGAAGGTGCAGGAGGCTTGCTGCTGGGAGAAGGACTCTCGAAAATCTCCAGCAAGGAGTTAGCCAAGACTAATGGCTCAGCTTCAGCACTAAACGTTGGAGAGGTAGAAGGTACATTGAAAAGACTAGCGAGTCTTCCTTCGAAGATGTCTACCTCATCCCTAGACATGAAGGGCATAGAAAGTATTGTGGTGGAAGACACAAAGGGCTGCATGGGGATGGGAGAAATGGATGGAGCATCTTTGGCAGCCTCTATGGTTTTAGCCACCAATGAATCTAGTGAAGAGGGGCTGGAAGTGGACATAGGTGATAAATTATGAACTGGAGAACTACCAGTACCCTCTGTGGGAGAATCAACTGCCACTGGGATTGGAGTAACAGCTGGAATATCCTTGGAAGAAGGAAGAGCAAGGCTCGAAGAAGCATACTGAGGCGGGTTAAAAGCCAAAAAAGGAAGATATGGTTCTAGACCAAGGAAAAGAGATGGAGGAATGATGGGGCTCAAAGAAGGCACATCAAATGTAGGCCTTGAAAGTGGGAGTGCGATTTGAACAACCCTCACATTCTGCATTTGATCGACCTCAATTGAAATTGAGGGAGGCCTCACTGGAAAGATGAATGCAGTGGGTGTTGCTGCAAGAAGAAGAGACGAAAAGCAATGTCATAATCCAGCGTCAAAGTTAACAAAAGAAAAGCAACAGAAGAATGAAAGAAATTACTTGTTTCAGAAATGTTGATATTGATGGGAGAACTTCGAAGAGAATAACGTTCGGCAATTTGTTGTCTTCGAACAATTTCTCTTTGTAACACATCAGCAGCAGCAGCTTCATCTCTCAGAAACTGTTGCTGCCGTTTCTTCTCAGCCCTCTCAAAAACGATTATTGCTTTGGAATGTTCTTGTTCCACTGCCTTGGCAGCGGCTTTATGAATCGGATCTTCCACCAAGTCAGCAGCAGAAACAGTCATCTTCTTTCTCTGCCTCCTTGGCAGTGATACTACTGGTTCTTTATCAATCTCCCTCTCTTCAATTTGAGTTTCAGATTTTTCAGAGGTAAGTGCTTTCTCCGTTACTGTAGTGGGTGTTTCGAAAGAAGAATGCTTAGTTGTATCAGGAAGGGAGGCAACTATCTTTTGTCTCTTTGTTCTCTGCAAGGGCTCTTGCTCAACCTCTTCTTCGGATTCCTCAGGAGGAAGGACTAGATTCCTTTTGTGTTTTTGTTCTTGTTGTCTCTTTTTGAGAACAGCTAAAGTTTCAGCTCTCTTGGGAGATTCTTCGTGTGGAGGCCCTGCACAAAAGAACAAAAGTGTAAAGGGAAGGAACAAAAGATTCAAAAGAAAGGAAAAGGAGAAGTCTGAAAATGTTTACCCTTCTTCGAAGTAGCTCTAGTAACTCTAGCTGGAGGGGATGAAGCTGTAGGTTTAGTTGTGGCAGCCTCATGAGATGTCGCTGACTTAGCCTTCGAAGGCACTCCCAATCCTACCAGCAAGTCATGGGGATGTTCAGATAAGCGCACTTCCATATTGACTGTCCACCAGTTCTGGAATCTTTTCAAGACTGAACCATACGGAAGAAAAGGGACAAATTGGAACTCATTCAACTCTTTCAGTAATTTGAGAATGGCCGTCTCTAGTCTCGATTTGGATATTTTCGAATCTCTGACAGTAAGATGGACATTCGAGAGACTGCAAAGAGGAACTGGTATCCCTTGAGTGAGTCCAAATTGTCTGGCAAATTGAGAAGGGCAGTACACCTCAGATATGCATTTGTAAGCTCGAGGGTTTAGACTACCAATGAACAATTCCCTTGGTAGTAGTATAGAGGCCCACATGTCTTTGTGAGGAGAAGTAGAGCATTCTTTATCAGCCAGGAAAGCTTGCAGCCAGGTTGGTCCTTTATTGGCTTCAAAAGGACAAAAGAAAGAGGCAGATGGAGAAATGGGGAGTTGATAAAAAAAGGTAAAGTAGTAAGCGAATGAAGCAGGGTAAAGGGTAATCCTAGCATACTTTTCCCCATAAGTACTAGGGTCCTGAACAAGGAATTTTAGACATTTGGGGTGTAGGTCAGTGAAATAGGCGAAGAGCCAAAGTTGAAGCACCCAGAAGGGACCTCCTTGGTTGGCATCAAGAGGTTTTTCACAAAATTGGGAACAGACTCTGTAGACATGACCTAAAAGATAAGGAGCAAGAGCTATATGTTTTTTCAAAACAAGTGCCTTCGCGAGAGGGACAAACTCAGGCATAATCCTCTGAGATGAGGTGCAAAAGAGGAATTTGCATAACCAATATAAAATGAAGGAGAATAGCTCTCTGTCCCTCACAGGACCTTCCCTTTTATTTTCAGACTTTACAAAATCACTATAAGAGGAGCTTAAGGACGGAAGGGAAAACTTAACAGGAAGGTCTGGATAGTTGGGAGTAAATGGAGAACCATGGGGAGAAAGCCCTAAGAGATGGCAAATATCAAGAACGGTGGGGGCCATCATGCCGCACCGAAATTGAAAGAAGTTAAAAGCCATATTCCAGAAACATAAGGCAGCAGGTATCAAGAAAGGGTCCTCAGGAATGATGAACCTGGAAAGACGAAGGGCATCGAGGATACAGAGCTCTTGCAGGTCATCTTCTCTTGCAGGTACAACTCTGTCATACCATTCTTCCCATTCAGTCCTCATTGTCGGCCAGCAACGGTGAGGACGATTCACCCTCCAGTTTCCCCAATCAAGCCCTAATGATCACCAAATGGGTGACGGTTATGTTTCCTGAAAGTGGATTCCGTGCACATTCCAAAAACGCGGGAAAAGTTTTTAATCCACTAATATCACCAAGTATTGGGTATATTAGTGCGGGGGGTAATGTTGGCTATATATTTTGTAAAAGCCAGTAACAATTCGACACGTGGCAGAATAAGGGTATTATGGGAAGATGATTCATGTCTTCAATCCTGATCGTACACGTGGCGATGACAATTGGTTCTCACGTGATCCGAGTAGCACCAGATCAATAAAGAAACGAAGGATGACGTGGCCTCAACGGTTACTCATATTCAAATTCAAATATAAGAGGGAAGTTTAACTGCAAGTGATGGCGTAGTGGAACTACTTCTAAGGCAGCATGATCAGCAATCATGGAGGAGCAGTTCGACGGTTTGAAGTGCAGTTCGAAGGTCATCCTTGGCAAGTATAAATAGCAAGGAAGTCCCCAGAAAAAGCCCCCAGACTCAGATCATACAAACCAGTCATTTACTTTATATTTTCTTTCCTAGTTTTACATTTCCTGCACTTTAAATACCTGCACTTTAAATACCTGCACTTTAAATACATGTCCTTTAAATATCTGCACTGCACTTCGATTCCTAGGAGTAGTTTCAAGTAGATTCAAGTAGACTGTTGCTGTAAACCTCTTCGAGGCTGAGTTTGGACTATTGTAAGTGTTCATTTTTAATGAAATACTACGATTGTTCTTTATATTGCTTGTTATCTTTCTTAATTTCTCCTGAGTCAAGCCACCAGTAAAAGTCCTCTTCATTGAGGCTGAAAGAACTAAAAAACACAATCGTCTGATAAATTGGTTGGCAACTATAATTTCTGTAAGGACTGATTGATCCTTGCTGGCACGCTCGCATTTACAAAACTATCCTTCGAAAAGCCAAAAAGCCAACAGAATCCCATCTTAATTTTCTCTTCATATCACTTTAATTGCAACAACCACGGACATAAAAGGACAATGTATGCTAACAAAATTCAGAATTACCATTCACAACAGAACAAGGACTAGTCATTCAAATGATGTCCGAAATTCATTCTAGTAAATCGAAAACTACATAAAAGTTGACATTAGTTAGGACAAAACGGGGCTTCGACAACTGAGGCAATTCGGATGAGCAGCGAGCCACGGCTCAAGACATTTTGAGTGGTGTTTATGGGAACATAGAAGTTCCATGACTTGCTTATGCTCTGCTCCAAAATCTTCCAAGCTAACAACACAAAGATGCCCTTTTGATTGGCTAGTGTTGTTGCTTTGGAAGTGCCATGGTCTCCCTAGTATTCTTGAAACCAAGTGAGCATCACTATCCTCTATGCCTCTACCTTCTTTTGATTGAAATCTATTCACCCTGTTATTAACAGAACAAGTCAGAACTTGTATATATAATCCACAACCAAATTGGTAAAGTTTTTCGTTTGGGATGTGGGTTGACTTTTTAGCTTTTTGGCTTTTTGGTTATTTTAGCCTGGGGTTAAAAAGTCTCGTTTGGGATAGGTTTTTTAACTTTTTTGACTTTTGTGAGAAAAAATTAAATGATTATGGTTTGGATATGATGTTTTGTCTTATTGGGCTAAAAAACCTACTTTGTTTTTTTGTGGCTATTTGAGCCAAAAAGCCTAGGGCTTTTTTATGCCAAACGAGCTCTTATTGGCTTTTTAGTCTATTTTATTTTTTTTGTAGCTATTTTAGCCAAAAAAAATCCTGGGCTTTTTCTTCCCAAACGAGCTCTTAGTGTATCGAAGAGAATCTGATAGATCTAATTTACCATTGGATTCAAACCAAGTCTATCACATGTATTACATTGATTTTTTATTTTTATTTTTTTGTATGTGTGTGTTTATGTATAGATTAGTTATAAAAAAAAAATTAAATCAATCTAATAATTATAATTACATAATTTTATTATATATATATTAAAATAAATAACAAACATTATTGTAAAAATATACTGTAAAATTAATATGAATTATTGAATATAAAATAATGGAACATATTCTTAAGCCTTTTTAGTTTTAGGGGCACTATATGCAGGTAAAAAAAGAAAAAAAAAAAAACAATTAAAAACATAAGGGAGGTGTAAGTGTGTCTGTGTGGTGGGATTGCAAATGAAAGGATGTGAGGTACAAGTGTCACTTGCACTCTTCCATGGGTTGATAATTTTTTTTTTCATTCTCCCACTTGTATGTAGTTTTCCTTAATTTTATTCTTTTTATTTATTTATTTATGGGTAATGCTAAGGATACCAAATTTTCTTCCAAACAAATGACCAAATGTCTCACATGAGATAGTTTGATAGGTGAGCCCATTACTTGAACAGTATAAGGCACTTTCTCACTAAAATTATGGTAGCAACATTTTTTAGAGTCAGTGATTTTTAACATTTTACATTAACAATGTGGGTGTTTAGGAAGTTGTTATTTTAGTAGGTTATTTTAATAGGTTAAAATCTTGTGTTTGAGAAGATGATTGGATTTTTTTGTAGTTGGATGTGATATTTGTGAGAGAAAAAGTGAAATGATTATGGATTTAATGTAACATTTTGTCTTATTGGCTATTTTAATCTATTTTGTTTTTTTTGTGAATTTTAACTAAAAAAATACTGAAATTTCACTTCTCAATAGCCCTAATATAACTGTAATGTTCATGACATAATTATAATGATTTATAATTTTCATTTTAAGTGCACACACCGTAGATTCACTTATTGGTAACTAATACTACAAAATGACATAACATTTTTTATAGTGTATTCCATTTTTAAGTTATGTTTGGTTCATGAATTCGGGAAGGGATTTGGACAGGGAAAGATAAAAAGTGAGTGAAATGTGTGTAAGATATAATTACATTTCACCTACATTTCACCTACATTTTATACATATTTTTTGTTTCTTTTTCCAAGTCTCTTCCCAAATTCATAAATCAAATATAGCTTTAGCACTACAAGAAATTGCATTTTCCGCAACGCAACAAAATATGTTGCTAAAAAGAAAAATTCGTTAGCAAAGAGTTTTGCCGACACACAAAGTTACGTCGGCAACGCGTAGGCAAAAGTGAGTCGGTAAAAGTTTTTGCCAACGAAATTATCATTGCGTTGGTAAAAGTAATGCCTTTAGCGACAAACATAGTCGTCGATAAAAGTCTTCATTCATCGTCGGCAATTTACCTTGCGTCGGTAAAAGTAATTCAAATATGATGATTGTGTGGCACTTTTCGCGACACAAATTTGTATGGGCAAAATATAGACTTTTAGCAACAAAATATGCGTCGACAAAAGTAAACTTTTGGCGACACATTTACGTCGGTAAATATTGCCATTTGCCTACGATTTGTTTGTCGATAAAGCTTTATTTTTGGCAACGACAAATTAGCATTGGCAAAAAATACACTTTTAGCAACACAATATGAATGGGCAAAAGTAAACTTTTAGCAACACATTTATGTCGGTAAATATTGCCATTTGCCGACGATTTGTTTGTCGATGAAGGTTTACTTTTGGCAACGACAAATTGGCATTGGCAAAAAATACGCTTCTAGCAACACAATATGAGTGGGCAAAAATAAACTTTTGGCGACACATTTACCAACAAAAAAATTTAAAATAATTTATATATTTTTGTAAGATTTACAGATTTACAAGAGGCATCCCTCAGGCACCACTATTACAAACTAACAACATTGATATGAAATCACCTAAAGTTGATGTGCAAGCAAAAAAACACTGCTGATACTGCTTTTAGAAGCAGTGTATAAAACCTAAAAGGGTAAACGCACAAAAATACCCAAATACATCCAAATTGTGAACCCACATTAGAAACAACAAATAACAAAATGAAAACATGAAACTAACAAAGACAGGCAAAACGGCACGAAAATCACCCACAAACTTATCTAGCAGACCAACATCTACTAGCAGCCGCCTCATAGCAACATTGCAGTAGCAGCAGCCTAGCAAGCATCAATCACCAAGGCGGCAGCAACAATAAACCAGCAGCAGCAGACCAGCAGCTGCAGCAGACCAACAAGCAACAGCCATTAGCCACCAACAAAAAGAAGGATCTGGTAGCAGTCTGTATTGATCAATGACAAGTTTAAAACAAAGTCCATTAGCCTTTTTGCCCTCTCTAAATTACATACATGAGTTTCCTTCAATCGGTCACTGGTAGATCCACTCTTAGAGAGACGCTAACTACCAACAAGGTCAATAAGATTCAGGACACCTTGTACTTGTTCAGTGCTCTGAAAAATGAGAGAAGAAAAACAGTCAATCATTGACTGGCATATTTGTGCAAGTGTGTGTATGTGTGTGTTAATAGATATGCAAGCGCAAGTACTGGCCAAAACATGTCTTATTTAGGTAGTGATCTTTGGATGCATAAATGATCTATAGAAGGAGCAACAATTGCAAAAATTATAACTAGAGGGGGCCATACTTGATAATAAAGTTATAATTATTTCTTTCATAGCAACTGTATCATACACAACAAGGTCAATAAGATTCAGGACACCTTGTACTTGTTCAGTGCTCTGAAAAATGAGAGAAGAAAAACAGTCAATCATTGACTGGCATATTTGTGCAAGTGTGTATGTGTGTGTGTGTTAATAGATATGCAAGCGCAAGTACTGGCCAAAACATGTCTTATTTAGGTAGTGATCTTTGGATGCATAAATGATCTATAGAAGGAGCAACAATTGCAAAAATTATAACTAGAGGGGGCCATACTTGATAATAAAGTTATAATTATTTCTTTCATAGCAACTGTATCATACATAACTAGTAGCAGTAGCCCAGCAACATACATAACTATACATAACTATATCATACATAACTATATGCACGTCATAGATTTCGAATAATTATTCTTTATAATTGTGATACCCCTGTTCTGTAATATGTTAATTGGCCCTTAATATGAGTGTGATTATGTGTTTTGATATGATTTTGTGTGCCATTATACTAATATATGTGATTTTGAAATTCTATCTGTTCGCCGTAGGAATATCTGTTTGAATAATCTGCTTTGGAAATTAAATTGAGGGCCTTATTGGCCACAGAATTCGAAATTGATTACGCCATTGTGATCGACATAATTTTTAGAACCTACGGTGAAATTTAATTGAAAATTGATTCGGGCCAGATTAAATCGATTAAACTGATGAATTAGAGCCCAACTACTTTATTATTATAATATTGGCCTTAGTGAGTTTGGTTGTCAAGTCTTTAAACACTCAATCTCTCTCCCTAGCCTCATTTGGACTGATGATAAACTCAAAGAAGAGAAGAGAGGGTCGGTTGGAAGAAGAGAGAGTAGGAGATTGAGGGTTTGGTCAAGAAACTTGGTGATTTTGGAAGGTTGCTCAAGAATTTGCTAGAATTTGGAAGGGATTGGGCTTCTAGGTAAGCCATTGACTCTTGAATTCATGAATTGAACTTGTAATTTTGTAAGCTCAAAGTTTAATGGTGATCAAGAGCATGATTTAAGTTGGTTTTGATGAGATATGGTCATGCATACATAGAATTGCTTTTAAATTGCCATAAGTTGCATAATCTAGCATGTATCATGTCAATTAACAAGATTTGAAGTTTGATCATGCATGCAAGCTTGACTTTGTTGAGCTTTATGAGAATAGGCACTATTTGCACCTTTTGAAATGGAATTGGAGCTAGAAGATTTCTTGCATGTTTGATTAATGAACTTATATGAGATTTGAAAGGTTGAACCATGAGTTCCCAAGAATGTTAATTCATTTTGAAGAAGTGTGACCATGATTTTGAGTAATTGGCCTTCTAGTACTTGTACACTCATGTTATATAATATGTTTGCATGTTGGGAACCAAGATTTTGAGTTTGGAACCTTTGGGAGTCGAAATGAAGCTCAAGAACACAATTCTGGGTTTTCCAGAATTTTAAGGTCCGCTCGAGCGGGAAACTTGCCGCTCAAGCGTGAATTTCGGGATATCCGCTCGAGCGGGATATCTCACGCTCGAGTGGGGAGCATTTGTAGACAGGCCTTCCGCTCGAGCGCTCTACTCCACGCTTGAGCGTATTTTTTGTGCAACCAGTACTTTTGCAGGCCTCTTGGGTCCGCTCGAGCGAGGAAGTCCATGCTCGAGCGGGGACCCTGTTTTCTGAAATTTTGTTCATGCGTTCTGTGTTTCGTTTTTCCGTTCTCTTTCACTTGTAAGCACTCTTAGGCATGTGTTAAACATTGTAAATGAGTTATTGAGATAAGAATGAAGCCTAAAGAGGATTATGTGAATTAAAGAACGGGTTGAATTGTTAATGACCCTTTTGTGTTCATGAAATGTGTAGGGTCAAGCTCTAGGGCAAATCCACAAGCCGATCACTGTGAGTAATATCGATATTTGAAAGCTTATCAATGTCCAATTGTTTATTCCCTTATAAGCTTTATGAGTTGCTAATTGGGATTGTGGACAAAAGCCTGACATGAATGAATGATTGGACTAAAGGTCGTTTTGATAAAGATAAATGGACCAAAGGTCGTTTTGATAGAACTGAGTGGACCGAAGGTCGTTTTGATAGAATTGAAAGGACCGAAGGTCGTTTTGACAGGACTGAATGGACCGAAGGTCGTTTTGATAGAAATGAACGGACCGAAGGTCATTTTGACATATATGAATGGACCGACGGTCGTTTTGACATGAATGAGTGGGCCGAAGGCCGTTTTGAAAAAAATGAATGGGCCGAAGGCCGTTTTGACATACGTGAATGGGCCGAAGGCCGTTTTGTCATGAATGGAAATCTGAATGGGCCAAAGGCCAGAATGTTTAGAACTACAGTCACTTGATTTGAATTTCGTATAGTTATATGTCTGTTAAATAGAAGTATGAATTGGGCCCAAGGCCGTTTGACACATGTTGTTCTACACTGTTATGTAATTTTTGTATTTGATATTATTCACTGGGCTATCGCTCACGCTCATTCATGTGTTTGTAGGTGAGTCAAGAGAAGTCCAAACCCAGCCCCAGTGAAGTCTGCCAGGAACAACATGAGTTTTGGAGAGTCAGCCTTGTATCTCACGCACGAGACCCATCCTTGCCATTTTGTTATGTATTTACATTTTGTCTTGTTGGCAAGGACTTTATGTATATCTGTATATATTTTTGATAGGGGTTGACTCAGTTTGGATGATCCTGTCTGTAAAGAATTTTATGGTATTGTACTTTTGATATGGGTTATTAACGTATAAGTAAGTGGTTTGTTTTGATGTGCATATAAGCACGGCTCTGTGGACAAAGTTTTAAATTTGTGCTTCTGTATGGCCCCTTTACTCTATTGAGTTACGTTTGCTTCAATTGAGGCCGTAGGTAATCTCAGGATTACTGGCTGGTTATGTCCTTAACCCATAGGGGTGGGTTCGGGTCATGACAATAATAGTCTTCTTGTGGTAATTTAACAACCTATGCTTCAAATTAAAGAAAAACTACGTTGTTTTAATGTTATTTTAGTTTTTACTTAAACCGTTAAATTATGTAATTTTTTGACGTACACAACAAAATTGTTGTTAAAAAAAAAAATTATGGCAAAGAAATCAGACTTATAAATTTTTCCTTTGTAAAAAATATTTTCAAATTAAGTATTTTTGTTTCCAAAAGTATTTTTTGAAAAATTTTGTAGCGCCTCGTATGATGCTTTTTTATAAAGGGTCTAACAAGTATCTTAGGGACACTAAAAAAAATTTTAAAAATAATAATAATCTGCCTTACTAGCATAAGAAAAAGACAAAATAAATGTAGAACTCAATAAACTTTTTTTTGTTAGTTTTATAATATTTTTCACTCATTTTAAAACACTTTTTTATATTTGTTTTTAAGATACTTTTTATACTAATTCCAATATTAAAGCTTAATTTGGGAACTTGTCTGGAAGTCAATTTTTAGCTTTTAACTTATTTTTGATCACATCATCTCTCTATTTTTTTACATATTTTTTCAAAAAAAGTCAAAAAAATTAACTTTTAACCAACTTTCTAAAACAAGCCTAAATAATGCATAAGAGTACTTGTTAATATCAATTATATTGAAAGTCCTAGGTAGCATTTGGTTTAATTTTAAAATCATGATTTGAGAGTGGAATTGTATTTTGAGTTAGTGAGTTGTTGAATCATAATTTGAAAAGAAAAAATTTATTTGGTTATGAGTTTTTAAATGAGTTTTGAAATGAGTTTTGAATTGAATTTGGAATTTTTGAAATGAGAAAATTTGTTTGATTATGAGTTTTGAAAAGAGTTTTCAAAACTTAATTCAAAAATTTATAACTCATAACCTATAGCGATCCCGGGTTTTTTCCCCTTGTTGTACAATGGTCCGGACTTGAGTCCGTGGACATTAGCAGTTGTTATTCTCTTGTGTACATCGTTTCACACTTTGTTTTGAGTTATAGGATGTGTTGGGCAGGTTTGTTACAGGTTGGTTGTGTCTGGGAGCCAAGTGTTGCTGCCCAGAATTCTGGACCTTCACTCGAGCGAGAAGTTGGTCGCTCGAGCAAGCACTTTGTTTTGGTCCTTCGCTCGAGCCAGGGTTCAGTCGCTCGAGCGAGAGGTGTGTTTTGTGTCTGGTGGGTCGAGCCAGAGTGACTTCGCTCGAGCGAGCGATTGCGTCTGGTTCTGGACCTGAGAGTTGCATTTCTTGGCTCGAGCGATCTGGTTTTTTTTTTCGCTCGAGCGAGCATTCTGTCGCTCAAGTGTGCATCTGGTTGCAGACCTGTAGGTTTGAGTTGTTGGCTCGAGCGAACATTTTGTCGCTCGAGCGAGATTCTGGGTTGTTGGCTCGAGCGAGACTTTCTTGGCTCGAGCGTGGTTTTCTGTGTCTGGTCACTCGAGCGACCAAGTCTTCGCTCGAGCGAACCTGTTTTATATCAGCAGACAGCAGCGATTTTAAACATAACATTTTCATCACTTTTCATTTTAAAACCCTAGATCTGAGACCCTCTCTCTCTAGACTTGCCTTCTCTCTAAATTTGCATCTCTTTCTAGTGTGAATCTACCCTAAGTTCTTTGTTAAAAAGGTAGAGGGTGTTGAGAGCTTTGATTTAATCTGAAATTTTGGCGATTTGGAGCATTTTGGTTTTTGGTCTTCATCTCCGTTGGAGCTCAAGCTTTGAGGTAGGGATACCCTACTCCTCCTTATGGACTTTGTCTTTCAATTTTAGCTTTTTGATATGTTGGGTGTTGTTGTGTAATTTTACAAAGGTTTGGGCCTTTTGGGTTATTTTACAAAAGATGGGGTTTTGTTTATAATAAACCTATATGCAAGATTTGCATAGAAAAGTGAGATAGATGATGGATTATGGATGAAAATGGAACCTTATGGTTGTTTTGTTAATTATGGGAATTTGCCCTAATTGGTTTAATAAATTAATTTGAATAATTAATTTGAGAAATGAGGAATTGAATTGGAAATGTTGATTTTATATCCATTTGATGCATTTATTTTCTGTTTAGAAATAACTGCTTTGGGCTATCGGTGGAGGATAGTCTTGATTGTTGTAGACAATGCATGATGATTAGGCAAATGGAAACTAATTACTGGAATGTGTCATTAAGTATGACGGTTGAAAGGATACATTAACTTTATGTACTGATTGGTAATGTGTATAGTAATTGTTTATACGCATTGTGTTGTGTTGGAGGAGATAGGGGATGTACTTCACGGTTTAGGGGAAGATAGGGGATGGACCTCTAAACCGGATGTTGTTTGGAAGAAGATAGGGGATGGACTCCATAGATACAGCTCATATGCTTATCCACTATTATGATGATACAGCTCTTATGCTTATCCCTGGAAGTGTGATATAGCTCTTATGCTTATCTATTAATGTGTTGGTATAGCTAATATGCTTATCTATTGTGAAATGGGAAAATGTCTAATATGAGTTACTGTCTTGTATGTGTTGATTGGCCAGGTTCTGAGTCATGGTTAAGAATTGGGAAATGAATAAGAAATGGAAAATGAAAAGTAATATGGATTTGTATGTCATAAAACTTTAACGTGGTATAAGTGGATGTATCAGTGTTGGCCATCTATCAACTGCTAATCTTTTAGTCATTGTTCATAACTGGTTTAGTGTATTTCTACTGGGCTATGGCTCACCCTATGTGGGAACATCATTTTCAGGTACAGGTAGCATGCCACCTCCAAGGACATAGCTTGGGAGGCTAAAGGCTGTCAGATTTTTTGGATGTCATTTTCTTTTGATGTATTACATGTAAATTCAAGCCTAGGGCTTAATGTGTATATGAGTTAGTACTCATTTCTTGTAACCAAGTGTTGGCTTGGAAAGTTGTAAGCCCATGGGGCGTTTACTTTTGTTGTCAACATGTAATACTTTTTGTAAGGAAATACTCTGATGAATAGAAGGATGTCGATCTTTTATATATCAATGCATGTCAGTATTGCTAAGTTTAATGTTATTATTTTGAGGGCGTTACATAACCAAACACACAACTCAACATTCTATTCAAAGCTCATAACCAAACTATTTTTAAAATTTATTTCAAAAAAATAATTATTGAAAAAAATAATTTTTTATTTAAAAAATTTTAAAAAAAATCGAAAACTTTTTTTATTTAAAATATTAAAAAAATATTCAGCTAGTGCTTTAAAATTATTTCTGATTGTATATTTGGTTGTGAATTTTTTTTAATTGTTTTGTTTAAAAAAATAATTTTCATATTTAAAAATATCAAAAACAAATATAAGGTACCATTTGGTTTATTTTTCAAAACTCAGTTTTGTTTTTAAATTATGATTTGGATGCAATATGTTAACCAAATATATTTTTAAAATAAAACTTAAAATTCTTTTCAAAACTCCTATCTTATCTTTTTGTTATTATTATTAATCAATCAAGCAATCATTTTTTTTTCTCTCATCTCTCGTCTTTCCTCTCACATTCTATATAGCAATCAATAAAAAATAAAAAAATTACAAATCATTCCAAAACTATTTTAAAAACTCATAACCAAACAAATTTTTTCTTTTCAAATCATGATTCAAAAACTCAAAACTCAAAACACAACTCCATACTCAAATTATAATTCTAAAACTAAACCAAACAAACGGACCCTAAATTTTTTGTTTTCAAATAACAGGTTGCAATTGCAAATAAAAAATGTTTCGGTTGACCAGTCAGACGTCCAGGAATGTCCAGGCAAATGACCAGGTAGACCCAATCCGCAAATTCAAAATTCAAAAACTCTACTCTGCCAAAAATGCATTGGAATGTATATTCAAATGTGACCTTGGAATCATTTTTTGAAAACTTAAATCAAACATGACATTCAAATATAAGGGTGAAATTATGATTTGAAACTTAAACCAAAGTGTATTTGCCCATCTTGAGTCTGTGTTTGACCATGACCACTAAAAAGACATTGAAACACAAATAAAGAACCAAAAAACATTTGAAACATAAAAAATGTGATTTACCTTAATAAATACCAATATGCAACTTGAATAACAAGATTGAAAAAAGTGTGTCGGTGCGTGGCCTAATTAGAGATTTGAAGCAATTTTCACTAGTCTAGTAAAAAGGATATACAAACGCCAAGATGCATGTTATTCGACTTTGGTTGGTGGGGTGAATGAGTAACCATGATTGTTTTTTAGTCGGCGAAAGTCAATGGCGACTAAAGTTATTCGTTGCCCCGTTGGTCACCAAAGCCTTGTTGGCAATAGTCAATGGCAACTAAATTTACATTGGTCACTAATTATCTTATCTTTGGCTGCTAAAAATTACTTAGTCGCCAAACATAATGTTTTGGCGACCAAATATTTAGCGTCAAAAGTAATTAAATGAAAATGAAATTCTCTTTCAATGACTAAATATTTAGTCGCGAAAACATTTTAGTCGCTAATAATCTTATCTTTGGCTACTAAAACGAACTTAGTCGCCAAACATAACGTTTTGGCGACCAAATATTTAGTCGTCAAAAGTAATTAAATCAAAATGAAATTCTCTTTCAACGACTAAAATGTTTAGTCGCTAAAACATTTGTCACTAATAATAATACATTTAGTGACCAAAATATTTAGTCGCTGTTAGTTTTCATGACAAAACATTTTAGTCGCCAAAAGTGAAGATATTTTCATTTCATGGTGATATACGACCAAACATTTTAGTTGCCAACGGATGCCATGTTCTTTCATGGCCAAAATTTTTAGTCGGCAAAAGTGTCTTCCCTCATCTTGATTTTTTTTAGCTACTAACTATTTGGTCGCCAAAAGTCTTTTGTTTCTTTTTACTACTAAATATTTAGTCATGAAAAACCTTTGCTTGCATTTTTGGCTATCAAAATATTTAGTCGCCAAAAATTTTGTAATTTTTTTTTTATAATTAATTTCTCAACCACCTATATTTATTCCATTATTAATATAATCTGTACCGTGTATATAAATAAAATTATCCACATACTGATACAGTTAGCAACCATTCCACAACATGCACACATTTCAGTTTCAACCATAAAAAAAAAAATCATATTTAACATCAAATTAATATTTCCAATAAAAATTTCATACAAATCAAATATAATCCAATCTCAAAAATATAATTCCATACATAATAAAGGATTAAACAAAATTAATATCCAATTGTTGATTTTGCAAGAACCCAACTAACAAACACACCAAAAACATAAAAAAGTAAAGGCCATAAAATAAAAATAAAATAAAATAACTAGTGATGAAGCCAGCAGCAGTCCAACCCTCAAAGCAATTACTAAAGCAAAGCTGAAAGCTACATACATAAATTAAGATAGATTAGTAACACAGATCACAAACAGAGGCTCATTCACTGTAAAAGGACAGATACAATGCAAATAATACAATTTCAATTAATATATATATATATACTATCTACTGTTATGAACTTCCATACATTTAACCTCAATTAATATATATATATACTATCTACTGTTATGAACTTCCATACATTTAACCCCCTCAAGGCAAAGAAAAAAATGCAATACACTCTACGCTTGAAGCTACCATTGCATCTCAGATCATTAGAATTCCCTTGTCTCTATCTCGTACACCTGATTCGTGGAGAGAAAAGAAAAATGAAGCGAAATGTGAAAGAAATTTAACTTACATTTCATTTCACATTTCCCTCCTATTTTCTTTTCGCTCCACAAATCTCCCATCCAAATCCAAAATCCAAACACACCCACGGAAAGTTTGGGTTTTCTACTAGAATAATAAGGGATGGCAGAGGAAGTCTTGTAGCTAGAAAGACTAAAAGGTTGATTTATTGATTAGATAAATATCAGTGTCATTGAATTAGCTAAAGCACAATTCATTGATTCGACAAGCATATTAGAAAGAAAAAAAAAATCAAGACAAAAGGAATATAACTTATTCAAGATTAATTCACTGGACAAGTATATAACAGAACATGAGGTGCATAAACAGCCTACTTAGTAGCTTTAGTAACGCAAAGGTGAAAACCAAACAAGCAATTAAATTACATACAAATTTAATGTCTTGCACTAAACCAAACAAAGTAGAGCTATATGTCAACATGTGAACCTCGGATATCTCCGATATGCTTGAACCATCAAGACTGAGGAACATAGAGGGATGAGCAACTTAATTCATTACAAGGCACTAAGACACTCATGGCCAGAGCATATCTAATTTTTTTTCTTTTTCAGATGATCTAGTCAACCAAATTGCACCTAGTTTTCCATTACATGTGGCTGAAGAACACAAGCAAATGAAGTTTCCATTTGGTGCCAGCAGTGGAAAATCTCCCAAATAAACATCCAAACAGTTATAGATGGAGTGGAGATGGATATGATGGCGTAATTGATGTTAGAAGCTTTGAAGTGGAAATGGTATAAGCACCAAATGTTGTAGGTCTCCTCTCATTTAGCATCTAATAGACACTTCAGTAGTGCACTTTGTTCAAGATTGCTCCAGCTAAAACTGATATGGACCAAACCAATTTTTTGTTGTGCGTGAATGCTAAATAAGCATTGGTTTGATAATAAGCAAGTGGCTCAACCTTACTGAGAAAACATTAAGAAGATGGAATAATGGCAAGATAAACAGGTTTAACTTGGCTAATGAGTAAGTGCTTCTACTCAAATACAATGTATATAAATAGTATTCATTGACTTGGTTTTGCATTTAGTATGCTTGTTCAAAAACTCAGTCACATGTGCTTCTACTCACATGCCTTTTCATTTAGGCTTACTTTTTCATATACTGATATGATGGATCACAGCACATTTCAATATTCTAGCAAACTAAAAACTTACAATTCCAAATGCACCACAGGATAATAGAGGGAAGAAAGAACACCTATCCACTTTATCAAAACCAAATCTAGCAGCAAAATAGAAGGCCACGGCAAGTAACCATGCATAGCTATGGACAACAACTAGAGGTAATGTACAATGATCCAGAATATTTAATAGCTGAGCAACAGACACAAATCAACCGACACATAAGAACTCTAAGCAAATACAAAAGGCAATTCCTTGACAGCTCATAAAGTGTCCAATTCCGTCATAAATTATATATAGAAGCCTTAACACATTCAACAAAAAATTGATAGTCCCAAAGTAAATTTTATTTGCCACAATCAGACATTAGAAACATGATGTAGCAAAGAAATGGAACTAAATCCAATATTACACATACTACAGAAACTAAGCACAGAATAAATCCATTTAGGGTTTGCAGGAGCCCTAAATCTAAATCTAAGTTAAAAGTGCCTAAAATCATTTACGAAAGTGAGAAATTCCATAAAGTATTAATCATCCTTTAAAAACAAATCATGTCATTTCATTTTAATGGAACACCTTATGCTTAATGGTTTGCATCTGAATTAGTTAAATTCATAATTTTATTTGAAACTCTTTATTACTGTTTAAAACGATTAAACTTCTTTCTTGGCACACGTGCAGTGTCCTTAACTAGAAATTACTATGATGGAAGATATTTTTTCTCCTTCATTTGGATAATAAAAGTGTTTTATCATGGATTAGGAGAAATGGTTCAACACATGTTAACTCATTTTGTTTTGAAAAAGTGAAGAGATGATCTGATATTCAAGTCCTAAACACACTCCAGTTTACAAGTTTGAACCTAATCATGGTTGATTTATCGATGAGACCTAAAAGATGACTACTTTCGGTGAAAATCCCCAATAATTTGATTTATTAAACTAATCTAAATAAGTACATAATGCATTATACAGACTTGTAGACTACATATAAATCAAAGCCCTCCCTTTGCCACCATCAAGACGCCAACTTTATCAATATCGCATGGTAAATTACAGTAACTTGTGGACATTGTGTCTACTCATGTAATAGAGAAATTCAAGCACCATAGTTTTGACATAGAACTATGGTTGAAATACAATATATAGATATAACAAATCCATTGCAAAAATTAGAACTAGAATTGAATTTATGATCCACCAATACAAGGGAATCAGTGACTTATTTAAAAACTGTGTTGAAAAATTTCATAAACCCAAACTACATCTTAAATAAACTCTAAATGACCACATGGTTGTGTGCATTAGAAGGTTAGAAAGGACAAGGAACTTCCCTTCCCTTTGCTTTTTAGTCTGTCTTGTGCCAGTTCATGGTACACATAGTGGACTGAAATTGAATACTTTGACCTATTTTAGCGTCCCCGAAATTGAAATCACATAACTGTGTACACCAACTTTTCATAGCCGCTGCACAAAGATCTGGTTGTGTTCCAAGGCAATTATCCCCCAAGAGGGTCATTTGGGCTTCTTTTTTTTTTTCAAAAAAAAGAAGTCAATTTTAAGTCTCAATATTGACAAAAAGCATTGTAGACGGGCCTGAACGTCCCGAGCTCCGCGCGCAAGATGGCGCGAGAAATCCGGTTTGTTCATTGGACTACTACAGTTCAGACTCAATGTCACGGTTCTGAATCTAGTCTCGTAAAATGCAATGCAAGACCGATAAATCACCAAAGAGTCCAAATCCGGCAAATCGTTTTGGAAAACTGATTTTTGTAAAGAAGTACCAAACATGGACTGCTTTGCCAGATACAGAGTCGCCACCTAAATGTTTTATTTTGGGAAATTTAGGAAACCTTGACTCGTGCCTAAGGCCACGTGTCCGTCATCACCAAAGTTGCCTCGGCTCGGGAACTTGGGTACGAGAGGGGAAGGTCATGCAATGAGTACCTCCGCTCGCCTGATCAAAGATCGGCCTTTACTAATATGATATCTTGTTTTTGAAAACACATGCTTTCTTATTCCGGTTATTAGCTAGCTTACTACGTGATGCTCATAGCATACAAGTATAGACTAGATCGCCTAAGTTGGAACAAAACATCTCATGTTTGTTTGAAAATGGTTTGAAGGTGTTACTCGTAAGTAGGCTAAGACGTGGATTTGCCACCCTCATGTGGGCTTAGAAAACATGATTTTGCCACCTCAAGTGGGCTTAAAACTCGCATTTCGATGAATTGTTCCAATTTAAGTAATCCAACCTTCACCCACAGGCATTCAGGCAGTTATATCACATAAGCAAATAACCTCATGGCAAGCATGCTATCATGGCAACACTCACACTCATGTAAGATGCCAAAGCATAAAAACTCACCCAGTTCTCCGAGCCAAAACAATAGCTAGTTAGTAATCAATGCATGATCCTAGCTATATTAAGATGGCCTAATGCAACACATGCAAAAAAATGCAACTAAGATAGGCTATAGCGATCCCGGGTTTACCCTTGTTGTACAGTGATCCGGACTTGTGTCCGTGGATGTTAGTAGTTGATTATTATCTTGTTTACATCCTTTCCTGCTTTGTATTTGAGTTATAGGATGTGTTGGGCAGGTTTGTCACTGGTTGGTTGAGCTTAGGAACCAAAACTAGTTGTCCAGATTTTGGCCTATCCGCTCGAGCGGAGCTTTCGACGCTCGAGCGGGGACCTTGTTGTTGCTTGTCCGCTCGAGCGGGGGTTTTGGTGCTCGAGCGGGGAATACACCCATCCAGTATTTCCTGTGTCCTGTTGGGCGCTCGAGCAGGGGATTGGCCGCTCGAGCAGGAGGTTGTGAGTGATGCTCGAGCGGGGAGTTGGGCGCTCGAGCGGGGACCTGTCTGCAGAAACTTCTGGGAGTGTGCATCCGCCGCTCGAGCGGGAGTCTGTGAGTGGCGCTCGAGCAGGGGTTTCCACGCTCGAGCGGGGAGACCTGTTATATCAATCCGTGAAATCACTTTTTGAATCACTTTTTCAACTTCATCTCGCTCTCTTACTTTTTCCAAAACTCCATTGGAGAGCACCTCACTCTAGAACCAAACTTCTCTCTTAGATTTGATCTAGTAGGAGTTGTCTACTCACTTTTGGCCTTTACAAAAGTTGTGTTGATCGTCGAGGGCTACATTTTAATCAGAAAATTTCGGGATTTGGAGCATTTTTGATTTTGGTCTTCATCTCCGTTGGAGCTCATCTTTTGAGGTAGGGACATCCTACTCCTCTTTATGGATTTTGTCTTTGAATTTTAGCATTTTGATATGTTGGGGGTTGTTGTGTAATTTTGAGAAAGTTTGGGCCTTTTGTGTAATTTTACAAAAGTTGGGATTTTGTTCTTAATAAACCTAGATGCAAGTTTGGCATAGAAAGATGAGTTAGATGGTGGATTATGGATGAAAATGGAGCCTTAGGGTTGTTTTGTTAATTATGGGAATTTGCCCTAATTGTTTTAATTAATTAATGCATATAATTAATTAAAGAAAATGAGGAATTGAATTGAAAATGTCGAGATTGGAAGTGTATGGGATTAAAGGGTGTAGTTGATTTTATTTATCACTCGCCGAATTGAAATGTTGATTTAATATCCATTTTTGTATTTATTTTCCTGTTTAGAAATAACTGCTTTGGGCTATCGGTGGAGGATAGTCGTGATTGTTGTAGACAATGCATGATGATTAGGCAAACGAAAACTAATCAATGGAATGTGTCATGGGACTTGACGGTTGTTAGAATACATTAACTTTATGTATTGATTGAATGTATGTAGAACCTATGTGTTTATATGCAGTATGTGTAGAGGAAGAGATGGGGGATGTACTCCGCGGTTTAGGGGAAGATGGGGGATGTACCTCTAAACCGGATAGTGTTGGGAGGAGATGGGGGATGAACTCCGTAGACATAGCTCATATGCTTGTCTAGAGAAGTGGAGATACAGCTCATATGCTTATCTTTGAGAAGTATAGATACAGCTCATATGCTTGTCTAGAGAAGAGTAGATATAGCTCTTACGCTTATCTTCGGTTGTGTGATATAGTTCTTATACTTATCTGCTGAGGTGTTGATATAGCTCATATGCCTTATCGGTTAATGTGATAACGTAGCTAGTATGCTTATTTATCGAAAAATGGAAAATGAGAAGTAACATAGACTTGTAAGTCATGCAATTGAAATGTGATATATGTGGATGTATCGGTGTTGACCATCTATCAGCTGCTAATCTTTTAGTCATTGTTCATAGTTGGTTTAGTATATTTCTACTGGCTGTGGCTCACCCTATATGGGAACATCATTTTCAGGTACAGGTAGCATGCCACCTCCAAGGACATAGCTTGGGAGGCTAGAGGCGGACAGACTTTTTGTGTCTATGTTCTTTTGATGTAATACGTGTATATTCAAGCCAAGGGCTTAATGTGTAAATGAGTTAGCACTCCTTTTTGTAACCAAGTGTTAACTTGGAAAGCTGTAAGCCCTTAGGGCATTTGCTTTGTTGTTAACATGTAATACTTTTGTAATGAAACTATGATGAATGTTGGTCTTTTGTATATCAATGCATGCTTATATTGATTGATCTAATGTCGTTATTTTGAGGTCGTTACAACTTGGTATCAAAGTGTACCAGGGTTCGAATACTTTTGGTACGTGGGAAGTGATTAGGATCACAATGGGTTTGTCTCGCTTGATAGAGACTTAAGTGTAGTGTCATATGTCATGTGTTTAATTGATAACATGCTTATGTGATTATTTGGGTATGGGATTTAATTTCTAGGATGTTGATTGGATCTTTGGGTTTCTGGGAGTCTCGTTGGAAAAGCACTTGATCAATGCTGTTTCTAACCGGAACTCTAGTAACGCCACGGGACTATCATTATCCGGGAAATGAAATTCGTAAGTGCTTATGTGTTTGTGTGCTTACGTGGAATGAATTACAGTTGTCCATGCATTAAGGATGTGAGTGTTTAGTTTCGGCACATTTATAAATGTGCTAATGTTCTTTGTTTCCTTTATTAGGATGTCCGGACGAGGAAGAGGTGGTAGGCGTGGTAGGCCTAGGCAACAGGAAATGCCTATACCGGATGAGATTCCGGCAGTACAGGAGGGAGTTGGTCAGGCCAATGTGGCCGAGCCAGCGGGTCAGCAGCTAGAGTGCTTTGGCCCGAGAGATAGTGGGGAGCTTTGGGTATTCTCAGGGCTGGGAATCAGGCAGTTAAGGCAGGGCCTTCCTTCTTGAAGAGGGAGTTCTTCCGGTCTAACCGGATGAGTTTGTTGGGGATCCTAAGGAGCCACTGAAAGCAGACGAGTGGCTGGAACAAATGAGTAAGACGTTCGAGATGCTTGGCATCGAGGATGGAGCACTGAAAGTGACCTTGGCATCCTTCTAGCTGAAGGGAGATGCGGGTCAATGGTGGAAGTATGAGAAAGCCCGTGTTGGTGGTACTTGGGAGGCATTTGTAAATGCTTTCCAGGAGAGGTTCTTATCTGCAGTTGCTAGGGAGAAGCTAAGAGATCAGTTTAGCCGGCTTAATCAGCAGGGTTTGTCTGTGGCCGAGTTTGAGGCTACGTTTACTAGCTTGTCCAGGTTTGCACCTGAACTCGTGGCGTCCGAGGAGCGCCGTTGTTACGAGTTTGAGCGGAAGTTGAGGCGTGGCCTCAAGTTGAGGGTTGGTGGTTCTTATATTCGAGAGTATAGGCATTTGGTGGATGCTGCAGCTCATATGGAGCTCTTGATGCAGGAGGAGGATGAGGAGAAGAATAGAGGTTCCAAGAGGAGCCAAGATGGCCAGGGAGACGGCAGGAGACAGAGGGGTTATAACCCCTCAGCAGTCTCAGGTGGTGTGGCTAGGTCGACTTTCCCAGTACCGAGTGCAGGCTCTGGGAGGGGCAATCAGGGGGAGTTCACCTGTTACAAGTGTGGCCAGCCGGGTCACAAGGTTTCGGTTTGCCCGCAGAAGGGCGGAGGTCAGAGAGCTGCATCTTCTTCAGCTAGACCGCTGAGTCAGAGTTCAGGCAGGGGTCAGCCCTTGTCTTGTTATCAGTGTGGACAGCCTGGGCACCTGAAGAGGTTCTGCCCACAGTTGAGTGCCACTTCAGGGGCGTCTGGTTCTAGACAGATGCAGGGATTTCAGCCAGCTCAGTCTGTGCAGGCCTCGAGGGCCAATCCGGGGGCTTCGTCATCCCAATCAGTACAGCAGCCTTATGCTCCTAGAGGTGAGCAGGTGGATCAGGGGCCTACAGGGCGCATGTATGCTGTTACCGCGCAGGACCTAGTACTGGCTCCATCAGTAGTGAGAGGTACCTTTCTGTTTTGCAACTCAGTTGCTAGAGTGTTGATTGATATGGGTGCATCTCATTCTTTTATATCTGCTGCATTTGCATCTGTGTTGGAGTTGGAGTTAGCACTATTAGCATCTCCTATTTGTGTAGTGTCACCTATTGGGGGTGAGTTGATCTTCAAACATGGATGTAGAGGTTGTGATATGGAGGTTGCCGACCATAGGCTTCCGTTTCCATTTGTAGTTATGCCCATGAAGGGCTTTGATGTTATTTTGGGTATGGACTGGTTATCGTCATACCGGGCAGTTATTGATTGCTATCGCCAGAGGGTTACTTGTTGTACCGTGAGCGGGGAGTGTTTCCATTTCTTGGGGGACCGGGTTGGTAGTGTTGTGCCACCGGGGTATGATCCGCGAGGGCGGAGTGAGCTTAGTGGTTTACTTGCTAGCTTTGAGAGTGGTGAGTGTGATGAGACCCAAGTCGTGTTGCCGAGGGTAGTTTGTGAGTACTCGGACGTCTTTCCCGAGGACCTCGTTAATTTGCCACCTCACCGGGAGATTGAGTTCTCTATCGATTTAGTGCCCGGCACGGCGCCGATTTCTATGGCACCTTACCGTTTTGCCCCAGCAGAGTTGGTTGAGTTGAAAGTTCAGCTCCAGGAATTGCTAGATAAGGGCTTTATTCGCCCTAGTGTTTCGCCGTGGGGAGCACCGGCCCTCTTTGCTAAAAAGAAAGATGGTGCCTTGAGATTGTGTATCGATTACCGGAAGTTGAATCGGGCTACGGTTAAGAATAAATACCCTATGCCCCGTATAGATGATTTGTTTGACCAGTTGAAGGGTTCCCGTTGTTTCTCTAAGATAGACTTGAGATCGGGTTACCACCAGTTGAGGGTCAGGGAGGAGGATATTCCGAAGACAGCATTCCGTACGCGGTATGGCCACTATGAGTTTCTGGTAATGCCGTTTGGGCTTACCAACGCACCGGCAGTCTTTATGGACTTGATGAACCGGATTTTCCGGGAATTCTTGGATCGTTTTGTAGTCGTCTTCGTGGACGACATTCTTATCTATTCACCATCAGAGGAGGAGCACGAGGAACACTTGAGAGTGGTGCTTGAGTTGCTTAGAGCCCATAGGCTATATGCCAAGTTTGGGAAGTGTGAGTTTTGGCTAGAAGAAGTCAAGTTCTTAGGCCATGTGGTTTCCGGGGAAGGGGTGTCTGTTGATACATCCAAGACTGAGGCAGTGCAAGATTGGGCACAGCCTAAGAGTGTGTTCGAGATCCGCAGTTTTCTGGGATTAGCTGGGTATTACCGTCGGTTTGTGAAAGATTTCTCCAGGTTAGCTTCACCGTTGACTAGACTGACTCGGAAGGGAGTCAAATTTGTATGGAGTGAGACTTGTGAAAAGTCGTTTCAGGAGTTGAAAGTTAGATTGACCACCGCTCCAATCTTGATTATTCCGGAGAGAGGGTTGGGTTATGCAGTCTATTGTGATGCCTCACGAGAGGGTTTGGGTTGTGTGTTGATGCAGGAGGGGAAAGTGGTAGCTTACGGCTCACGTCAGTTGAAAATTCACGAGAAGAATTACCCTACACACGACCTAGAGTTAGCAGCTGTGATCTTTGCCTTGAAAATCTGGAGGCACTACCTTTATGGTGAGAGATTCGAGGTGTTCTCGGATCATAAGAGTCTGAAGTATCTGTTTTCACAGAAAGACTTGAACTTGAGGCAGAGGAGGTGGATGGAGTTTATTTAGGATTATGACTTCGAGTTGCATTATCACCCGGGGAAGGCCAATGTTGTGGCCGATGCCCTTAGCAGGAAATCCGTTAGTGATGTAGCTTGTATAGCCATCCGGGAGTGGAAGATGTTGGGGGCAATTAGCGAGTTTGATTTGCTTCTGGGCAAATCCGTTGAGGCTGCGGCCTTGTTTTCTGTTGTTACGCAGCCTACACTTGTGACTCGAGTGTTAGAGGCACAGAGAGGTGACCTTGAGGTAGAATCCCTCCGAGAGAAGATCTCCAGTGGGAAGGTTGAGAAAGGTCTGACGGTGTATCCCGACCAGAGTGTGAGATACCGAGACCGTTTGTTTGTGCCGAAGTCTTGCCGAGAGGAGGTACTACGAGAGTTTCATCATTCGCGCCTTGCGGTGCATCCGGGAGGTACTAAGATGTATCAGGATTTAGGTCGCCAGTTTTGGTGGCGGGGTATGAAGAGAGATGTGGCTGTCTTCGTGTCTAAGTGCTTTACTTGTCAGCAAGTGAAGGCCGAGCATCAGAGGCCAGCGGGTTTGTTGCAACCCTTGCCTATTGCCGAGTGGAAGTGGGAGCATGTCACTATGGACTTTATTGTAGGTCTTCCGAGGACTCAGCGGGGTAGTGATGCTATCTGGGTGGTTGTAGACCGGTTGACTAAGTCGGCGCACTTCATTCCTATGCGCGTGAGAGATTCAGTAGATCATCTTGCCGACTTGTATATTCGGGACATAGTGAGATTGCACGGGGTCCCAGTGACGATTGTCTCAGATAGAGACCCTCGTTTTACTGCTAGG
This sequence comes from Camellia granthamiana, assembly GCA_036172215.1. Classification (NCBI taxonomy): domain Eukaryota; kingdom Viridiplantae; phylum Streptophyta; class Magnoliopsida; order Ericales; family Theaceae; genus Camellia; species Camellia granthamiana. Next base: position 34,829 of record JAXFYN010000068.1, on the reverse strand, counting down.
TTGTGGCAGAGTTTGCAGAGTGCCTTGGGTACTAAGTTGACCTTTAGTACAACGTATCATCCTCAGACTGACGGGCAGTCCGAGCGTACTATTCAGATCCTTGAGGATATGCTTCGAGGTTGTGTCCTGGATTTCAGTGAGACGTGGGAGAGGCACTTGCCCTTGGTGGAGTTTGCCTACAACAATAGTTTTCAGTCTAGCATCGGTATGGCACCGTTTGAGGCCTTGTATGGCCGACCGTGTAGGTCTCCAGTTTGTTGGGCCGAGGTGGGTGATGCACCTTTGTTGGGTCCGGAGTTGGTTAGGGAGACGACGGAGAAAGTTGAGCTTATCCGTAGGAGGCTTGTCATAGCCCAGAGTCGTCAGAAATCTTATGCTGACCGTAGGAGAAGGCCGTTGGCGTTTGAGACGGGTGATCATGTCTTTCTGAAGATATCACCCAGGCGGGGTTTGATGAGATTTGGGAAGAGTGGGAAGCTATCCCCTCGGTTTATTGGTCCTTTTGAGATCCGTGAGAGGATTGGCGAGGTTGCTTATCGTTTAGCTTTGCCGCCACAGTTATCTGGAGTTCATGACGTGTTTCATGTGAGTATGCTTCGGAAGTATGAGCCGGATCCATCACATGTATTGGATTGGACCGACTTAGAGGTAAATGAGGATGCCTCGTATGAGGAGAGACCAGTTCAGGTCTTGGATAGGCGGGATCAAGTCATGCGTGGCAAGACCATTCCTTTGGTAAAGGTTTTGTGGAAACATCACGGGGTGGAGGAGGCCACTTGGGAACGTGAGTTGGAGGTCCGAGAGAAATATCCGGACCTATTTGTGGATGTTTGAACATATATTACATATATTGTTGTATTGTTGAACTTTAAGACCGTTAAATATGTCTTAAGTTGTAAAACATGGTGCATGTTTTGGTTAATGATAGTAGTTGGAAACTTGCCTCAAATGGAAGTTTGCATAATGTTGCATATGTTGAATATATAGTAGAACTGGAAATGTATCATGATTATTGCTTATGATATGAATTGTGAACCATGTGTGTTCGAAATGGTTGAAATGGAAAGAAAATGCATGTTGAAACATATGTATTGTGAAATGTCTCTTGATAAGGGATGGGATGACCGGTAATGGGTCAAGTTGTTTAATGTTGAAACGTAACATTGTTTAAAATGGAGAAAAACATATTTTCGAAGACTTGTTCTCAATTTCGGGGACGAAATTCTTTAAGGAGGGGAGGTTATAGCGATCCTGGGTTTACCCTCGTTGTACAGTGATCCGGACTTGTGTCCGTGGATGTTAGTAGTTGATTATTATCTTGTTTACATCCTTTCCTGCTTTGTATTTGAGTTATAGGATGTGTTGGGCAGGTTTGTCACTGGTTGGTTGAGCTTAGGAACCAAAACTAGTTGTCCAGATTTTGGCCTATCCGCTCGAGCGGAGCTTTCGACGCTCGAGCGGGGACCTTGTTGTTGCTTGTCCGCTCGAGCGGGGGTTTTGGCGCTCGAGCGGGGAATACACCCATCCAGTATTTCCTGTGTAGTGTTGGGCGCTCGAGCGGGGGATTTCCCGCTCCCCCGCTCGAGCGGGAGGTTGCGAGTGACGCTCGAGCGGGGACCTGTCTGCAGAAACTTCTGGGAGTGTGCATCCGCCGCTCGAGCGGGAGTTTGGCCGCTCGAGCGAGAGTCTGTGAGTGGCGCTCGAGCGGGGAGACTGTTATATCAATCCGTGAAATCACTTTTTGAATCACTTTTTCAACTTCATCTCTCTCTCTTACTTTTTCCAAAACTCCATTGGAGAGCACCTCACTCTAGAACCAAACTTCTCTCTTAGATTTGATCTAGTAGGAGTTGTCTGCTCACTTTTGGCCTTTACAAAAGTTGTGTTGATCGTCGAGGGCTACATTTTAATCTGAAAATTTCGGGATTTGGAGGATTTTGATTTTGGTCTTCATCTCCGTTGGAGCTCATCTTTTGAGGTAGGGACATCCTACTCCTCTTTATGGATTTTGTCTTTGAATTTTAGCATTTTGATATGTTGGGGGTTGTTGTGTAATTTTGAGAAAGTTTGGGCCTTTTGTGTAATTTTACAAAAGTTGGGATTTTGTTCTTAACAAACCTAGATGCAAGTTTGGCATAAAAAGATGAGTTAGATGGTGGATTATGGATGAAAATGGAGCCTTAGGGTTGTTTTGTTAATTACGAGAATTTGCCCTAATTGTTTTAATTAATTAATGCATATAATTAATTAAAGAAAATGAGGAATTGAATTGAAAATGTCGAGATTGGAAGTGTATGGGATTAAAGGGTGTAGTTGATTTATTTATCGCTCGCCGAATTGAAATGTTGATTTAATATCCATTTGTGCATTTATTTTCTGTTTAGAAATAACTGCTTTGGGCTATCGGTGGAGGATAGTCGTGATTGTTGTAGACAATGCATGATGATTAGGCAAACGAAAACTAATCAATGGAATGTGTCATGGGACTTGACGGTTGTTAGAATACATTAACTTTATGTATTGATTGAATGTATGTAGAACCTATGTGTTTATATGCAGTATGTGTAGAGGAGGAGATGGGGGATGTACTCCGCGGTTTAGGGGAAGATGGGGGATGTACCTCTAAACCGGATAGTGTTGGGAGGAGATGGCGGATGAACTCCGTAGACATAGCTCATATGCTTGTCTAGAGAAGTGGAGATACAGCTCATATGCTTATCTTTGAGAAGTATAGATACAGCTCATATGCTTGTCTAGAGAAGAGTAGATATAGCTCTTACGCTTATCTTCGGTTGTGTGATATAGTTCTTATACTTATCTGCTGAGGTGTTGATATAGCTCATATGCTTATCGGTTAATGTGATAACGTAGCTAGTATGCTTATTTATCGAAAATGGAAAATGAGAAGTAACATAGACTTGTAAGTCATGCAATTGAAATGTGATATATGTGGATGTATCGGTGTTGACCAACTATCAGCTGCTAATCTTTTAGTCATTGTTCATAGTTGGTTTAGTATATTTCTACTGGGCTGTGGCTCACCCTATATGGGAACATCATTTTCAGGTACAGGTAGCATGCCACCTCCAAGGACATAGCTTGGGAGGCTAGAGGCGGACAGACTTTTTGTGTCTATGTTCTTTTGATGTAATACGTGTATATTCAAGCCAAGGGCTTAATGTGTAAATGAGTTAGCACTCCTTTTTGTAACTAAGTGTTAACTTGGAAAGCTGTAAGCCCTTAGGGCATTTGCTTTTGTTATTAACATGTAATACTTTTGTAATGAAACTATGATGAATGTTGGTCTTTTGTATATCAATGCATGCTTATATTGATTGATGTAATGTCGTTATTTTGAGGGCGTTACATAGGCTCAGCTATTCTAAGATGGCATGTGAAATGCAACTTGATAATCATGTACTCAAATTGGTATTGAAATACAATGCAATTAGTATGATGTGCCGAGCCCGGTGCATGCAAGACAGATGAATGACGCACGCATGCAAGCATAAGGATGCTAATTGAAACATGACCTAGAACTAACCATCGTAAGCGGTTAAGTAAAAGGGAGAAAGACGTGGGGTTGGAAGACATTCACACACACACACACACTTATTACAAAATTCGCCCTCTCGACGGAGGGTCTGAATAAATAATACAAGCCAACTATTTAACTAACTAACAAGCTAATTAATTATTACATAACCAAATTGAAGCAAATAACTATTCTAAGCTATTAAAACACTGAATGGCCTCGTGACGAGGGATGCATACTCACTTGGTCGGCTTCTCTTGGTAATCCGTTGCCATGCCCCATGTTGCCTCTGTTTGCACTGTTTTGCACCTCTGAACACTGCACAAATCTCTGTGATGCTTCTAAACCACCTCATGGATACTCTGAGAGGTCATCGGCCAAAAGGGGTGGCCATCGGCTAGTAGATAATGGCCATCGGCCACTCTTGATGCTATCGGCCAACCATTTGTAGCCGATCGGCACACTATATAGCCGATCGGCCATCTGTTCCAGCAAATGGCTCCTGTTACTGCAGCAGAGGACAAACAGAGGCATGGCAATACATTTGAAAGAAGATGTTTACAATTACACCCCTTATCATGTTTAAGGCTCAAAGGAGTGTAATGCTCGACCCTCGGGCCATCAATCACGCATTCCAATGCATGATGGCCAAAGGAGCCAAGTGTGCAAATCAATATGGAATGAATGCACCAAAACACACAAATGCCTCATACTCTATCATGTTGGATCAAGAGTGCCGGCGACCGAGGATTGAAGCACGTTTCGTCATTTTGAGTACGAAATGTCCCCCGCTCCTCGTGTTTGGTTTGACACCCCAAACCAAACACAATGCAATGCATGTATGCCAAATACAATGCAACATGGAAATGCAATGCTATGCAACCTAAGCATGCCACATGCAATAGGACCCAAGCATGCACACAAGGCTAAGGTAACAAGCACGCCAAATGCAATGCAACCTAAACATGCAAACATGCAATGTGCCAAGCAAGCAAAATGCAATGTACCAACATGGAACAATATGCAATGGAACTAGCACGCGACAACATGCAATATACCAAGTATGCAACAAGCATGTGACAACATGCAAGACAAGCATGCAACAACATGCGGAGATGGACTTAAACCGAAATGGGCAGACCTCAGCCATGCCCAAATCAATGGCCAATAGTGATGAATTGATGACATGAAATGCAAGGCAAGCATGCATGCCAATTGGCCCAAGCATTAAGGCATAAGGACACAACACCCAAATATGAGCTAGGAGTGACAAACATGAGAAAGTGGCAATGAAGTAAACTCTGAAATGATGTCAAGAGTGATGCCAAATCATGCACATAGGATAAGCATAGCATGCTAATAGACTTAAAGCTCAAAGCTAGCCAAGGGACTTGCACCATGGCCATATCAACCAAGCCCCAAAGGACCAAGGCGACCCAAAATAGTTCCAAGGCAGACCAAAACAAGGCTAGAACATGCATGGAATGAGGCCAAAACATGCTAGAAAGGTGAGCGCAAAACAATGACACATACAAGGCCGATAAGGAGTATTACACTACACCTATTACAACCAAACATGGCATGGCTTAACCAATGAAAATCAGAGCTATGGCATGTCAAAATAAGCCCAAAAACCAGCTGAGATGGCATCCCAAAGGCCTAAGCATAAAGGCATATACAATGATCCATTCTTGAAGCACAAAACAAAAAACACTTGAAAGCATCAAATGAGTGGAAGATGCAAGTGTGTGACCATGAAATATGCACTGATATAACATTTCAAATGATGCCAAATCATGAAAATGGTCTAAGGAATGCATGCTAATGACTTGGACACTCAAAGCTAACAAGCTAGATTGAACCAAGGCCATACAAAACAGTGCATGCATGATAAAAACAACACCAAACAGAGCTTAAACATGGTAAAACATGAGGGAAAGCTTCTTTGAGTTGAACCAAAACATGCAAGAATGATGGTCCAATCACATGATGTATGTTATGCTAGCATGCAAGATTACTCTACAAGTATGTGAAACATGCAAGATGCTACCAAATCAACATGAAACAGAGTTGAGGCAGGTCCTAAAAGTCACAAAAAGGTACTGAAATGGAACCAAAACATGCTAAGCAAACATGCCAATGTTATGAGCCATTAATGCAAGCATGTAAGACACAAGGAGAGGGGGGTGTCCCTCTCCTATTCAAGACTCCAAAACCACCTCTCCACCACTGAAAATCCTCTGGATTTCAGTGGTGAGAAGGTCAAAACAAGATGGTTCCAAAGCTCAAAAAAAAAAAGGCACAAAACCAGGCCAAACAAGGCCTAAGAAAGGGGTAAACAACCCCTAACACAAAAGTGACCTTAAACAATCATCTCAAGAACACAAAATCATATCGTTTTGCAGTTTAGACTCAAGCTTAAAACAATATGCAAATAAGTCTAAAAGCTTAAGCAAGAATGGGGGATTAAAAGGTAGTTTACTCACTCTTGAAGAACACCTTCAAGAACACTACTCCAGCAACTTTTCTGAGTTCAAACCCACCCAAGAACACCAAAACCAACTCCCTAGTACCTCAACAACAAAAAGAAGGTGTATTACTAGGTGTTTGTGTGCAATAGTATGAAGATTCTACACTTTTGAGCACAAACAAAGGTAAAACAAGAGAGAGAGGCCAAATATATAGAAAGAGATATAGAACTTTGTATCTCAACTTTCTGAACCTCTGGAAAGGGAAGGGAGGCTCCCTTTTTATAGAATTTCAATTCTCAAGCTTGTTCAACAAGCTTGAGTCTTGAAACAAATCCCTCCATACACATGGAGAATCAGAAATGTGCATACCAGCTATCACAGCTGGCACAAAATATTTTCAAAAAGCAGATGGAAAGGTCTCGGCTCAAAAATATGGCCGATCGACCAAAAAGAGTGCCGATCGGCCAACACTTTTGGCCGATAGCAAGAACACAAGGCCGATGGCACAAGGCCTTAGCCAATGGGTTGTGGGGATGGCCAACAAGCCACCCCCTTCCCTCAGAAGCAAAACAACAAGTCCTTGGTCCACAACCAAGCACAAAACAATCAAGTTGAGAGATCCTAAGGCAAGGCGCGCAGCCGAGACCTTCGGGAACTCAAAATGAACACGAGCATGGATGATCATCGAGTGTTCAAACGATGACGTCCAAGTCTTGAGGACGGTCAAAAATGGGGTGTCTACAAGCACCTTTGATAAACAAGGGAAAAAGCTTAAAACTTTAGGAATATGAAAATTGTAAATAGCATATCGTATTTGTAAATAGCATATCGTGTTTGGATATGTGCAGGAATAATATGAACAAAACAAATGCATGCCATAATGATAATCAAGTATATGAATTCTTCCATCTTTCCAAAATATTTTGTTACTTTACTTCATTCAAACAATTAAGTCATTTCTCAGAGATTCCTATGTTGTTTCTGTTTCATTCCACAGTTTATTGATTAAGCCATGCATCAGCAATTAACTTCATCAGTGTGCCACCAGATTTCATAATGAGTCTTTTTCATCTAAAGATGGGTGGTTCCATCCTGTGGTCCTCACAATGAGGCCAAAAACTAAACAAGTCAAATTAATACATAAACAAAATCAGCAGAGCAGAACATAATATCAAAATTTTCTAGGAAAACATCTTCTTTCACCTTAAACATAAAACTTCCCTCTATAGAGTTCGATATTAATTGAGAAAATTGATAAAAATAAAATTTTTAAAAAAAAATAGAAGGGAAGGGAAGAGTAGGGAAGGGAGCCATAAAATATTAACACCCTATAAAATCACATCAAAACAAGTAACCAGAAATCTGAAAGCCAAAACAAGAGACTCATAATAACCAAATATAATTGGAAATTAACATGCCATAAAAATAAGTTTAAGAAACAAAAGAATAAACCAATACATAATAAGTTAACATAATAATAGAGAAATGATGATTTAGCCATAAAAATCAAACAAAGCAGAACAAGAACATTAAGAAAAATCCCATAAACTTATAAACTTACGAAACTATCCTTTAATTTATGTATAACTATAGTTAACCAAAGCATCAATACCTATCTATTTATTTATGATACTAACTTTCCAAACCATAATTACGCAACAAAACACTTTTTTATGACAAGACAAAACTGCCTAAACAAAATAAACTTCATAACCCCATAACCCTCGAATGTAACAGACAGAGAAATGAAGTGGACTACCATACAAATGTAACTTCAAAACACAAACATTAGAGAGCACAATTTCAAAATGTATGTCATACACACATAAATCTTTATGAGAAGGGATAATTTTCGAATGGCATCAAATCGATTTGGGGTTGGGTCGATTTCGGATTGGGTGTGAAGGTGTATGCGAATGGAAGAAGACATAGATATGGAGACAGCGACATAGAGAGAGAGACAAAGAAAGAGAGAGAGAGAGAGAGAGAGAGAGAGAGAGAGAGAGGCGCGGGGCAAAATAGAGGACATAAATACCCGAGACAAAGCGACGGTGGTGCTTGTGTAACCCTTGCGGCGTGCTCGTCTAACCGCTGTGGTGCTACAGTAACAGAGAGGATGGTAGAGGCGTGAGGCGTGAGAGAGAAGACATAGAAGAGTAAGGCATGAGAGAGAAGATAAAACAGAATCGTGGGTTTATTTAATGAATGGATTATGCTTCCATTCCCGACCACCTCAAAATTTGGTCACTAATTCATTTAGGAATCCCTCCAATTTCAAAATCTTACCTCCAAAAATTAAATTACAATTGCCGTCTAAAATTTAGTAGCTAAAAGTAAGAGAAATGCCAACTAAATTACTTTTAGTAGCTACAAATTAATAATTTTAGGGACTAAATTTAATTTTAGACACCTAAAATCCTAGTTTCAGCAACTAAAATTCAATTAGTCGCCAAAAGTGAAATAAAAATACCAACTAAATTATTCTTAGTAGCTAAAGATTGTATATTTGGGGACCAAAAAAAAGTTAGTCGTCCAAAATCGTGTTTTGAACGACCAAAACTCAATTAGTTGGCAAAAGTAAGAGAAATATGACTAAACTATAGATGGTAGCTGATGATTGTACCTTTGCCAACCCATTTTTCTTTTGTAGCTAAAGTGGCTATCTTTGGCGACTAGATTTTTTTTTAGTAGCTAAACTATGTATCTTTGGCAAGTAAAGATATTTAGTAAAATTATGGTAGTTATTCGGCTGAGGAGAGCTTTTCCGTGGCTGGTGGAGCAGCAGTGAGAGAGGGAGGGGAGAGGAGCGGAGCAGCGGAGACGGAGACGAAGACAGAGAGGGAAAGAGAGAGAGACGCTGATGAGATAGAGAGGCGCTGGTTTGTTTGGGGTTTGGTTTGGAAACAAATTATGTAAATCCCTCCAATTCGCAACTAAACATTTTAGTCGCTAACTAATTTTATAAATCCATTTAAAATTTGAAATGTGTCCCCTAAATATTTTAGTTCTTTGGCGACTAAAAATTATTTGTCACTAAAAATAAATGTTTGGTTAAAGATAAAAATTAATTTTTTTGTTTTTCATTTGGCGACTAAATAATTTTAGTAGCCAAAAACTAACTATACAGTGACTAAAATTTTTTTAGTTGACGTTTTGGCGACCAAAATTTTGCTCGCCAAAGATAAAAATAATTTTTTTGTTTTTCATTCGATGACTAAATAATTTTAGTAGCCAAAACTAACTATACAGCTACTAAAATATCTTTTAGTCGCTGAAAATACATTTTTTGCGACCAAACTGTTGGTTGCCAAAGATAAAAATTAATTTTTTTTTTTCATTTGGCAACTAAATAATTTTAGTAGTCAAAACTAATTATACAGCGACTAAAATATTAGTTGGTCGTTGAAAATAAATTTTTGGCTACCAAACCTTCGGTCGTCAAAGATTAAAAGTAAATTTTTGTTTTTCATTCAGCCATTAAATAATTTTAGTAGCCAAAAGTAACTATACAATGACTAAAATTTTTGTTTTGTCGCCAATTGTGGCATATTTAGTGACTAAAAATTGTTTTCGTTGCCAATTGTGACATTTTTAACGACTACATTTTTTTTAGTCGCCAATAACCAATATACCCCGACTAAAAAAAATTAGTGCCTAAATCTTGTACTTTTGCCGACTAATATAATGTTTGGTCACCAATTCCACAACTTTTAGCGACTAAATTTTTTTTAGTCGCCAAATTTATTCTCCAAAAGTGTAATTTCCTGTAGTGTCTGGCTATGTGTTTTTGGTTGATATGTACAAATTCAAGTGATATGAATAAAGTTTATTATATAGCACATTCACACTCGTATAGGGAGGTATGTGATTCTACAGCTTGTTATATACTACTGGTTCATTCATAGTTATATCTTAGCCTCTTTTTATTTTATTTTTGTATGTAACATACTTTGCACTCTCATAATTTTGTTTGCCAGCTTATTAATATATAATGTTGTGCTTGTTATATACCTACTAGTTCATTCATTTTTGTCTTGAAAAGAGGAAAGATACGTTCAAAACTTCTATTACTTTTGCAATTAAAAAAAAAAAAAAAGTTTTTTTGATTGTTTTCAAAACATTTTTTTTATTTTCTTTTTCCTCTATCCATCAAATCCAGTCACTCTCACTAGGAATCTCCAACGATGGTGAACTCAAACAATCCTCTGGCTGCTCCGCTGGCAACCACCTTCAGCAACATCATCTCTGGCATCTCACTAATAATTTTCTTCATAAATATTTGTTTATATGAAACAATTTTATTTATTTATTTTTGTTTTAATAAGGTTGGTTGTTTGGGGGCTGATGTGATTTGTGTGATTTCGAACCATCTCTCTACGGCCCAAAAAACTCATTCTGAATCCTATTTGGTCTCTGATGTATCCCTCCTCCAGTTCAATTTGATTCTAAATTTATTCATCATAGGGCTGGGGCCTGGGTATTGGGCCCCCAAAATAGGGCTAGGATAAATTTTTAAGCCCATTTAATGTTTGGACTGGGCTAGGTTCATATGGTATTTCATTAAAACAATTATAAGGTTGTTAATAAGTTAGGTCAAAGTAAATTAATCTTTAAAATTATTGTTTAACTCTAAAGTTCATGAGTGTGATAGTTCAAGGGACAAATGAAATCGTTACATAAATTGTAATTCAGTGTGAATTAGAAAAACTAATTGCAAAATCATGTAAGTGCAACTGTGTTTGTGCTCTAGTTAAAAATAAATAAATAAATAAATAAAATTAAGGCATGTTTCGTTTAATTTTCAGAATTTTTTTAAAAAAAGTAAAAATTGATTTAGTAAAAGAAATAAAAAAATAAAAATATTTATTATTTTTATATAATTTTATATTTTGCAAAGCTAGAAATAATTTTTCAAAAAAAATTTGATATTTGTTTTATCAAATTATTTTTCATTTTTTAAAATTTAATTTATTATTATTATTTTATTTTATTTTTTTGAAAAACAAACCAAACATGGCTTGAGTTTTTTTTTATTTTTTATTTTTTATTTTTGAACTACGGCTTGAGTCTTGGATCATAATTTTATATTTGTTTTTTCTACATCTCATTTATTGGGAAAATAATTATTTTTAATTGCCTTTTTAACTTTTTACAAATAGATGTATGAAAATATAGAGAAAATAATTGACTTATTAATAATAGTTTTTTTTACTTTTTTTACTATATTAGTGACTCCCCAATTAACGAGTGATTATTAAGTATTCTTGTAATGCAGTCACGTGATACTTTAAAATTATCTAGATCGTTAGATCATATCACAAAATATTATATACCCAACCCAAGGAATACAATACAAAATTCTAACATTTTATTTTCTCTCATAAATGGCAAAGATTATCGGAATAGTGCATTGGTACCTCGATTTTCATCTCTCTTTCATCATAAAAATAATTTTGTTTTGATCTTAATAATAATTTTAGAGCTTAATTTTAACAAATTATATAACCAATCTAGTTTTTTTTTTTTTTTTTAAAGATGGAATTTGTGGGTAATTTGGGCTTAGTCTTACTTGAATTTATTATAAACAAACAAGTTTGGATTGCAAATCTCACTTGAGGAATTAAAAAAAAAAAAATTTTGAACTAGAAATTTGTGGCAGGACTAAAAATAAGGTTGACATCTACAATTTTTTGTTTTTTTGAACTCGTGATATATTAAGTCAAAAGCCTCAGATACATCCATAGACAGTTAAACAGCTAAAGCATGGGGAGGATTACCAACCTAGCTTGTAGGAAGAATTTGCTGAGCATGAGCAGTAGCTACCCAGTGAGCTACTTTGTTGTTTGCTCTCCTTGTCCAGACAAAGTCCCATCTCCTATTTCGTGCCATCCAAAGGACATCTGCTAAAATAGCCAAACTGCCCCAAGGGGGAACTTTTTCCGAAACATAGAGTTTGATGATCATTTGGTTATCACTTTCAATTTGTACTACATCCAGGTTGTGTGCTTGGGCTAGCCGACAAGCCAACCGCACTGCATATGCTTCCGCTTGAGATACTGATGCAGAGAAAGAAGAACAAGTGATACCATCAATGAGGCGACCTGCAGAATCTCGCAAAATAGCCGCATACCAGGCTCTAGCTGAAATCTTGGAAAGTGATGCATCACAATTGGCTTTGAAATCTCCCACCAAAGTTGGTTTCAACCCGAGACTTCCCCATCTGTGTTGGATGGGCCAGCAGATATCAAAATAGAATCATCAGAGAGTTGGGAATTATATTCATTCCAAGCAAAATATGTTTTATGAATAGTGTCTGGAGGGTCAACTAGTACATGGTTAAAAACCAAATCATTCCTCGTTTTCCAAATGAACCAACCAGCAAGTGCTATTTTGCTTAAAGCTTTTTTCCCAAACCTAGCACTTGCCCTGAAGTTAACCATCTAGCATACCACTGTGCTACATTTGTGATAGATCCTTGGTAAATTTGAAGGCTCAAGCTGCAACCAAACCACACAGCCATTGTCCAAGAGCAATCGAACAACATGTGCTCCACTGTTTCAACCTCTATTAAACAAATAGGACACAAGTTAGAGGCAGAACACTTCCTTTTACCTAGATTTCCATTTGTTGCCAACAGATTCTTGCAAACTCTCCACCAAAAATACTGTACTTTAGGAGCTATTTCAAGCGTCCACAGATTTTTCCAAAACTCGGAAGGATATATATATGAAGTAGATGGAAGACATGAGCTCAAAGATTCAAGTGAGGATCTGGCTAGATTGTAACCAGATTTCACTGTGTAAGAACCCGAAGAATTAGGATGCCACACTAGTCTATCTTCTCTCTCCTCCAAAGATATTGGGATGGTCTGTATGGCAAGAAGGTCCTCTTTAGAGAGGAGATGCTTAACAGACTCTAGCTTCCATTGTTTATGAATGGGGCCAATAACGTTTGAGACATGGGTAACTTGACAATCAAGAAATTTAGCAGCAGCTACTTTGAAATCTTTTACTGAAGGTATCTATCAATCTGCCCAAAACAGAGCAACTTTACCATTTTGAATCTGCCATCTCAGCCCTTTCTGAATAAGGTCTCGCCCTTTTAGTAAACTTGACCAAGACCAAGAAGCTCTTGTCTTCCGATTTGCGAGCAAAAAATTTGTTTTAGGGAAATACAACCCTTTAGACATTTGTGCCCAAACCCGTCCTGTGCATACCGAATACCGCACTAGATGAAAGTGAATCAAAGCTCCACAACTGAATGGACTGTCCAGGAATTGAGGACCTGCAACACAAAACACTGTCAAGGCTGCCCGGCTGGGATTGGTCGGAAGACCCCTCCGGCGTGGGAATGAGTGATCGGAGAAGATGGAAAGTACTCTCCAAGTGTAAAGAGTTGTGTTTAAGTGAGTATAGTTTAGCTCAACTTGGTTACCTTCAATGTGAAAGTGGAGTTTATATAGAACACTTTACTTGTTGTCCAAGATGGTTTCATGAAGCTTTGGTGCTACCAAGTCTCCTCTAGCATTGCTCAAGATAGGGGACTACCTGGTGGTTGATAATGAATGTATATACTCATTGCAACCATATTTATAACAGATCACATTCTCTTTGTTAACTGCTCCCGTGATTCTAGGGATAGGGGACCAGCTAAGGTGGCATCCTCCATGTGCATGCATTCATAGCTTCCACGTTTCTTTGAGAGGTTCCCTCAGCTCGGTACCATTGTGCCTTAGCTCGGCCTTTTACAAGACCGTTTGCAGAGATGGGTTGGCCCATTCGGATATCTTTTGTATGCGTTCAGCCCACTTTAGTTCTGGCGATGGGTTCGGTCCAACAGTTCGGTCCATATATTAAGCCCTGCAGCTCAGCCCAGCCCAGTATTGTGGCTGGACTGACCTTTCCACTACAAGTTGGGCCCAAGTGCTTGAAGACTTAGGTAGACTATTAATCATGGAGTTGGGCTTAATTGGCTTGCCCACATGTTCATTTGACCCACTTGGATTTGGGTTTAAGTGGATTAGGCTGGCCCAAGGCTTGGATCCGACCCATTTCATATTTAGTCCCTTCATTTGCCCCTAGCTCGTGCTAAGGTTACCCTTGGGGGGAGCTATTAATCTATACCTCAACCATTGCGTCGCTTCTAATCTACTCTAGCTCAGCTTTGGTGGCGGTTCAATCCTTTCTTATACGCTTTTGCATGCGTCTTTTCATTGGGACATGTGGTGATGTGGCATTGGTGTACGGAGAAAGTGCGCTGATTCCATACAGAATGACGTGATTTCATACCATTGCATCGTTCAGGGGTAATAAACACCCTAGGGCCGTTGCTTCAAACCCCTTCGTCTGTTTCTAAGTTTTCAAAATCCCAAAACCCTTTTGTAACAACCCTCACTTTATCTTAGTCATGCTCACATGCATTCACATGAAATTATTTTTTTAAGTTTGCATTTACAGACCTTGATTTGTTTGTCTAAGTGTTGCTTGCATGTTTTGTTTCTTGCTTGGTGTGGAGCCGATGTCATCTTAAGCCTAGGTCACACCCTTGAACCCCTTAAACCTACGACCATCTTGGAATCCACTTTGGTTGACCTCCACCTTCGCCCTGGCATATTGGCTGAGATGTCGTCATCTAGGCCGAGGTGTGCGTCACCTAGGCGGAGATGTTACCATCTAGACATCCTAGATCTTTGATCCCTGCGCCTAGTGATCTTGTTTCGGGACTGGTATGACCTAGACCGAGGTGTGGCACAGTTAGGTCAAGCGTTATCCTTCCTAGTCGAGATCATTAAACCTACTTGCCGAAGCCTTGTCCTAATTCGAGGTCCTTACTTGCCGGAGTGCCCATGTCACCTTGCTTGTTAGACACACTTTGTCATACTATTGTCTTGTCATTCAGTCACCTTTTTGAGGAAACCCAATCCGATAGTGCCATGTGTCCCAACAGAGGGTTAAGTCAGCCAACAGAGAGAGAACCATACCATTTGTTATGTCTTTGTTCTAGAGGAGAGAGAAGCTCTAGGAAGAGAGGAAGAAGAGTTCTTAGAGTGAGAATAGATTTCCAAGCTTGATCTTTAGAGTTTGAGCCGTCTAATCCGTGTTTTGAGGTTAGAATCTTGATTTGCTCTTGTTATTCTTTATGTTCATCTAACTACATTGCATGATCTAGCATGATTCATGAGCCATGCATTGGTTTAAAGGTTGTTTTGGAAAGATAAAATGATGTTCTTGTGTTCTTGAAATAAAACCATGTTTTGATTCGAAAATTTATATCAAGATCCATATTTTTGTGTTTGTTTTCATAAGATCTTCAAGTATGGGTACCCAGGTCCATGTTTTCGAACTCATCTCATGAAATCTCAGATTTTGAATAAAGAAGTTATGATTTTTAGCATTCATGTTCATGTTCTTCATGTTCTTCAAAAGAAACCCAGATTTTTTAGACTTCATTTCCCTGAATGTGGTCATCGGGACCATACCTCGGCCAAGAGGTGTGGGACCTTGGCCAAGACCTTGTTGGTACCCAGCATGTTTTCCGAGATGAAAAAACAGTGTTTGACTCCCAACACATGACTCCTTTGTTTTGACTTAGTCTTGAGAGAAATGCCGAGATCATTTACACTCATGCGAAGTTTGTTTTAGGAATGCATTTCATAACCATCCTTGAGCATTCTTTCTTGTCTTCTTGAAATACATTCAATGAGATCATTTATGTACTAGTAGGCCTTGGATCCTTGCTTGTAATCCCCACACCCGAAGAGCTATATGAGTGGTATTTTTAATAAAGCTATGTTATAAAGTTTTGATAAAGCTTTGCTTCATTTTGGAAAAGTATTTGATCAAGCATGAATGATTATCCCTAGTTTTTGTAACAAGTATTATATTTGTTTTGATGACATTTTTTAAAGTCCTTAGTGCTAGGGGAGTATAATGCAACTAGTACCCTTGTTTTGAAAGTCCTTAGTGCTAGGAGACTATAATGCAACTAGTACCCTTGTTTTGAAAGTCCTTAGTGCTAGGGGACTATAATGCAACTAGTACCCTTGTTTGAGATATCTCCTTTCTCTTGCCACCGACGGTTTACCACGTGGGTTTGTCCGGAATGTCATCCATTGTATTATATTGATGCTAGTAAGCATCCCTTGAAGCTTTGAAAGATTTGATAGTTGAACTTGGTTCATCCTTTGATTTTGTACAAGATATGCTATGTATTGTTTGATAAAGATCTTGATTATCAGTCATGCAAACCTTTATTTCTAATATCATTCACTGAGTACCCAAGCTCACCCTCTCCTTATATATATGTAGGTGACGAGCAAGAAGGCGGTGACGCCTAGATATGTTTTGCATGATGTTTTGGATTCATACTTTTGCTAGCATCTTGAAGATTATGCTTCTTGGCTTTGTATTTCACCTCTTTTGTATGTGTCGGCTTGAGAAGCCTTTTGATCAAGATGTAATATGTACTTATTTTATTTGTATTCAAGTTGTAAAACCACGTTATGTATGACATTTCATTTGATCTATGCACAGCTCTTATGGACTAATTAGATTTAAATTTATTGCTTCCGCATATGTAAGCCCCATATGTATACTCTGATTGTGTGTGAACTTAGTAAGTTGGCCTTCAGTAATCTCGGATTACTGGCCATCATGGCACCATTCTACTAGGGGCAGAATGGGGTCATTACACCTTTTATCCTTTTTCCTTAGTTCTTGCAGTGCTTTGCTCAGATGCTTGTTGCCATTACTAAGAGTCACAAACTCTACCGTTCTTGTCCCAGTTCCAAATACCTTCATCCTTTGCTTGTTTCTTCACTGAATCTCTGTAAGTTCATCTAAAATTCCTTTTTCCTATTGCTTTTCCGTTGATATCACCTCTATTGGCCCTTGTGCCACTGTTTATGGCGATTGGTGATATTCCCTTATTCCTTGCTTAGCCGAGTCTCGTTTTTGCTTTGTTAGGTCTAGACAATGGGTAAGTTCTATACCTTGGTGGACACCCCTGAGGCCATGGCCTTGTTCCGTCAGGATTATGGTATTCCTAACGATGTTACCCTCTCGTTGGCAAAGGTTGACGCCAAACATATGGGCACAAAACACACTGTTGCTTTTCCTATTGCTACTATCGTTAAGGGAGGCGTTCGGTTTCATCTGGAGTCGTTAGTCTGCCATTTCTTGCATCAGGTCCAACTTACCCCTATGCAGGTTTCTGTAAATCTGTTCCGGGTTATCTATGGTGTATGTGCTTTGAATAGACGATTAGGCCTGAATCTGGATATATGGGACATCTTGGGTTGTTATACTCTTTCTCACAATAAGGATCACAGTACCAATTACCTTCATGTATGTTCGGCCGATTGTCACATCGTCACCAGATTGCTTGATTCTGACAAACACAATGATGATTTTCTACAAGTGGGTGGTAATTGAGAGTTCCCAACTGGGACCAAGTTCCAGTATAAATGGATGCCACAAAAAGATGGCTATCCAGGTTTGAATCGAATGCCCTAGTATTTTTGTATCTCTGTTTATTTGTTTGAACATTGTGCAAATGTTGTTCCCCTTTCTTTTGTAGAGGCTTCCCTAGTTATCAACGCAGATCGAACCGTGAGAATATAGAGGCGATTAAGGCCGTTTTGAGGTATAAGAAGAGATCCACTCCCGAGCTATTGGATTATCAGGCAACCTACGTACCACAATCCAGAAAAAGGCTAGGCTGGCTGCTTCCCTTCTTGATTCTGATACTAAAACCAATACTCCTCATGCCCCTCTGGTTACAAATCGTCGCCGTAGTCAAAGCTTGTCTGTTGAGAGGACCCTTTCTCCTGCCCCCAGCTTAGCAGGGGGAGGATACATGGCCAAAAGAAGGGTGCTGGTGGACCTTGAAGCGGAAGCCTTTGGTTCCTTTTTGGCTTTGGGGATTTCTTCGGCCAAGGCCAAGTCGAAGAGTCTTATGGATATGAAGCTTGAGATAGGAGCCTCTGGTCATTCTGGTGCTGCTACTGATCCTGTTACTTTGATTGCTAATAGGGCGAAAATAGAAGAAGAGAGACCGGTAAGGCCATCGTTGGTGAGGCTTCTGAGGATCCCATTGAAGATGAGTCATTTGAAAAGTGGGAACCGCCTATGTTGCATCAAGCAAACCCATTTCTACTTCTGATTCGGTTGTTGCTTCTAGGGACTTTGCTTTCGACTTGACTAAAACTCTGTTGATGCTAGTTGACATGGCAGATCATAACGGGCCTCGTGATATTCCAATTCTGAAGGGGACCCTTCAAATGATGACCGCTGTAAGTGTTTCTGTATTTCTTTTAGTGCTCTTTGATGGTTTTTGCTACATGCTTTTAATATCCTGTTATTTGCTGTAGTGTATTCAAAGGATGCATTTGTCCATCACCCGGGCTGAGGAATTGAAGCGGGCCATACTGGAGGCTGCTATGGGTGCTGAAAGGTTGACAGCAAATTTAGAGGCCGAGAAAGAGGGCTGAAGGGCCACAGAGAGAGAGGTGTTTCGCCTAAACAAGGTTGTTGCCTCTGTTGAAAAGTCGAAGGAGACTGCTATTGGTGTTCAAGCCCAGCTTGAGAGTAAGATTGCTGAACTGGAGGCAGTTATTGCAGTGATGGCTACTAAATGTTCAACTTTGGAGGCTAAGCACTGGCAGCAAGATTGGGACGAAGTTGGAGCCGCTTACAGAGAAAAGGTGCTGGTATTGCGAGACAAGATTTTTCTGAAGGGCTGGACGGGTGCCTTGACCGCCACTCAAATTCCTGAAGGGTCTCCTCTGTTTCAAGATATTCCTTCTCCCTCAAAGTCCTTAAGTTCAAAGGCTATTGCTACTCCCGCTACTCCTTTAGCAAAGATTTCTTCAGGGATAGATTTTGCAAACCAAACTTTGGAGAGCAATGCTGCCAATGAAATAGTGGATGTTAAAGGGGTGAGGACCTAGAAACTGAAGCTGTGGGAGATGTGGTTAAGGAGGTTCCTGCTTTCTAGGAAGTTGGAACTGCCTCTATTTGTCCTCCCCAAGACGATCTAGACAAGGTTGTGGATGTTGCTCCTGAAATTCCTCCTGCTGATGAAGGTTGAAATGATCTTTGAAACGATTTGAAGTTTTTCATATTTTGATTTTTCTTCTTTTTGCTTTCTGATGTACTGGAGCTCAGTCTTCTTGACGAGTTGCCCCCTTATGTTTGCCAAGACAATTTTCTTCTTTTTTTGTTGTTGTTTGTGAAGCCAGCTGTGCCTTTGTTGGATGATGGAATTTTCCTTTTGATTTTGAAATTTGATGCTTTCTTGTTTCTATGTCTGAATGTTGTCTGTATTGTTTGCCCTTGGCCAAGCAACGTTGGGACCTCCGGGTCGAATAACTACTCGGTCTGGTTAATGAATATGTTGTACGATTGTGCTTGGTTTTGTAATGAAAGGAAATGGTCTTACTTAGGTCCAAGTTGGTTCTGAAAAACAATTGTTTGCCCCCACTTGGAGCTAAGTAAGGTTGGCATTGAAGCTCTTTGCTTTGTAGCAGAACTGTGTAAGTCTGTTTCAACTTCGAATGAGGTGAAAAGATAGAAAGAGGTGAAGTGTTACTCAGGTCCAGGTTGGTTTGAAAAAAAATAATTGTTTGCCCCCACCTAGAGCTGAGTAGGATTGATGTTAGGAGTTTGATCCTGAAAGAATTACCCAAGTCAATTCCAACTTGTGCTTTGTATGGAGCAGTATCGAAGTGTTGATGTGCTTGTACTTAAGAAAGAATCATTTGTGACTTTGAAAATTCTGTGATTTTCACAAAAGAAATGATTAATTAAAAAAGTTTGTTAGTGCAGTTTCTACCAAGAAATCCCACTTGGCTAAGTTCCATTTTGGTTGCCAAACATAACTACACCAAGTAATTCCGCTTGGCATGTTTGAATGCAAACCAAAACCAAATTCCGTTCGGTCGTTTCGAAACTCAGTCCGTTTGTTTAAAACCAAAGCTAAATCCATTTGATAAACATCAAAGCTAATTCCATTTGGTGGACACCAAAGCTAATTCCGTTTGATAAACATCAAAGATAATTTCGTTCGGTAAACACCAAAGCTAATTCTGTTTGATAAACATCGAAGCTAATTCTGTTTGGTAAATAGCAAAGCTAATTCCGTTTGATAAACATTAAAGCTAATTCAGTTTGGTAAAAACCAATGCTGATTTCCGTTTGGTAAACACCAAAGCTGAATATTGTGATTTTGAAACATGCCCCCAGGGCTTGAATTACAAAGACTGGGCTAATTAATAGTTTGTGCTGCCCATGAAGCTGTACAAGTGTTGTAGCAAAGATTTCAATAAAAGTGGGGATACACTCCTATTAAACAATCAATAAATGCCACTATGGTTTGACAGATGAGTTGGGGAACAATTTTATTGATAATACTTCTTGAGGTTTGCTACATTCCAGGTCCATGGTATGGCTCTGCCCTTGAGGTCTTCTAGGTAGTATGCTCCATTTCCAGTAACGATTGTGACCTTATAGGGGCCTTCCCAGTTAGGTCCTAGCTTGCCTTCACCAGGTAGTCTTTTATGGTCCATGACTTTTCTCAAGACTAATTTGCCAGGTTTGAATTGCTTGGGGAATACTTTTTGGTTAAAGTTCTTGATGAGCTATTGTTGATGGGCTGCAAGTCTGATCAGTGCTGCTTCTCTTCAGCCTTCTACCATGTCTAATGCTTGTACAATAGCTTCCTCATTATCTACATTATTTGCATCGGCAATAGCGTCATGTTGTGGTTCGGTAGGCTCATAACACATGGGATAACTCTTCAACCCACTTCCCTTTTGCACTTTCAAGCCTCTTCTTCACTCCGTTGATGATGGTTTTATTTGATGCTTCAACTTGCCCATTACTCTGTGGGTAGCCCAGAGAGGAGTTACGATACTCGATTCTGAGATCGGCACAGAACTTTCTGCAAATCTTCCCATCAAATTGTGTTCCATTGTCCATAATCAATACCCGTGGAATGCCAAAATGGACTACGACAGCCAAGGCTTCAACTTTTACCCACTTGGTGAAATAGTTGGTTGCAGCGATGAAGAATCGTCTATTTCCAGTGCCTCGTGCCAATGGTCCAACAATATCTAGACCCCACTAGGCAAAAAGCCATGGGCTAGTAAGTGGAGTAAGAGTTTTGGCACGTTGATGAATCTATGGAGTAAACCTCAGACATTTGTCATACTTCTGAACATACTGTTGTGCATCATGCTGCATCTGTGGCCACCAGTACCCATGAGTGAGGGCACGGTGTGCTAGTGACCTTCCTCCAACGTGGCTTCCACAAATCCAGTCATGAATTTTATAGAGAACATTTTCGACTAGACTTGGATGCACACATAGTAGATATGGGCCGAGGTAGGAGCGTCAATATAACTTTCCAGGTGGTGAGATCCAAAACCAAGCTGATATGTACCGAACTCTGTTGGCTTCCTTCTTGTCTTCAGGGAGAGTGCCAGTTTTTAGAAAAACAAGTATTGGATCCATCCAGCTTGGCTCTAGGTTAGTGCAGAGGATTGGCTCTGAAGATGCAATGCTTGGTTCTGGCACAAACTCGACCCAAATTTTTCTAGCATCTTTAGAATTTACTGATGAACCGAGGTAGGCTAGAGCATCAGCATGACTGTTTCTATCTCGGTTGATTCGTTCCACTTGTATGGACTGGAATTTTTTAAGCAATTCCCTAGCTTTGTCTGCATATATGGCCATTCTTTCATCTCTTGCTTTGTAGGCCCCAGTGAGTTTATTAACGACCAACTGAGAATCACTTAAAACAAGGAGCTGATCTGCACTGAAGTGTTCGGAGCTACGCAATCCAGCCAATAGTGCTTCATATTCTGCCTCGTTGTTAGAGGCATTCCATCCAAGCCTAAGGGCTTGCTCCCAGATGAATCCTTCTGGAGATATGAGTACCATCCCTGCCCCCGAGCCTCAGTTATTTGATGATCTGTCAATGCAGAACTGCCAGATGTCACCAATGAAGAGTTTCCATGCTTCTCAAGCACATTGTTTTCCTAGTTCGGTGGTGTGTGGCACTTGTGCTGAGCTGGAGTTCTAATGTTCGATGCTCTAGGTGGGGGCAAATTTGGCAACAAAATTCGCGAAGACTTGGGCCTTTATTGCTATTCTAGGCAGATACTGTACGTCAAACTCACCAAGCTTGACCGCCCATTTCGCAGTTCGGCCCGAGAAATCAGCTCGACCAAAGACGGATCTGAGGGAGAATTCAGTGAGGACATTAATGATATGACCTTGGAAATAATGTTGTAGCTTCCTTGATGCAATGAGCAAAGCGTAAGCCAGCTTTTCCAATGGTGGATACCATCTTTCAGTGTCTAGAAGAGTCTTGCTAATGTAGTACACTGGTCTTTATTCCCTATCAACTTCTCGAATCAATACTGCACTCACTACATGGTTTGAGACTGCCATATACAGGTACAGCTCTTTCCCTAGTTCTGGAGTGGAAAGGAGAGATGGTGTACTGAGATATTGCTTGAGGTCTTGTAGTGCTTTGGTACATTCAAGACCCCATTCGAACGCAACCTTTTTCCTTAGTAGCTGGAAGAAGGGCTTCATTCGATCTGATGATTTGTTGATGAATCGATTCAAGGCTGCTGCCATTCCGGCTAGTTTCTGCAATTCTTTGGCCTTTGTTGGTATCTTGATTTTCTTGTATTTTTCTTTGATTTGATCTGGATTTGCCTTAATTCCTCTGTGTGTTACCATGTACCCCAAGAACTTCTCTGTTCCTACCCTGAAAGTGCATTTCGAGGCATTGAGGCGAAGCCGATAGATTTTCAGGATGTTGAAAACTTCTCTTAGGTCTGTGAGGTGGTTTGTTACAAGCTTGCTTTTCACTACCATATCGTCTATATAGGCTTCCATGGTCCTGCCGAGCTACTTTTTGAATATTCGAGTTACCATTCGCTAGTAAGTTGCTCCGGCATTCTTAAGGCCGAATGGCATTACTTTATAGCAATAGGTGCCTCTTAGAGTAATAAATGTCGTCTTTTCTTGATCTGGGCCGAACGGTGGTATCTGGTGATAGCCGTTGTAGGCGCCTAAAAAACTCATACACTCTTGCCATGCTGTTGAGTCTACTAGTTAGTCTATGCGGGATAGAGGGAAACTGTATTTTGGACAAGCCTTGTTAAGGCAAGTGAAGTCAACACAAACTCTCCACTTTCCATTTTTCTTTTTGACTACGACTGTGTTAGAAAACCATTATGGGTATTGGATTTCTCAGATTACCCCTGCTGCTAGGAGCTTGTCTACCTCCGTAATTACTGCTTCGGTGTGCTCGATTGAGAATCTTCGGCTCTTCAGCAGTATAAGCTGAGCGGAAGGGTTTACGTTGAGTTTATGGCAAGTAAAATCTGGATTTAGCCCCAAAGTGTCATATGCTGACCATGTGAATACCTCTATATTTTCCCTCAGCAAATCCAGCAACTGAAGTTTCTCATCAGTGCGTAGCGAGGTACCGATACGAAAGTACTTTTCTGGATCATCTTCCTTCACTAGGACTTTCTCCAAGTCTTCTACCATCTTCTCTACTAGGTTTACCTTGACATCCTCCAAGAACAGTTGTTCAGCTACTTCGACTGTTTGTACCCGATTGTAGAGTTCTTTAGCCTTTATGGCCGCCATGAAACAATGCTTTGATGCAACCTGATCCCCTGGAATTTGCTCCACCCCATGCCCCGTTGGGAAGCGAAGGAGTTGGTGGTAGGTTGTGGGGACTACTTTCATTTGATGGATCCATTGTCGACCAAGGATTGCATTGTAAGGGGATGGAGTGTTGATCACTAAGAATTCTATTTGAAGAGTTTTTGTTCTAGCTACCGTTGGTAACACTATCCTGCCCAGTGGCCATTCGGGTTGGGAATTGAAACCGATCAACGGTGTTGCCGTTGGGGTGAGATATTGTTCGAACATGCCCAACTTTTTGAACAAGTCGTAGTACAATATATCTACTGCACTTCCCTAGTCCACCAGGACTCATTTCACATCAAATCATTTTCCAATTCCCACAATTATATTCAATGTGTCAGTATAGGGATGTTGAACACCTTTCCAAATCTTTCTCAGTAAATGAAACGGCACATAAAGGGGACTGAGGCATTATTCTTACCTTTTTCGGTGCTGGGCCTACTAACATCACTTGCTGAATCTGCATAGCTTTCACAATTTCCTCTTGTAGCATCTCTTGACGCTCGTGGCTGGTTGTGCCATGAATTACATTTATGATCAATCGAGGTGGATGTTCAATGTTTGGTTCTAGCGGGGGGTTCCCCTGTTCGGTCACCACTTTATTCGGATCAATGTAATCTCGGAGGTTCCCAGTAGCTACCAAATCCTCCAAGTGTTGCTTCAAAGCTTTGCAGTTCTAAGTCATATGCCCCCGGTCTTGGTGATAAATGCATCTGAGCTTTTGGTTACGCCGAGCTGGGTCTCCTAGCATCTTCGATGGCCAAGTAAAGAATGGCTCTCTCTTGATCTTCTCCATAATAAGGTAAATAGGTTCTTTGAAGACTGTAACAACTGCTTCATGAGATTTAGATTTGTCTACTTCATTCACTGTAATTCCTCAAGGTTTCCCTCGATCTGCTCTTCTTTTGTTCCCCTGAATTGACTGTTCAGCCAACGCTACCTCGATGGGGATCTGATCATCTTCGAGACAAGCATAATGCTCAATTCTAGCATGTAAATCCTTTAGTGCTGTTGCTGGGTGTTTAGTGAGTGATTGTCTCAGCTTGCTTTTCAGACGTAAGCCATGCTTAAAAGACATTACAGCCATTTTCTCGTTGCAAACATTTTCCTCCAAATCATTATACTCCTTCTAATATCTTCTTGCATAATTACGCAATGTTTCCTCCTGCTCCTTTCGGAGGTCGAACAAGGTATCCGGCTTTGTAGGGATTTTGGTGTTGGAAACAAATCTGGCCAGGAACTCTTCGGAGAGCTATTTCCAGTCGTAGATCGATTCAGTAAGGAGATGATCAAACCATCGGAGTCCGGACTCCCCTAGACTGGATGGAAAGACTTTGCACATTAGTGCCTCATTTTGGTTCCACAGAGACATCATCTGCCAATAATGGCCAATGTGTGTGAGTGGATCTGATTTCCCATCATATGGTGTGAATTTGGGAGGAGTGAATTTCTTAGGGGGTTTCATTGCCTCAATAGCTGGAGAAAACAGGAAGGAGACGAGTCGATCAAGCACTCGGTGTTCCCTTTGATGGACTGCTCTATCAAGGTGCTGAGCCCGTTGCTCCCGTCGTTGCTCATTCTCTCTGTTCTCGGTTAACCAGGTGCGGAGATCATATGGAGGATACTCTGTTTGTTGGCTATCTGTTTTCTATCTTTTAGCCATTTTCCGGCGTGAACCACGAGTGTGGCTGCTGGCTACCTCACTTTGCACCGGAATCGGCTAACTTTGTTGTCCAAATTCATTTCTAGGGGCCTTCTTTACTGGTGGATCAAGAGATGGGCTTCTCCAGTGAAGATGAGAGGGTTCTATGCCAGTCTTCTTCTCTATCAGGTCACCTATCACCATCTTGAGTTGTGCTTTTAGTTCCTGTATCTCCATTCCCATGGAATCGATGATATGATCTCTGTAGTCTTTCTCCAGTAGAAAATGGTGAGAGGATCCACTAGCAAAGGGTTATCGATGCTCAACAGATTCCAGAGTCTGATTATTATTTCCAGTCTGTTCCTCCAGGACTATAGGCAGTGCCAAGGCCTTATCCTTTGTCTTCTCCATTTGCGGAGTCAATGCAGAGGATGGAATATCCTCAATTCCCATCGCCGAAATCAGATGCAAAGCTCAAAGATGAAGATCCACGCTCACCGCACCAATTGTGTGTACCGAATACCGTACTAGATGAAAGTGAATTGGAGCTCCACAACTGAATAGACTGTCCAGGAACTGAGGACCTGCAACACAAAACACTGTCAAGGCTATAAGTGATAGGAGAAGATGGAAAGTACTCTCTAAGTGTAGAGAGTCGTGTTTAAGTGAGTATAGTTTAGCTCAACTTGGTTACCTTCAATGTGAAGTGAGTGGAGTTTATATAGAACACTTGTTGTCCAAGATAGTTTCATGAAGCTTTGGTGCTGCCAAGTCTCCTCTAGCATTGCTCAAGGTAGGGGACCACCTGGTGGTTGATAATGAATGTATATACTCATTGTAACCATGTTTATAATAGATCACGTTCTCTTTGTTAACTGCTCCCGTGATTCTAAGGATAGGGGACTAGCTGAGGTGGCATCCTCCATGTGCATGCATTCATAGCTTCCATGTTTCTCTAAAAGGTTCCCTCAGCTCGGCCTTTCACAAGACCATTTGTAGAGATGGGCTGGCCCATTCAGATATCTTTTGTATGGGTTCGGCCAACTTTAGTTCTGGCGATGGGTTCGGCCCATCAGTTCGGTCCATATATTAACCCCTGCAGCTCGACCCAGCCTAGTATCGTGGCTGGACTAACCTTTCCACTACGAGTTGGGCCCA
The DNA here is from genome assembly GCA_036172215.1 of Camellia granthamiana. Lineage (NCBI taxonomy): Eukaryota > Viridiplantae > Streptophyta > Magnoliopsida > Ericales > Theaceae > Camellia > Camellia granthamiana. Next base: position 8,288 of record JAXFYN010000068.1, on the reverse strand, counting down.
AGTACTTGAGGACTTGGGTAGACTGTTGATCATGGAGTTAGGCTTAATTGGCTTGCCCACATGTTCATTTGACCCACTTGGATTTGGGCTTAAGTGGATTGGGTCGGCCCAAGGCTTGGATCCGACCTATTTCATATTTAGTCCCTTCACGCCCCTATAGGTTTAGCGCCGTAACCGGCCAGTAATCCTGGGATAACCAAAGGCCTCTGACCTGAAAAACGTAAAATATAAAGGGCTGTGGAAGCAAATATATAAAATACATTGTCCATAGAGTTGTGCTGACATACATGGGACACAGAATTTAAACTTAAATATATACAAATGACATCAAAAGTTTCATAAGTCGTGTATCACCACATAGATAATAACAAAAGGGACTAGCCCAGTGTACAGGGAAACAAAAACAAAAAACAAAGAAAGCAACAAAGTTCATAAAACCCGACTTCTCATATGGGCACCTCCCCGGGAGGCACTGTAGCTGGTTGACCCAAAACTCTCCAAGCAGCAACTTAGGCCTGGTCACGTGCCTGCTCACCTACATACATAAGATAAATAGTGAGCGGAAGGCCAATGAATAATAACAGAGTAAAGGTTTTAATGAATGATATCCGTATCAGAAACAATGTCTTGTACATAATTAAATTTCAAACTAGAAACAAATTCATATACATGGTCATATTCATGTTCACAATTCATACATTTCTCAAGGTCATACATGGTATATCCATTAGCGTTAACAAATCCGATGACCCGTAGAGGGACGACCATGAAGGCATTCCGATGACTCATGTGCACAGAGACATTTCCGATGATCCATGAAGGGACGGCCATTAAGGCTTTCTGATGACCCATAAAGAGATCGCCATAAAGGCATTCCAATGACCCATAAAGAGACGCATATCATATGATGCTAAGGATGCCATGAATACATTTTAAAATATTGGACTATCATTCATTCCATCACAAAATAGCATTTCAGAAAACAGATCATTTCATATCATCATAAAATAATTAAAGTTAAACATAACTTTACAGAGTTATTACTCACAGATGGCTCCGGATGCAAACAGACAAAGCAGACTAATCAAATGGCTTATGGTGCGTGACCTACACAAACATAACATATACACATATTGAAACACACACTCGGATAGTACTTAACTTAACTCTTTTCATTCTTAGTGTGTTTCTAAGTCTTAACCTCCTTATTATGTCTTAATCATGGCCTAGGAATGCCTAGGATGCAATGAGGATGCCAAAACATGATGTTCAACACTTAGTTAAATTGCTAAAAACAGGATCCTCGCTCGAGTGGGGGTTGAAAAATGTGAGAGGTCGCTTGAGTGATCTATAAACTTTGCAAAAGTACTGGTTGCGTGATTTTTCCGCTCGACGCACGCTCAACGATCGCTCGAGTAGTTTGCAAAACATGTAAATTTCTGGGAGCATGCATTTTATGCTCGAACCAACTTTTGGTCATTCGAATGAAAGTACAAAAACAAGAGTAATTGCTCGAGCACAGGTTCTGTCGCTCAAGCAGAGAAGTAGAATCTAGAATTTCTAGATTGTTGTTTAAGCTTCAAAACTCAAATTCAACCCAACAAAACACATTCTTTTGGCCCCAAAACTTGAGAAAACTTGTCTAAACTTGGAAAACATGGAGAATTAACGATCATTTCATGAAATCAAGGCCCAAAAGCATGTCAATTGTTCAAAATCAAACTTGAAATGTTGAAAACATAACATGTATGCAATTTCTTACGTACAAAGTTTTCAAAACATGAATAGATGGAGTGTTTTCATAGAGAATCATAGCAAGCTCTTAAGAGAGAGCAAAGATATGCACTTGCATGTAAGAATTTGCAAAAATAGAACTCAAAAATCATGAATTATTCATACAATGCAAGGATTGATCTCAATTCTTATTTTTAAATTCGATTTTGCTCTTAATCTCTAACTTCTCTTGAATTCAAGCATGAGTGAGTCAAACACAAAACTTAAGGATTGAAATTCTTACCTAAAATTCTAAATTCACTACAAAAAATTTGACTTTTTGCGACGGCAAAATGCCGTTGCAAATACTCAAATTGCCGTCTCAAAAGGTTTTTTGCGATGGCAGATGACTTTTAGCGATGGCAAGTGGGAAGTTGCAACAAAGGGAGTTGCAAAAAGGTTTTAGCGATGGCACAATTGCCGTTGACTTTTTTTTTAGACGACAAAGTTGCCTTTTTGCGATGGAAAAATTCCGTCGCCATTAAAAATCTGTCATTTTTTTAGACGGCACTATGTTGCCGTCGCTAAAGGTGTTATTTGCGACGGCAAAAATTTCGTCGCTAAAGAATTGTTATTGCGACGGATACCTGCCGTCGCTAAAAAAATATTTGAGACAACATGATATTTCGTCTCTAAAAGATTATTTGTGACAGCAAAGAGTACCGTCGCAAAAGGCTTTCGTCTCAACTCTGCCAATATCATTTGCGACGGCAATGTGGTGCCGTCTCAAAAAAAAAAAAAACCTGCAATAAAATTATTAAAAATATGAAAATTACCTGTATTAAATAAAAAATAATTGAAAAAGAAACTAATAATTACATAATAATATAAAAATTCCAGTATAAAAATAACAATTCATTCATAATAAAAATTTTCTTGCATTCATTTATTACAACACATTAGCAAAATTATCACACTACATAATATTGCATAATACATATACAATGTTTAAATACATAATGTTGTTCACAATTCAAAATAACGTAAATCAAAAACAAAAGTTTCCCTCATGATTCTTCCATGGGTAACAGAAACAAAAGTAAATTGCAATCTTCATACGCCTGTATTCCACAAGAAACAAACTGCTATTCGGGAAATATCTGAAAACAAAAAATAAAAATAATTAATGACAATATAATTATGTGTTAATATTTTAATTACAAAAAAACATAAAAAAATTAACTACTATATAATTACAAAGATAATTAAGTAAATAATTTTGGCTAGACGGAAATCCAGCTCTAACTCCCAAACTGGAAACCCGATTGGAGTCCCGTCTTCTCCCACAAGTCTCTTGTGCCTAGGCGGTCATGTGTGCCAAATTTTGTGCTAAATCGACGTTGTTTGGTGATTTTGGAGCTTCAACACCTCGAATTTAAGTTTCTTAAGGAACTAATTTGCCTAGAGTGAAATCTGGTTCTAACTCCTAAACCGGGAGCCCGATTCAAGCCTCGTCTTCTCCCACAAGTCTCTCGTGCCTAGGCGGTCGTGTGTGCCAAATTTCGTGCTCAACCGACATCGATTGGTGATTTTGGAGTATATAGATGAAGAGTCGAAAGGTTCATTTTTCAATAGTGCTTAAAATGTTACAAATCTGACTTGAAAAGCCACAATTTTGAACCCCAAAGTAAGAATCAAACAACAAAATAGAAATCAAAGAGAGGACAAAAAAATCGTAAGACAGAGAAACAAAGAGTCGAACCCCAGATAGGTTATCAAACCACCTTTGTGTTTAAATTTTTCTTAATGAAAAATATATTTATAACAAGAAAAATATTGATATGAAAGTTCCCAAGCAAATTCATAAACCATGAGTGAACTATTAGCTATATATGATTGCATGTACCCTTATTGTTTACTATGGCCATTTTGATAAATTGGAACTCGTTCATGCCTACATGACATAAAAGTAAATTGTGCCAGTATTAAAAGTCAATCACGAAAAAAAAAATTATAAAATGAACCAATCCTTATGTGAAAATACAAAATAAAACTAACAATACACATTTATACAGATTTGAGATTAAAAAACATTACCAGAAAACAAAAATCAAATCAAGAAAGAACTGACCTTTCAGATATAATCAGCCAACAATCTATACCATAATAATAATAATGTTTATCTATACCATTGAATGTCCTGAAAGGATAGCAAATTAATAATTAATTAACTTGATGACTTTTAGAAACTGTTCTGCAACAAGATACTTACTGATCACTAAGCACAAGTGTTTCACAAAATGGTAAATTTTGGATGTTGATGACTCCTTACAAATGAATCAAGAGACAAGAAACTTAACTACTAATTTATAGGGGGTTTATATAAGATTGACAATTACGGAAACTCCACAAAAATATTCTTCAATTAATTCCAAAAAATATTGTGTCATTGACTTCAAATATTATTTATCATTTGTGTACAAACATGAATTGAGTTTCCAAACTCATATATGAGTTAAGGCACCGTTTGAATACTTTTTTTTTTTTTTTGATCTACTACCATTTGGATGTTTGAGAAGTGGAAATAACTCATGCATGTCTATGCAAGTCAACAAATTCAGTACAAATGATATACTTTATCTTTAGGACCAAATAAATTTTACTACCAAATAAACAGACAAATTCACAACAAACAATTAGGAACTATCGTGACAAATAAGAAAAACAGTTAACATCAATGAACACTTGAATCAATAAAATCTATAAATCTAAAACCACCAAGAGGGACAAACTATTGGTAGAAAGTATAATATCAAAAACCACTAGGAATAGAAATATTTACCTTCTTTCCCCCAATAACATTGAATGTATATAATAAATAGGGTTAAGTACATTGAACCTCTTAGAAGAGAAGAGATCTCTTGTTCAATTAAGAGATCCTTTGAATCGGTATACGAATGCAATCTTGGATTACCGCTATTTCAAGTCGATCCATATATGAAAACATGTCATATATCTCAAAATGTCCTGATTTGAATCGGTATCCACTGCAAGACCTTTACTTCTTTTTTTTTTTGTCTTTGATGATGATTTGAGAAGAAAACCCTCTTTCAAGATATTGCAATCTCACAACACAAAGAACACACAAGTGCCAGCACAAAAAACCGCAACGACCACAATAAAACACAGCAACCTAAGATGATCCATCTTTATTTTCAGTTTTTATTTTTCTAATATTTATCCTTGTGCTAATTTGTTGTTTGTTTTATCAGAAAATGAGATTTTAGGACTATCACACCATTATTTTCAGAGCATTACTGATGACTTTCATTTTTTTTTTCTCAAGAATTTTCTGGGAGAATTACAAAATCATACCAAAAAAAAAAAAAAAGACCAAATGGATTTATATAGTCACACGAGTACAATCAAAGTCCTAAGAATCAATTAGGAAATTGCATAGAAGTTTTAAATTTGGAAGGGAAAAAAAAAGAAATAGAAAACAAAAATTACTTATCTGAGAGCCTATTTCTCTCCATGGAGTTTGTGAAGGGTGGGAGTGTTGAAGATTGGGTAAAAATTGGAATCACAAAACATACACTAATCTCCAATATCAAAAACATTGACAAATCAAATATATTTGCATTACACAAACAAAATTGGAATCACAAAACATATACTAATCTCCAATATCAACAACATTGACAAATCAAATATATTTGCATATACTATTCTGTTGATGAATGGGAATATACCTGGTTTCCATATAATAGAGTTCAGCATGACAGAGTGAATTCATACTATTTTGGAAGCACATCATGTTTAAGGTAACCACTAACAAAAAGAAATGTTTTTGAATAAACAAGTAAAGATGAGTTAATGGAACAACAACTATTCACGAAATATAATGTTCAATCAACTGAAAATTATGTCCTATTTTGCTGGTATTAGCAAGAACATACCAAAACAATACAAGATTATAAATTTGATAGTAGAGGAACAAAAAAAAAAAGGGCACTGAAGAGTTAACTATGAAAGTATAAAGTTAAAAAAAATGAAGCTGCTTTGACTGCAAAAGACAGCATGTTTTTGGTATTGCATTAAACCTTACCAAATAACACACACAGAGTTTCTAATTTTGTAAAGAAATGTATCCAGTATACAAAATACATGTCAGAGGATATTTGATCTCCAGGATGAATGCTGGAGGGAAATATAATAATGATTGGCAAGTGAAACTCAACCCTAACAATATCATCCGAGAAGGCAAGAACCTTACAAGCAAATAAACAAGCTTATGCTATCTTTTGGTGTAAGTAAAAAAACATTCATTCAATCATATGAACAGTAAACATGAAATGAATACTCAATTTTGAAATAACTTCTGAACAAGACATCCTCACAATCTATGAAAATTTCTAGAACCAAACCGTTTTGAGATATCAATTTTGCAATTAATTTTAAAAACTATATACATTCAGAAACAAAAATAAATAAATAAATAAAAATAAAAAGTCAAAATCAAACAGAAATAAAAAAAAAACAATCGAAAAGATGAAGGAGAAAGAGATCAAACCAGGATGAGATCGAAGAGAGTGCCCCTGATCGACTTTGACGAAACTCGGCATCAAAGTTCTTGAGTTCATCCTCGGCAGTCTTGTCATCGGACTTGGGAGTATCGACATGCTTTTTGCTCGATGCCGTCACGCTACTCGCTGCCGTTGCTCGACATAGTCGATTCGATGCTCGCCATCGTCTGCCGTTGCTTACAGTCGAGAGAGAGAGAGAGAGAGAGAGAGAGAGAGAGGGACGTAAAGAAGAGATGGATTTTTGATAGGGTTTTTGGTTCAAAAGATTAGGGATTTTTGAGACTCGCGATTTTTGGTTGAGACGGAGTGAAACGACTTCTTTGCAGGTTCTACTTGAGCGATCAATGATCAAAAATTGGTGATTCCGACCTGGAGATGAATAGTTTCCATGGATGACGGGAAATAGTTTCCATACTCATCGGCGAATCGCACGAAGATGAGTTGTGTGAAGGTGGTGTGGGGAGAACTTAGGAAAATGATGAATCGCACGAAGAAAAGGCATTAGAGTTGAGCGTGAAAAGAAAGAGAGGTAAAACGAAATCATAGAGATAGGATTTTGTGGGAAATTCTGAACATTGGGAAATTTGGGTGGTAAAAAATTGAGATCCTGTTTGGTTGATTTTTTAAAAAAAAAATGTATTTTTTAAATTTTTAAAAATTGTTTGATTTCGATTTTTTTGAATTAATTTTTTAAAATTGAGTTTTTTATTTTTCTTTTTTTTTTTGTATTTTTAGTGAATTTTAAAATTTTAAGTAATTTTTATTTTTTATATTTTTTAGATGCACCTTATTTAGATGTATCTAAAAAGTAAAATATTTATCCAAAAAAAAATTTTAAAATCAATAAATGCACAAGAATATGAAAATGTACTAAATTTTCATATATATATATATTCTATTTAGTGAATTTTATAAATATATTTTTTTCACAAATATTATATTTTTAAAGTGTATTTATGTGTGGTGTATTTAAAATTAAAAAAAAATGCTTAGAATATTAAAAAAAAATTAGTGAAAAAAAAAACAAAAAAAAAACACACAATAAAAAAAATTCAATTTCCTGAAAAATAAATACTGAAATCTAAACCAAACAAGCTGATCATATCCATCATAAAATTATATAAAATTGACAAGTATGGTAGTTTTGATTTTTAAAATTTTTTCATGAAACTAATTTTTAGTGTTTAAAAAATAAATTTGAATCAAGTTTCAGAAGGAGCGGTAGTAGTGGTGAATGTGGTGGATAAGAGGTGATGGTGGTGGTGGTGGTGGTGGTGGCCGGCGGCGACGACGAAGAAGATTAGTGGTGAAGTTGTGGTAGTGGTAGAGATGATGGAGATGAGAGGTAATGGCAGTAGTTGTGGCAGTAGTGGTAGTGGAATGGTGGCAATGGTGGTAGTAATGGTAGTCATAGAGGTGGAGTGGCAACAGTGGTAGTAAAGGAGTGAGATTTGCAGTAGTAGTGAAGGTGGTATAGGAGATAGGTAGTGAGAGAGAGAGAGAGAGAGAGAGAGAGAGAGAGAGATGAGTGAGAGACAGATAGAAAATAGAGATAGAGAAAGAGAGAGACAGAGACAGAGACTGTAATGCCCTCAAAATAATACACAAAACCCCATCATTTTAGACATGCAATGATATAAGAGAAATTAACCTTTTCTATTCATCAAAGTAGTTCTTACAACAGTATTACATGTTAACAACAAAAGCAAATGCCCTACGGGCTTACAGCTTTCCAAGTCAACACTTGGTTACAAAATAAGAGTACTACTCAACTACATATTAAGCCCTCGGCTTGAATTTACATGTAATACATCAAAAAAGAAATAAAACAACACAAATGGATCTGACTGCCTCTAGCCTCCCAAGCTATGTCCTTAGAGGTGGCATGCTACCTGTACCTGAAAATGATATCCCATATAAGGCGAGCCAACGCCCAGTAGAGATATGCTAAACACAATATGAGCAGTAACTAAGACATTAGCAATTGAT